>VWPU01010633.1:0-556784 GCA_013398955.1 Callaeas wilsoni
GGCGGCGGGGGCGCGGCGGGGGCTGCGGACACCCCCGGGGCAAGGGGGGAGAGCCGGGCGCCGAGCGGCTGCAGCCCGCCCGGGAGGGGAGCGGGGGTTCAGGCCAGGTAACTCGCAGGCTGCTCCGAGCTCGCCTGCTGGTGTTCCGCCGAGCTTCATCTCCGCACAGCTTGCACGGGAAGAGGGAGAACCGGAGAAAAGGGAAAGGGGAGAAAAAACAACAAGGGAAAAATTGCTCTGAGCGCACGCAGAGCCTTGTTTTGTTACTGTCCGGATTACTGTTATTATTATTTGGGGGACAAGGGGGAGTTGTGTCCTTAATCCGAGGCTCCCTGCCCTCCCCACCCCCAGATGCTATGAAAGAAGAGCTGATTTCGTCTCCACCATACAGTACACTTTGTCTAGAGAGCATTGTTCGGACAAGCAACTCCCGATCACTGATGACTACAAAATACGATTTATGTTTCCATCAGAGACAGACAGAATATCCTGATGGCTTGAAAGTCGGGCAAGAAAATCTTTCCTAATCAATCCCTTTCCGATATACGCACGCACATACACACACACGCACACAGCCCGTATAGGAGATAACACCCGCACTGACTGTACATAAAATAAATATCGGCAGCACGAAAATTAACAACAGTCATTTCGATATTTTTCGTCTCTCTCCAAAGCGCTACAATAATATAGTTTGTGCTTTCCTAGCTTGATGTCATCATCAGTAACATAATTTATATTAAAAAATAAAAACCAAACAAAAAAAACCAAAAAACGCTTAAAGAGCATGCATTTTTTTTTTTAGATGCAACATGAACAGATACAGTAAAGAGAGCTTGTAACATCACAATCACAACAACAACAGCAAAAGCAACCTCTGAGCCGGGGGGTTCATCCGTATCTGAACTGCTTTTTATTATCATTTGCGAAATTATAATAAGAGTAAATAATAAGTAAGAGGCATCATCATAACAGAAAGAAGTCAGAACACCTTGGGTTTGGGGTTTTTTCCCCTCTCAAATAAAAAGGCAGATTTCCCGATGATCACTGAAATTATAACGACAGCGATTGATCGGAGGGCTTGCAAAGGAAAAGGAAAAAAAATCATCATCATTGGTCCTAAAAACGCAACCGTTCCCCTTTGCTCACTTGGCACAATAGAAATTGACTGTCTCTCAAAGAGCCATGCGCCTAGTGCTATTTATAGCCAGGGGCTGTGTTGGAAGATACCATTAAGCCTCTGCCGGGCAGACAGACAGGGGGGTGGTTGGATGGGAGGAGGGGGTTTAGCCAGAGTAGAGGCAAAAGCAATCCCCCACCCCTAGCCTCCCTTCCCCGTACACACACACATCCACACACTCACACCCCACCCCCTAGTCTGGCTGGGAATTTGAACCGATCCAGCCTGTTTAAACGGAAAGGACACAGATCTTCAATGTAAAAAAAAAATCAGATCAGACCCGGAGAGAGAGAGAGAGAGACAGAGAGGGAGGGGGGTGTGTGTGTGGGGGTGTGAGTGTGTGGGTGTGTGAAAGAGGGAGAGGGAGCGAGAGAGCGAGAGAGAGGGAGAGAGAGAGGGAGAGAGAGGGAGGGAGAGAGAAAAGAAGAGGGGGAAAAAAAGGAAAGAAGATTTTCTCTATGTATATAAAGATGGCCACGTTAGCAAACGGACAACCAGACAATACCAGCCTGAGTAGCAATCACAGCAACCCCAGCACCAACGGGCATATGAACGGATTAAACCATAGTCCCGGAAACCCATCCACCATCCCAATGAAGGACCACGATGCCATTAAGCTCTTTATTGGGCAGATCCCCCGTAACCTGGACGAGAAAGACCTCAAACCGCTCTTCGAGGAGTTCGGGAAGATCTATGAACTGACGGTGCTGAAGGACAGGTTCACTGGCATGCACAAAGGTGAGTTACCTCCTGAACTTTCCCGGGAGAGATCGGGAGAGAAAGACAGGCTCCCTCTCCCTCCCTGGCTCTCTCTTTCTCTCTCTCTTTCCTTTCGATTTCATTTCATTTTATTTCATTTTTGGTTGGCCCGGGGGCGGAGGCGGCAGGCTGGGGGGGCAGGGAAAGAAATAATAGACCCATCCTGGGAAGAGAAGAGCGAGAGTCAGGGCAGGGAGTCAGCTCCGTTTGGCTTATTTATTAGTATTTTTATTTCTTTCCCCGCTTTTTTGGGGGGTGAGAGGCAGCTCCCGGGGAGCGCCGGGCGAGCGGCGGCGCGGGCGCGGGGCCGGCGGCAGCTGTCCGCGGTGCTGAAGCGGGAGCGGGTGCTCTGTATTTACCTTCGGGAGCCGCTCATCGTCAGCCCAGGGGTTTGTGTGTCCGTCCGTCTGTCCCTGGGCTTGCCGACAACCCCCTGTTTTACAACTGTTATGTATCTGGCACCGGCGGCTTTCTTCTTCTTTTCGTTCTTTTTTTTTTTTCCTTCTTTTTTTCTTCTTTTTTTTTTCTTTTCTTTTCTTTTTTTTTTCTTTTTTGGCAATTTTTTTTTTTTGCTGCTGTCACATTTATTATTTGTAGTCCTCTACAAAGCAAGAAGTGGAGGAGAGTGAGTTGCTCCGGGAGGGCTATTTCATTTTGGTTCTATTCAACATGGGAACAGGCATATAAACAACAATAAAGAAACCCATCTCAAGCAGGGCAGGGGTGTGTGCACAAAATCACAGTATGTGTGCGTGTATGGGAGAAGGCAAAACAGAAGGGACAGGTGGCAGCTTAGTTCCAGAGGGAAGAAGTCCCTGACCAGGCATATTCCAAGCACTACTTTAATGTGCCCGAAGTCCATGCCGGGAACTTTTTAGGTTTTCTCTAAAGGTAGTGGAGATGTACTCCTCACACGATGCCTCACTTGCTCCATCTCTGCCCGCTCATTTCCCTGCTCAGCTTAGGCTCTCTGGAGGTGCCTATCAGATTAGATGGTGCTCAGTTTTGGGGGTGGGGGAGGGTGTGTGTAGTGGGGGAGAGATGCTCAGATCCTCGGGTGGGAAAGTAGGACTCGCAGGGAGGAAGTTGAAGGTAATTTGCATGGTAGCTCCGCTTAGGAGCAGGAGAGAACCAGGAGCGATATGAGCCACCTTATTAACTCAGATTCTGTATACGTGTGTGTGTATGTGTGTGTTTATATTTATTTTTAAAAAAGAAAAGGGAAAGGAAAAAGACCGGGTCAGAAGTGATTGGGGTGTGACTCCAGATTTAGTGCACTAGGAGAAAGCATTTTGCATGGGGCCACAGGGAGAGTGGAAGTTGTACCTTTTACAGGACAGCTTCAGTAACAGTGTCTAGTCCAGCTTCGTGGACTCCTGGCAGTGACAGTCACCGGTAATGGCATTACTGGCTTCCCAGCTTTCCAGATGCCTTGGCGAGTTGTAAATCTTGAACTTAAAGGCATGTTTAGCAGGCATCTCTTCCCCCTTCCCACTCACTCCACTCCTTGCTTCCACTATCAGGAAACGCAAATGAAAATATACCCTGACAGTGCAAAGTAGCAGTTTTACACAGGCTAGAGAAAATGTTCAGGGCTCGGGGACGAGGGGCTCAGTCTAAGTTATAAGATATGTCTTCCATCCTTTCTTGCCGGTCGCTTCAAACACCCTTCTCATTTTTAAAATGATCAATGTAGCTCTTTCGAACCTTGCTTTCTTTTCAGACTGTCTTCCTAGAAGCCACATCAAGGTCTGATTGGCATAATTTAAACATGACATCCGTACTATAATAATTATTAATAATAGCAATAAAAATAATAGTAAGAAGTGCAGGGAAGAAAAGGTCCTGAGAGATTTCATCTAATAGTGAGAGTAGACACTGGGCTTGTGTGTGTGTGTGTATGTGTGTGTGTGCATGTTGTTTGCGAAAAATTGTCTAAGGTTTCTGTAAAATAAAAATAACAGCAGTAAAAGCTACACTGAAGAGAATCACTCAACATAGTGCAGGGGAAATCTTTGAGCTAACACTTTGACAAAGTATTATATTTTGGTAGTGGGAGGTTACTGTAATTTGTTGATGAGATTTTATTCTTTTGTTATGTTTTATCTTAAACCTGAAATTAATCATTCTGTGCACTAACTTCAATTTCTATTTCATAGATTTGAGTTCTCCCTCTTTCAGTTCAGTTTTGCTTTTACCGTATGTCTGTATTCACAGAGACAAACTCAGGAAGGGGGAGAGAGAGAGAGAGGGAGAGAGAGAGAGAGAGAGAGAGAGAGAGTGAAGAGAGAGAGAAGGATCATTTATCTTGCTTGGATGTGTTTAACACATATCCCTGAATTAAGCAAGATACTAACTTCATTTCCCCTCATTTCATTTCTGTTGTAAAGCTGCATCCTAGGAAAAAAGCCAGGTGGGGAATCTTGTCACCTCATCAAACCAAATTGCATGAGTTCATCTCAAAACAAACAGTCATTTTTAACCTGCTATAAGTTTTGGACTTTGGAAAGAAAATTTATGATGATGATTGTTATTTTGCGGGCTAGGGTTTGAGCGAAGCTTCAATAGACACTGAGTTGCCAGCATTTCAGAGATCGGTTTTATTTAGTACATCCGAGAAGAGTTTGAACTCCTTTCTAGCAATGCCGCTGATTTATTAGCTAATCCTGATAAAAATGTGCCTCTGGCTACCTGGAAAAAAAATTACTTTCTTGCCAGTAGTGATTAATTACTATTAAGTCAAAAAGCATGATGGGGCTTTGAAGGATGAGGGTTGTGTTTGGCTTTTTTATTATTATTATTTTATTCATTTTATTTCATTTTTAATCTATTTTTTCTCTTTTCCCTTCTCTAAATGCAGTCATGTGAAGCATTGTATTCACTCAGATGTCCTTATTTTGGCTTTGCTTTGCAGGCATAGGTGAAGAATTGCATAAAGATAGTCCAACTTGGCTCACAGGGGTAGGTTGGCAATACAAAACCCCAAGATGCTTTCCATAAGAGATGCATAATGCTTATACATTAATTGATCCATCACTCTCAGTTGATTTCATTCCTAATTCAGGGGATGAGGCTGTGGCGGTGGTATACCCTGAAGGGTTAATAGTACGCTGTAGTTTATTTAAGTGTGCGGAGAGCAAACCTTGGGTGTGGAGGGGGAGAAGGTGGGATTGTTCTGGGAGGAGGGAAGAGAGAGGAATTAGCTTAAAGTAAAAAAACAGCAACCGGAGTAATTTCAGGTGTAAATCCACTGAAACGAGATCAAAGGATGTGTATTCTTGAAAATATTATGAAGATATCCTATTGCCGTGCCCCTGTATAGCAGGAGGAAATTGAAAATTAAGAACCTAAAGTACATTACTATGCCCTCCTCCAAGAAAAACTATCACAAAAGGAGAGTGAAGTCCCAGGTTCTCTCACCAGCATCTCTGGCTGATACCAGTACAGATACCAGGAAAGAGGCAGGGGATTATGATTCTCTTGCAGATACGCAAAGAGAGAAAGGGTACGGGGGAAGCAGCATGTGGGGGAAGGCGGGAAAGGCTTGCCAGATCCCCGAGAAAATAAGCTTTCATGGCACGAGCGTAGCTGCTGCATATTTCCCCCATCCTCGCTTCTCTCCACACGGGGCAGGAACAGGCTCCTGCTCTGGTACTTTGCTCTAGGGTTGGGAAGAGGCTGTGTGCTTGATCCACGGGTAGAAATCTACCGGGGCTGAGCTGACCCACCCACGCGCTCACACATAGGCGCACACACATGCACGGAGTTAACTAATCACACTTTAACAATTTAGCAAGACATTCATTCATAACTTCCCCCCATCTTATCTAGCAGTGGAGTATACTTAAAGGCTGAGTTACTGGGAGATATAAAGGTTAGTGCTCTCAGGACAGCCATATTATAATGCATTATCTTTGAAGTCATTTAAGGCCAATTTAAGTGGTATTTAGTATAATATTTATGAATTAATGTAATCTAAATATAGGACTGTCCCCGTAGGTTTAAACAGTCTTTTCTATTGAAGCTTGCTTGTACCCAAGGCCTTGGAAATGTTTTAATTTAAAACACACAGGTCTCCATAATATTCTATTTAGGAAGTCAGAAGAAATCAGCATTCCACACTTAACTGAGATTTACTGAAACACATGCGGGCGAATGCACTTAAAGTGTGGAGACAGTGTGCACTGGGAAAGCAGGAGTCTTGCACAGACTTGAGAGCAACAACAGTCTTTCAACCCTTATTTAGGGGTGCAAGAAGCACAAACCCCCCAAAACCTCCTAGAAATCCCCCGCTGCAGTCCCATGGTTAGGGTGTTTTTCCTGCCTGACCCGAACCTCACTCTGTAAGCATTCAATGCAGATAGAAAAATGCAGTATGAAGAGAATAGTTTAGTTCTTTCACAGCTTTACCTTCTTGAAAGTATAAATAATTTTGAAATTTAAGACACCTCTGGGGTAGGAAAACAAGGCTTCCATTCATTATATTCTGTTCTGTTTGATTACAAAGATAGATGATAGAAAAATTAAAACCTTGTTAAGTTTAAGGATGTTTATGAAGGTTTTGGGTAAGTCAGAAATTCAAAGGCACATTAAAAATGAGCATTCAGTTAAGATGATGTATTTGTTTATATGTAGAAGTGTATAGATTTGTGTGTGTGTATACATACAGAAAAAGAGATGTATACACATTCATGTGTACAGCCTTTGGGAAATGGAAATTTAGTTGAAAAGAAGCACAACGCAATACAGGTGCTGAATAAACTCCTCCATAATTGAAACATAAGACTTGCCTGGCTGAAAGCAACACATACAGCATTTAGTATGGTAGTAAACCAAACAAGTTTTAGGGAGGTAAACGCACGAATAAACTGGAATAAAACAGAGGAGACTTTATGCCTTAGGTCTAAAGAACAACCTCTTAAAACAATCACAATGCAATTGGATAGCTTGATGGAAGAGAGGAAAAAAACAACCCCCTGTACATTAAAATCTCCTGTACAGATGAGCATCTATGTGTTTTGATAATGTCAAACAGATAGCCCAGATTGCTCCATAAATTAGAAGGGTGTATGTTAACTCTTTTTTTTCAGGGGTCTGGACATGGATTCTGGTTTCTAAAAGCAGCTGCAGCCAGTTATGATGCTGTTGTTACGGTTGTGTCAGCATTTCCAATACAAACTCCAATTTTCTGGGATCTCTTGCTTGCCTGTCAAGTTTTGCACTGAAAGCTGTTCCTCAGCTAGTCCCACTACCATATGAACTATTCATCCTTACAAGATGGATTTGTTTAAAAGTTACATTAATGCGGAAAAAAGAAAGAAATTAAAGTTTGTGTGTCCACAGCTTTTGTTTCTTCTCTTACGCTTCTCCAGGCTAGACTTACATTTCTTACACTTTTACAGATTATGATTGCTTCTGTCCCTCAATATCTACATATACTGATGCCTTTGGGCATTTTATGGAATAAAAAAGGGTACCTTTTTTTCTTAAAAATCAACTAATTACCAACAACAACCAAATTTCATAGTATTGTCCCTACCAAGGTTTTAATTAAGGGGTGAATCGGAAACGCACTAATTTCTGCAAAAAACCAATAGGAACAGAGAACATTTTGGTTTAGTTTTATGTCATTTTTTTCCCGTATTGAGCCAGAAAAGATCGGAAATTTCAGTACTGAAGTAGAGGGAAAAATTGAGGATCCTTGTCACCTTGCATGAAAAGCGTGGTCCATCTGGTCCTGTATCCCGCATCTGCTAGTGGCCAGTGCCACCGGCAGGGCTTTCTTTGCAGAGGATTCAAATTGCGTAGCTTAATAAAAGCCAGGCAGCTGATGGAATAGTCTTTTGAAGGAGATTGTCAGAAAGCACCTGGAAATTTTGTCTGGGTAAAGCGTGAGCGAGATTGCGGAAGGTGTCTTGAGCTCAACCAAAAAGCGGATTGTACCTGTCAGGGAGGGCAGGCAGAGAACTCTCTGCTCATGGTGGCCAAGAGCAAGGGACGGAAGGGTTTGAGTGATAAAGGAGGGTCTCCTCCAGCCCTAAGAGCTGAAAGTATGCAGCCACATTTTTCAGCAAGACACCAGGGTGTTTTTTTATCATGCATACCCTGTGCGCATGCATACCAGCCGCACTGACCCGACAGACCATAACGACACTAAAGGAGCTGTTACTGTCCCTCCCGTCAATCAAGTGTGAACCGAGGCGGGTTTATGCGACAGGCAGTAATGGTTCCAAGGGAGGAAAAGTGGGGGAGATGATCTAGGCTCTTGGACCGCTTACCTGCATTTAAAATAGAGAGAAAGCATCAGATACCCAAAGACCCACGTAGGTGTTGGCTATAGCCTCAAAGTAATATTCCAAAAGGGAAGGGGGCTGCAGAGCTCAACGTGACCTGTCCATCAAGTACGGTGTGGTTTCTGCCCCATAAGAGTTTGCACTAAGCAAGTGAGGTGTTAAGGAAACGAAGTTGAAACTGGACTTTAACAAATAGCTGGTGCTTCATTAATCCCTGCGTCACCTTTGCTTCGGGAGCAAAGGCCTGTTACCTGCTTGCTGGGCAGAGCACGGTGAGATTTCTGCCGTCGCTTAGGTGGCTTCACGTTTGGAAATCCTGCGGCAGGTTTGCACTTACTTAGTGTTTCACATTCCCTTTAAAATTCTGGATTATGGGTTTACATAGCAAACCTCAACACTTTCAGCTAATGCTACTAATTTCTGCATTTGCTGGCTTGTCCCTGAACTTAGCTTTACTTCTGTAAGTGAAACTAAAACTAAAACAAATCTGAGGAACTGACAAAAGCCTGATCTCTGCCACATTTCTCACTCACTTAAATGCTCCACCGATGCTTGTATGACTGTTGCTGGGGTTTGTCATGGTGCACTGACCCTTATGTATTAAAATCTGCTGCAGAAAAAGGGAAAAATATTAACTATGGTGAGTAAAAGTTACGGTTTTCTTCCATCATTGTTCCACTTACAGAGCTGGGGTATATATTACAAGGGTCTCTCTTTCCCTCTACCTCCAGGGGAGCCATCATCACATTTTGGGGATCTCAGGATCTACTGAGTCACTTTGTCTGCACTGCATCTCTTGGTGTGGTCTGGAGTCAGGATGTCACCACAGAGATTGCATTTGTTTGCTTTTGTCACTGTGAGCCACAGCCTGAATGCACATACAGGTGAATGCAGCTTTTAATGTGCATTCATTATATCCAACTGACATCCCCTTGAAGGAAGAGAGGGCTTATTATTGTCGCTCCTTAAAATAAAGATGGATGAGAGCTCTAAACCTCTCAAATAAAGTGCCTGACCATACGTAGTAGCTAAAAATAAATCATATATGGCCATCTATTCCATGTAAATGAATGGCAAGACATATAGATATAGACATTGTGTTAAGTTTGTCAAGCAGAAGCAGCCAAAAATATTGATCAAGGCAAGGGGGAAAAATTGATAATGAACTGGACTCCAAGAAGACTTTAATTGACAGTGACTTCTGTGAACCAGCTTTGGACAGTATATATAAACTGACCACGATGTAACTTTATTGCAATGCACTCTCCTGTAATTAATTGTCACCTTTGTTAAGACTGGCTACAGATCAAAGGTTTAAAGATACTTAACAGGTTCTTAGTAACAAACCCTTCAGATGCATTAGAAATATCCGACAGCTCAGCCAATGAGGCATGCAGATTTCGATCTACCTCACCCTTATCTGTTTATTTCTCCCTCCTTTGTTGAACATGGAAAGTCATTGTTTAACATTAACTATTTAATAGATGACTTCGTTGGCAGTTTTGATTCCTCCAGGGGTATATGGTTGTGGTGATGGGGACCTTCGCTCTAAGGTCTTTCAAAGTATTTAGCCAACAGAAAGTTGCTTATAGTTTGGTAGACCAAGGTGTAGTGCAGACACAGTTTGCAGTGCAGACTACTCTTACCCCTTTTACTTGGCTGAGGTGTTTAATTTCCTCAGTTAAACCCAGAAAACACAAAAAGAACATAAAAACATAAAAAATACAAAAAAGGTGTAGCTGAGAATGAACTTTTATGTGAAAACTGCGTATGCAGTGAAATAGAAGTGTGTCTGACATGTTTGTATATCACACACATGCAGCTGTTTATTTTATGTGCATGTTAATGAAAATATGCATTTAGTACAGACAGGATAATGTAGGTCTCTAAGTAATTCCCTTCTAAAAGACAGTACAGAGAACATACTCTTACGTGAAAGTGGCAGGTGACTTAACAGGGTATTCCTGGAATTATATGCAGAGTTTAATATGATATGTAACCATTTGCTCATTATACTATTTTAATGATACAGTCACACTTAATTAATTCATCTCTGGTTTACTTGCACATTGTGTCTGAGTCTCCAAAATATTTTAGAGGCTACCAGGCTGCCTTCCCAGTGCACCGGGGCAGATAACTCTGGACATGAAGCTTCTTCAAACAGAATAAAAACGGAGCTTTGCAGACAGAGTTGGCCTGATGAGATCTGACTGCATATTTGGCCTGTTTCTAATTCAAATGCCTGTGTATATACTACGCAGGGACTGTGTATGCATGCATGTATTGAAACGGCAGAGTTACATTTGCACATAGTTCCTCTCCTTTCCAGTCCCTAAGGATAGATTCGCATCACATAATATGCATCACTCACTGCAAACGCACACAAATATCTTTGTCGGACTCGGTAGCTTCTTGCAGGTAGATGTATAAAGCAGCATCAGCCTAATAATATCCCTATAAAACAGCGCTTCCTTCCTAGGATCGAGAGGGATGAAGGTTGTCAGAAGATCAAAAGATATATCACAGTGTGCTTGTAGAAATCCCCTGATTATGTTTCCTCTCTATAATGCTCTAATTCACTATTTGATCAATTGTAAAAGGGCCAATGCTTTAGGAGGGAAAAAAAAGTATTAGGTTACTAGATGCTTCAGGGTGAGTGAAAATCACACCTAAAATTATATGTAGCAATACAGTAATGAGCTTATCAATACTTCTTTAAGGAATCTGACAGCCCTATACAAGAGATTCAGTTCTGTGAGCAAAGGTCACAATATAGGTATTGCTTATTAAGACTATCGATAGCCTAGTTGACCAATCTAACCAGAGACTGTATAATGTACCTGCTGTTAACAGACGGGGAGGAGAACTATGAAGAATTTACAGAATTGCCCACATGTAATATTAATAATATTGATCGATTCTAATAATATAATAAGGTAAAGATGCACTTCTTTGAAATGGTGCATGGAGGAAGCGGCGGGGGAGTGAGATACCTTTGCCGAGCAGATCAAATTGGTTTGCACCTCTCTGAAAGTTAACCTAGAGAAAATTCAGTTTTCTTGCCTAGGCTCTGTTTCTTGCCCATTATTTCACCCAACGCAGACGGAAACTGGATTTGTTTTTCTCTAGGATCGGGTCTTGCCCCGGCAGGTGCACAAAAGCCGGGAACCTGAGAAACTTCTTGCAGTGAGGAGAATTTTGGTCAACAACTTCAGCCCCCGTCAAAATAGGATTAATCCTAGAGAGGTTTTTTTCAACATAGAATTGCAATGAAAGTGTTTAATTTTTTTTTTTTCCACACCTTTATCAGCATTTAAGGGGTGAGGGAAAAACATGGTGGAAATAACGTATGTTCTACACTGTGTAAAATCTGTAATTGACAAGAAAGGACTTTGCAGAGCAGCCACACACCTGCCCCAAAGCCTGCTGAAGTCCAGAAAAAACTCTACCTTGCCTGCAGCAGTGTTTGGATTGGGCCCGAAGTTGCGGGCAGTTCTGCGAGATGCCGCTGGTTGAAGCAGGAGTGGCCGATAACACGCGATGTGACTGACTTAAGATTGTTACTCACCTAAACCCAGACACAAAGACCTGGCTCCATCCGAATTTCTTAACTACTCCCTCTGCAACAATAGGCTGCCTTATCTAGGTAAGCTAGTTCACTCCTTCTGCTATACCATTCAGCTTCAACCGTCTCGTTCCAGTGTCCGTATGGTAGTTTCAAGAAGGTTTGCATTTCATTACACCTTTTTTTTTTTTCTCAGTTTACAGGGCAAGTGTTTTTCTTTTGTGAGCATTTAATTGCTTTAAACACGATTTATTTGATCGTATTCCATCTTCAATAATACATGGATGAGGATGCAATTTTTCACCCTCTTTTATAAAGATATATTGTTATTCAATTATGCTATTCTGTGGGATTTGTTCTGTTTTGTGCATTCAGAGGGAGCTTGGTTATTTTTTACTTTGCTTTCCTTCTTCCTATCTTCTTTTTTATTATTATTTATATGGATTTTTTTTTCTTTTTAGAAAAAGAAATCTCATTCAAGATACTGGCAATAAATGAGAAAAGTAGGAGTGGAAATGAGGAATGGGCAAGACAACCAACAAAAATCCTTTGGCAAAGTCTTTAAAAGCATACCATTGCCTCATGTTTATTTGCGAGAGGGGGTACAGCCAATTTTGATACCAAAAAAAAAAGAGTATCTTAGAAATTATTTAACTCCAAGTTTAGTAATTGACAGAGAAGGGAAAATAAAGAAGTGAGTCAACCCGTAGGAACACTGGCAGAAAATGCACCTAAAGATCTTGCAGGAGACAAGGGTGTTGGAGTGGTGCTAGTTTCTACATTCTGCTAGGGATTTGGAAAAGTTAACAGCAAATTAAACAAACAAATAAATAAACAAGGAACATGAGCATTGCCGTTCCTTCTGAATTATTTGTAATGGCTAATACACCTCAGAGCTGCTCCGTTTAAATTGCTGCCTGTGCCTGCAGCTTCATTCAAAGGAAGGGCATTATCTGGTGGGTGAGGGCGGGCGGTGAGGATGCCTAGGTTCTAATCACAGCGTGGATAATTACTCACCAACACTCTCTGATGGAGTCACTTAAGCTCGGTGCCTTCAGGCCTGAACTGAAACCTGTTGAATCAATGGAAAGATTCTCATTGGCTCTAGTGAGCTATTGATCTTTCATTTCCCCAACTGCAATATTAGGCCAGCTGGAATTTTTTTTTTTTTTTAATTCTTTTTTTTTTTATGAGGGAGAAGGTAATGGCATAAATTTGACATTTACTTTTTTCTGTGTAAAGGTTTTGGTGTATCTCTGATGGTAAATGTATTACATCAGAGCCCCTTTCAATGTAGATCCGGAAAACATGCTTTCAAAAAACCCTCAGTGGGGGCATGGAAAATTAGCTTTGCTCATTTCACTTGTAAATGCATATTTGTCCCTGCTTTGCTAAGAAAGGGTCAACGGCAATTTTGCTAGGTTTTTTTTGCGTGAGTAGGATTCAGCCTTTGTAATTTCTCTGTCTACAGGAATGTCATCATTCACCGATTCAGGATCTTGATTTATATTTTTTTTTCCTTCTTTTAGTGAATCACATACATACTCTTCATTGTTATGGCAACTGAGGGAGCTGCAAAGCAAGGATTTGATGAAGGGCTGCATCCCACCTTTCTTCTTTAAGGGCCTGATCCAAATGTATTGTTTGCAACACAGTTTGGATCAAGCTGAAGGTATCTGCCTTCACCGGGTCAGTAAAAAGAGCAAGTTCTCTCTAGACAAGTGTACTCCTGCCCTCAGTGCAGGCAGATGGAATTGGCAGTCGTCGCCCATTTGCCGAGCACCGACCCAACACTCTCTGAAGTCAATAGTTAGACTCTGACCCAGCCTCACAAACAACAGACAGACACTGTGTGAATCCTTAAGCAGGGATGTGAATATCCCTGACTTTGGCAGAGCAAGGTAGTCCAGAAGGGAGTTTTCACTGCTGCTACCCAAGGTGTAGGTTGTGGGGGATAAACAACATCCCAGGGTCCTTAGGTTTCCAGCCACAAAAAATTTAATTTAGTAATATTTTCATCAAAGAGGAGCGTTTCAGGTGACTGCCTACAGCAAAGATCTGACAAACAAATGAATCAGGCTTCTTGTGTTTTTTTTTAAATTATTTCAGCTTAGTTTTAGTTTGTTCATCAGTAGCAATGTAGGGATTCTTTTGTTTGTTAGTTTGGGGTCTTTTTTGGTGTTCCCATCCCATTTGTGCTCATGTAATTTTATGAAATAAATGAAGGAGATGGAGTGTGCATGCAGTTATGTGTGTGTGTAGAGTCGATTATCTAACCCCTAGTCTATTTGAAATCATCACAGTGCACTCAAGTCAATGATATTCTGTCAAAGGTGGAGAGGAAGCCTGCGTGCAGTGTGAGTGCATGAACGCGATGCTGTTTGATTGCCTGAAATCCAACTAAGTCTCAGTTTCAAAGGCCTGGGGGCAGTAGAGAAAGTATTTGTTTGTTTAATTATTTATATATTTACTCAGCTTTACTGACGGTGTTTGCAGATGGGGGAATAAAAGAAAAAAATTAGAGAAGAAATGTTGGGTTCTTGTTTGGAGGGGAACATGTGTTGTATTAGCTTCAATATGTTCTCCCATATAACGGCTGCTTTGTGCTGTTAAATGATCATTTGTTACTGACCAGCTCATTGAAAAAGGCCAGAGAGGTGCTGGTAGAATTAGATTTCACGAGTTTATTCATAGAAGGAGTTGCACAATAGGTGTGTCAGTCCCCTGTCTTTCCCTCTTCACTGATCCAGGGACAGGACTTCTGGCAGCAGCTTCTTAATTCAAAAAGAAATAGCTGAGCCACCAGCAAACTAGATGACCCTGCTGTGTCAAAAGATACAGGTCCGATTGCCAGGCGAGCAGCTCACTCCCCCAGCTCCGGCCTCTATCCTTGGCCTCTGCCTTTGCTGTTCAGATGCAGCACCCAGTCTTTCACTGGCTGGGCGTGCATCCAAGACCAGCTCTTCATCCTGGCTTCCTAGCCTTCCTTTCCTGGTTGCAGGTACAGGTGTGGGTGTGCTTAGATCCACTCCCAGATCACGTCTCTTCCCCAGGTGCCACTTCAGGCTCGCTGCCTGTTCCCACTTGTCAGCTTACCGTGCTCATGAGTCGTTTATTTTCCACAGCCAAGCTGCAGATCATTTTCCCCAGCTCTCACCACCGCTGTTCACACTCCTCTTCCCTTGGTTCAGCTCTGCACCGATGTTCTGCCCTCGCACCGTCCCTTGCAGAAAACACTTCACCGGTTCACGTCACGAGTCACCACTCGGATTCTCTCAGATCACACTGGCTATCTCTCCTCTCTTTTGTCATCTCCTTCCCTAGCAGGTTTTGGGAAATTGAAGCCATGCTGTCCATATTTTCGGAAAGCAAATCAGCCATGGATAGTAGCAGAAAGACCCGCACTCATGAAGTATGCAGAAACACAGATACACAAACAGACACATTTCTGTACATAAACTACTGAGAGAGTAAAATGTTCTTTTTTTTTCCTTTTTGGGTTCGAAGCTCAATGTCCTCTTCCAAAGATTAAAAAAATAAAAAAAGAAATAGTGCAGTAAACCTGTAATTTCACCAAGACAATTGAACCTTTTTATTTTTTAATGTTGCTTGTTTCATTAAATCAGCAGCTGGTTTCTCACACCTTAACAAAGATCTTGCATATGTTTTCCTTTGAATTCTTAAAATTGTGATCTTATTCTTAACTATCCTTGGCAGTCCATTCTGGGACTACACTTCAGCTTCTTGCAAAAATATTTTTCCCTGCTGTTTTGAAACATAACTACCCTTCATTTCCAGAACCCCTCTCTAGCAATACCAAATTAATGCAAGAAGACAAAATAAGCATTTGATGTGGTGTTGCATCAGAGTCTTCTTCATTCAGAGGTAGGTAGGAAGGGATTAGGAGCCTATTTCTATCCCAGTCCTCTTACTAACCTTCTGTATCCTACCTGATCCCGTTCCTAGACCTTGTTCTTCCTTAGTTTGCTATGTGTAAAGAGGAATTTATGATATCCAGCCTTGCAAAGAGCTTTGTGTGTATTTAAGGCAGAAGTCATGCTGTAGCTTTAGCTGTGATGGTCTAAGGTTATAAATGAGACCACATTTGTAAGGAGAGGTAATATCTTTTATTAGTCCAGCTGATATATCTGGGGAAAAAAAAAAAAAGACAGACTTCCTTGTGTGCCTGAAAGCTTGTCTATTTTTTTCCAACTGTATCACTTGGTCTAATAAAAGATATTACCTCTCCCAGCAAGGATTGTCTCATTTCAGGTGTAGAGCATGTAGGCTGTTAATTTAGGCCTAGTTTTTGTCTGTGTTGAGGGATTAGACTTTTCCTCACCCAGGTGGACAGGGAAAAAGCACACCGGGTTGGGGTCTCTGTCTCTCACCTTCTGTGATCAGCAACAGAGGCCATCTCACAGGCATTGAGAGGTGCAGAGAAACTCTGACAGCCCCTGTTTTCTGATCCTGGATATGTCCTTCCTTTTTTTGCTGTTCTGCTCCCTTCCGAAGCACCACATGCCCTCTCCTCACCCCTGTGACTGTGATTTATTTATAAAATTGCTGCATGTATGTGTGTGTGCGTATGTGTGTGGGCAACCACACAAACATCCCCAAGCTGCCGAGCAAGCTGATGGGCATTTTCTAATGTATTTAGCAAGAAATAATGCAAACCACAGGCAAAAAGTATAACAAGCAGAATAGGTAAAATGCTTAAGCCAGGGAAGACTTTGGAAGGAAGGGATTTTTTCCACAGCTATGAATAAATTGCAGCCCCTTCCATGGCTGGAAGAAGCATTTTGGTGGGTTTTTTTTTCTGTTTGTTTGTTTGATTTCATAAAGTGTTGCTGAAAATACTGAGCAGCCAAAAAGAATCCAGAAGCAGATAGCAGATTTTCAGACACAGCAAAATCTGACTCGTACGCATAAGGCAGCAGTAGTCAGAGGACAGCTATTACTTATGCTTGGCTTTACTACCAAGGAAAGCATCGGATCATCTATTCAGATCAGGATAGTCAGCTATGCCAAAGGTTTAATCAAATATTAAACATGGTCAGTAAACTTAAACCAACGTTAGACATGCAGGAGTTCTGTTCCTTTTCAAGCAAGCACTCTGAGAGAGGAAAGTTTTCTCCTGTCTCTCTCTGATGGAGACCTTTTGCAGCTGGAGGGATTCTTTTTTCAGACAGGGATCCACACGGGTATGTGTCTGGATAAATAGGTGCGCATGTGGGTCTCCAAATGTGCGTCTCGTACCCTGTCAAGTAGAGACTGAGTTGATTTTCCCCCACAAGTTAGTATCTTTCTCGCTCAGATCATTTCCCGTGTGCTGTTATCTGTTTACCCCATCCATTTCTCTGTCCATCTGTCCCTCTCCAATCATGTTTTCTCTCTTGCACTGCCTCTCATCATCTCTTCAACAGAGTTAGAAAGGTGTATGCTTGTAGATGTGTGTATGTGTGTATTTGCAAACCCGTCCAGGTAAACGTGCGTATCTGGATGCTTATTGATAAATAATACACTTACAAAGCCACATCTGCCTCCTTCTTCTGCACATTTGGGCTGTATTTACACCCTCCAGCTCTTATTTATTCTGACTGAGGACAGTCAAAGGTAGAACATTTTGCAGGGAGTTATGGTTTACAATGTTACCTCTCCCTTCTATTATTCATTCTCTCTGATTTTTATCTAATCTCTCTTTGATTGTCCTGGTGCAGCTTAAGAGACAAAGTGAATTTTTATTACATCATCAATATAATCTCCAGCTAATCAGCATCTGTGTGCATTACCATGCCCCCTTTGGCTTTTCATCTGTGTCCATAAATAATAAGAATAAGGGCCGCTTTTTTGTGTGCGTGCGTGTGTTTGTGTGTTGGTATCAGGAAGAGAGTCACAGCTGCACTTTTTCATTTCAGCCAGCTTGTTTTAGCAACACTGGGCCCAGCTTTCTGCAGATTGTCTTGACTATTGCCCAGATTAATTTCCTGGTGCCTAATGCTTAAATCATGGAAACAATTAAAGCAGATGAATCCATACACGTCTTCTTGCAACAACTGAACTTTGCTGTTAATTGTACGCACATTTCCATGGCATTACAGACAACATGCCCAGAGCCAGTGGAGTGTGAGGTAGCCAATGTATCCCCATATACGGGCATTTAACCTCTAGATTTTTAGCGCACACTTGCCACTTTTTCTTGGGTAGGAGGATAGTACATCGCATGTCTTTGAACAGGAAGCTCAGAGACCAGATTTTTGGCTTTTGATTGCTGATATTTTTCCACAGCTTGCTGTGTAGCTCTTAGCCTGCCACTCAGGTCCACAAATTTTGCAGAGTTGAGCTCCTATACATTTTTTTCTCCTCCCTTTCCAGCTCTGGAAGAACAATGAGAATAATACCTCCCCATAAAGTAAGACTTGTGCCGTACTTTGAAATTCTCATCCTCTGTACAGATGCAATGTGAATTTTAAACAGAACCACTCTGCTTTCTCTTTAAAATACCCTGATTTGGCAGAGCAAGACAGTAGCAATGCCTCTCTGTTAAGCAGGCAGATTTCAGATCGGCTTCCCAGTGGCTTAGGGTGATACTCGCATCCGATACACAAACTGCAACACTTCTGTCCCGTTCTAAAGTGCCAGGATCAGTCCTTTCCAAGCAGTCCAAGACTCGTCGCAAACACCATGTGAGGGTTCGATTAGGTATGACAAAATCTTCAATTAAAAAAGGCATGCACACTTATGGAAAAATTTTAGACTGATATACTGGAGAGAAGCGAACCCTTTGGGAAAGAGTATGGCTCTCTTCCAGATGTAATGTAGTTATGGTATAGAGCTGTCCATCCAGCAAAGTGTGCGCTTAATTCACATTGTGGAAAGCCTCCCAGAACGCAATAGGTTCTTAAAGTTGAGCAGCTGCTTAAATGCTTTGCTGGATCTGTGGAAATCTGTAGTTCAGATGAAATAATTAAGCGTAGGGGTGTTACAGAAGCCAAGTGAAAAGCATAATTCTGTGACTCAGAAATAACACTCCTTCATAGCTGTGACAGAACAGTGAAATAATGAAAGAAACACTGTGTACCTTGAACACCTTGCAGGGTGGATCAGGCTGAGACCACCTCTATATTTCAAAATATTTCCTTTCTGAATTCTTTCTTCATGGACAGATTCTGATTAGATTTGGCTTGGGAATGGGATTTGCTTCGAGCAAACAGAAACACAGAATATTTTCAGTTCTCCTCTTCTGTTTTCTTTTTTTATAGCAAATCCTTTTCCCTGTCCCCTCCAGTTCCACTCCTTGTTTTGACAAACCAGCTCATTTATCAGATGGGAAAAGAGGATGGGGGAAATAGGAATATTTTTGGTTGCTTCTGTTTTGCATGATATAATCCCCCTCTCCACTTAGCACCTCCGTAAATAGGAGCTCCAATCTGAAATTGGTCACAGTTTATCAAACTCAGGATGAGACCAGATTGGGTCCTGAGTCTCTGTCAACCATGTAATAAAGAAAACAGAGTTTTACACTTCAGACAGATAAATCTGACACTTCATGTAACATCTTCTGATTTTTCTGGATCCTTTATTATTTTCTTTTTTTTTTTCTTTTTTTTTTCCATTTTTCTACTTTTTTTTTAATTTTAAATGTTTATTTGCATGTGTACTACTAGGTCTCTCTTTACTGTGTCACTATTTATTTATGCTCTCTTGCACGTTTTTACACCCTTTCTTGCCCAGCTTCCCCAAACCCAGTGGCTAAATCCCTTGGGCAGGTATGAAACCACAATAATTTCTGGATAAAAATTTACCTTGAAGGATGAAGAGCACCCCCCATTTGGAACTGGAAGCCATGGAAAAGAACACATCACTTATCTGAATTTGCTGTTCATTCAAGCACTGTTTATGGAGATTTACAGTTCCTTGCCTGTGCAAAGAGCTCTATTGCATGGTGTCTGCTGGAGGATTTTAGGTGGCGGTATTAGCTGCGGTATTAAAAATGCATCGGAAGGCACGGGGTGGGAGATTAGTTGGATAGAAGGACCCATGAATGAAGGGTTAATTGCATTCAAAGAGGCCATCGTACGGAGCAGAAGAGGCAATAGGTTTCTTTTCTTCAAAATTTACTAAATAGCTGGAAACACGGTTTAATGAATTTTAATGGGATCTTTCTGAATCCTATGCATATTGCATCTGCTGACTGTAGGAAGTCAAAGTATTGTTGAAAGGGAGGGTATTGCCCTACTTTAGGTTTCACAGTTCTGTATTTAAAAAAAAAAAATATTCTGCAACAAGCACTTTATTCAATATATATTTTTCTCCTTATTTAATTCCCGCCCCCCCCTCCACTGCAAGTGGAAAAGACTTTCAGAATCTGTGAGCCCTCAATACCATAGATTATTCTACTGTTATGTAACACGTGCTTTACATTTATTGAGCCATCTTGTGCTGTCAAGATAAAGGAGGCATTTGTATTTTCCTTGCTTATGAACCATTGATGAAGACATGGTGATGAATTCTCCGTTTGGTTATATCCATGTAAATCTAGAGGAACTAACCCTCGTGAATTTCTTCCAGGATTACTGTGATAGAAATGGGACTGAGATTTGGCCCATACTGGTGGGAGAGATAAAGAAGGGATAGAGTCAGAGTTCTCTTTCTCCCTTCCAAGTGTGTATGGGCTCGGCTGAGATCTCACACCGCACAACTCGTTTCCACGGAAGATCCAGCAGAGGCAGCAGAAAAGCCAATCTATTTGACTTCAATGCAACACAAACTAGATATCCACTCACACTTTAGAGAGAGCAGGTTTAAAGGAAGCTTTTTCCTAAAGGAAACCGAGGCAGGGCATGCAGTGAGTTAGTCTCAGAGCAGCTGTGTGGATCCAGTATGTATTTTTACATCTGTCTTCACTATGTTGAGGTTTCCCATTGCCTTGGTAACTTGAATTTTCTCTATTGCTCATTCTCAAAATGCCAGGCACCCTCTCAGGCAGCTGATAGGATAAGGCTGCCCTACTTTTTATTAACCTGGGGCCCAGTTCTCCTTTGGGGTGCAGAGAGAATTGCTGAGACCCTCACAAAAGAAGCTTTGAGGTTCCCTCAAAGCCAGCAGGAACTGACAGGGCTTGACATCTTAGAGGATTGTGTCTAGGTCTGTGGAAGGAGAAAACGGCACTGTTTTAACTGCAGCAGCATGATCAGGATGACAAAACTTCTCTGTTAGAGACGTTGTAGTACCTATATAGAATTGGTCACACTGCCATATAAGTACACAGACATATACAAAAATACAGAAAATGTGAAAGGAAAGTAAAAGCATTCTGGCATTAGGCGTTTTTAAACCAATATTACCGTGGCCACTCCACTGGGATAATATTTTCTGTGGCCAGTTGGTGTTACACTGGCTCTGCAGATCCAGAAGGTGTCCCAGCACAGGAACCAGGGCTTCTGAAGAGCAGAGACAACCTTAGATCTGGATTTGGAGTGAGACTTTCCAGACTGAGAACAGCAGGAGGACTTTGAACTCAGGCTTTTATTAAGAAGAAAGATAGGTATTTAAACACTCTTCTGCAGGACTCCAGAAAGCATGTCTTCCCAGTACAGCGTTGGTGTTGCTTTTTCCCCTTGTCTCCCATCCCTCCCTCATGTGTTTCAGATCTTTCTCTGCTTACAAGCAGACAATGTGATGCCTGCTTTAATGGCACAGATAAGTTAGCCATGCAACTCGGAGCGCCAGCCCTAAATCACCTATCCTCCTCCCTTTGATCTGGAATCAAAACAAAAGACGCCGGCATCAAAACGATCCTTTGCCAGGTAACGGTTACTTTGTGCGCATTGCCTTAATTCAGCTGCAAGGAGCTCTCATCTCTTTGTATCATGCCCAGATCTGTGCTCGTCTTAATACTTTATCAATGTGCCAGCAAGCTGCTTCTATCGTGGATACAGCTGTGCAGAAGCTGTCAGCGTTCTAAAGTAAAGCATTAAACAATACTTCGGGAGACAGCAAATTGTTATTTCCTTACCCCTCCTCCAATTCTTCCCTCTTCTCCTCCCTCTCCAAGCCCAAATGATGAAGCTCTTATTTTTATGTCAGCTTCGTGCTCAAATTATACAACCCAAATGCATTTTCCTTCCCCCCCCCCGCCCCGATGGGACACATTCTCTCTCTAAGGGGTGGAGAAAGAGAGGCACAGGAGTCCTTCTGAGGAGCTGCAGACTAAATGAATCTCATGAGCAAGCGGGCTCTTTCGGTGGCTCATTCCCCCTCCATTCCAGGTGAGCTGCTGGAGTGAACCCAGAAAAGCCACCCACCTCAGCCAGGTCCTTCCACAGGCACAGCCTGTGTTTCACAGCCCATTCTAGACTTTTAACACACAGCGTTGTTGAGAGCTGGGAGTTAGGAGACATAGTTGTTTTGGTTTTTTTCCTAGCTCAGCTGTTGGTTTACTCTGTAGACGCTGAGCAAGTAATTTCTAGAGAAAAATTAAAACTGTCTGTCACTTTTTTTAGTGCGTACTTGTTTTGTATGCTTGTTATGTACATGCTTTGGGGAAGGGGGGTCCCTAGCACAATTGGTGTTTCAAGCTGGACACTGTAAATTCAAGATTGATTTAAAAATCTCAAGATACTTAACTTGTTGGCATTGCCTTTCTGATTCTTGTTTTACAAAACTGGATAAAAAATAATTTCCCCATAAAGAACTTTGAGATTTTCCAAAAAGTTAGCAATTGACAGTCACTTGAAGTATCAGGGATCAAACCTTGTTGGACTTGCACATACTGTGTAAACGGATATTTCCTAACAGGAATACTTTGCCAGATTCTTGCTTAAGGGAATCCAGCTTGTTTTGGCGAATAATAATCAAGCCACTTCAATTTCTTTTTCTTTTTTTGTCTTTTTTTTTTTCCCCTTCTTCTCCAGAGAGGGGCAGTTCTGAGGCACCAGTACCTCAGAACAAAGTTTACTCCTCGTATGTCTCCTTCGGCACTGACCCTCTCCTAGTAAGTCAGGTCGAATTTGATACAGGCAGGACCAAGGTCAGGCTCGCTTGACTCCGGCTGTCTCTTCCACACGCCAGATACAATGCTGCCACTTTGTGGTTCCTTCCTATCTGTTCTGCTGCACACACTCACCCAGCGCTCTCATCCTGCCTGACAGCATCCCGGCTTTCTCTCCAGGGAGGACTAGTGGCACTCCAGCTCTCACACTGCCTGGTTGGGGATGCAGTCCAGCCCCACCTGGCTCCACAACAGGCTGAAACCAAAAAAAAGACCCCTCTGCCAGTGGTCATCTATAGCGAGCCCCTTGTGCACTCCCATAGCTTGTCTCGTGTGGCAGATAGTACTTCCAACTAAGACTCTCTGAGCTGGATGGGAGGGTGTAGGGATGCCAAACTTCATTTCTCAGATAAACACCACCTGTTTTACCCTCTTCTCCAGATCCTTACAGAGGTGGCTGATGATTTTGGTGCAAGAAAAATGCACTCAGGCCACTGATTTCCTGAACATTTTTTCTCTTTATTGTTCTTGATCCTCTTTATTTTTTTACCATTGCTTTTTTTCTTATTTCCTTCCTTCCTTCCTTTAAGGAAAAGAAAAACATATACACACAAAACCACAGCAGGACAGGAAATTAAACCTTTGCACCAAGATGATTTGGTAAGATGCTGGCTTTTCACTCATTTGTTTTGCACTTATTATTTTGTTATAGGAGAGAAAGGAAAGAGTGAGAGCAAAAGGAGATGACAGAGAGGGTAACTAAGTAGAGGAAAGAAAGTCCTTTAATTTATTTGGAGAGCTCAGACATTGGTTGTTGCTTTTTTTCTATACACATCGGAAAACCCAAAAAGGTTTAAACCCACCAGCAACATTTACATGAATGAAATGCCAGGTAGAACTGCTCCCATTTTCCTGGCTATGACAAGGATAATGGCTTCCTCCTGGTGATATTCTCCCCACATCATCCTGGTTAAGCCAGTCTTAGCTGCATTGCAACACTGCTAGGCATTCCAGGGCTCCTTTTAATTTAGTAAATGAATCCACTGCTTTGTACCAAAAGGTTGTTTCAAAATAAGGCCACAGTAGTTCCTTCAAATCCATCTTGCTCTTTCACGAGGATATGAACATTACAGCCAGGAAGCTCTGGGTGTCTCAGTCTCCCTGCTCATCCTCAGTGCTCCCCAGACAGCACGGTTTGCCTCCATGCAGTGTATCCTCAGAGAGGATCTGCCCCTTGGAGATACTGAAATCCAAAGAGCAGGAGAGAACTGCCACGAGTTTAGGAATTTGCACTTCAAAAAAATGGAGGTATATCAAGGATAGTCACTATTCCTGAGGAAGATGTGGGCCAGACAGGAAGATTCCGGTGCTCATCCATGGAAGTATCTTACACTTCCTGGAAACATGTTCAAGTGCGATAAGAAACAGCTGTGACAGAGTCCCAGCAAACCCCAACCTTCAGCAGCAGGCTGGGAATTTCCCCCCATCTCCTGTGCCGGGTGGAATAGCCCAAGGGAATGAGAACAGAGAAAACTCTCCTGCCCCATCTGTCCCTGTGGCCATTATCAAAGGATACACCTGCAGTCCTCGTGCTGTGCAAACACTGCCTCACGCCCGATGGTATATCTGCCACAAGGTTTGAGCAGCTTCTTATTCACACACTCTACAAACCCAGAAAACACTCTGTTCCCTGTGGTTGCTTTGTTCTGTGTTCCTATTGGCATGAAGGACCACGCACTGCCTGCTCTTGCTGAGGAGAGGGAGAGCTTTAGGGTGCAGAGCGCTGTTATTAAAAAAACAAACCCGGTGAGGTGCAGAGGTGGCATAAAGGAGTGGTTTAGTAGCCAGAGGAGTGGAACTGTCACTCTCATCCCAGGAGACCTGTTTAAAGTTGGGATACTTGTAAATCTGATCGAAACAAGGGGAATGTGTGTGTCAGATCCAGGGCAGCATTTATGGGGATGTTTTGCTGTTTCAAGACCTAAGTGCTTATTTATGTATCCTTTGTCTGGGGTGAAGCTCTGTGACTCAGTTTCCTGGGCTGCAGAGTAAGGAAGGTAATAACTCCATGCCTGGGAGGGTAGGATGCAAAGCTTAGTTCACGCTTGTAAAATAATTGAGATGTTTTGAGGAAGGGTCACTAGAAGGGCTGAATAATTGAAAAGGCCACAGGAGATCAATGCGCAACAAAATACATGGTGGTTGCTGATAATTTTTAAAGCACAAAAGAACATTAACAAATAGACCATAAAGTTAAGGTCCTTAGATTTTTTCCTTTCAGATTAACTGTCAGTAAGTGTTGGGTGTTTGGGTTGGGGCTTTTTGGCAGTTGTGATCACATTGGTATTATATTTTTTCAGCAACAGCTGAGATCAAGAATGCACTGTGCTAGACGCTGTACAGGCACTTACAGACCTGTGATATTGCAAGTGGACACAAACAAGCACACATCCAGTAGGAGAAAAGAAGTACCAGCTCGTGATCAAATATGTTTGATTCCTAACTCGGAGTTGCACTGAGATTAAGACTCAGATCCTTAAAGGCACTTAGAGCCCAACTCCCATTGAAATCAATGGGTGTTAGATACCTAAATAGCTTTATGGATCCGAGCATAAATAACTTATCCAAGGGCAGAGCAGCAATCTACAGCTGGGTTGGGAATTAAACACAGATTATACAAGTCCCAGTCTGATTTCTTAATCACAAAATCATCTTTCCTCTCCATATTTTGGGCAATAAATCCCCAGCATTCACATCACAACATGGATACACAATGTCCACCCCATCAAATCACTGGAAACCTGCAGTGACAAAAAATGGTTTTCCTCAAACCAGACCCAGCTGCAGACACACACCGGTACATTTCTTCTGTGCTTGGGGTTGGCTTCAGTTCTTCTTTACACCATAGAAGCTTCCATGGTCTTCAGAGTTTCCTCCCTGGGCTTGCACCCAGGTGACAGAGAGCAGAATCCAACCCCAGCACTACAAGTTCAAACATTTTTCACCCGGCTCTAGGGAGGGGATGGATTAGACAAACTGAACTTTCTGAAAAGATCAATATGGAACATCTCTTTCAATTACTCTCCAAGGCACTAAGCCTGTGAAGTCGGTTATGATGCATTTACAAATCTTTCCAGGAGGGGCTGTCTGACATTCTCCTCTTCCACCTTTACTCCTTGCAAATAATTCCCTATTGCCTGTGATGGGTTGGCAGGGCAGTGTTACTCAGGAAAGGATCAGGCTCAGGTTTCTCAGAATCAGGACAGATGAGGACCATTTTCATCTCCTTTCCCCAGATACTAAAATTCACTTAATTAGAGAGGCAGCTATGGAACAACAGGAGGGGCCAGGACCAAACTTTCCGAAAACCACTGCAAAGTCACTGGGACCAGAAGACATTGCACAAGCTGAATGTCTGTGTTACACTCTCTAGAAAGATCACAGCCCTCATGTGATCTAGTTTGTATGCAATTATATAGGGGAATGGGGTGGGGGAGCCCTTATGCCGATACAGCTCCTTTGATTCACAGAACAGGTTTAAAGCCTACCCAAAAAATTATGCTGAAGGTGTTGATTTAACTTCATATCCTACAAGCCTGCTGGCTCTGATACTGCAGGGTTGAAGTGAGGATTTGGAGCACACCAGGAGGGTTTTCTAGAGGACCATGAGTCACTACACCGTGGCTATGCTTTCCTGTGCATTTACCTGCCAGGATGACAGGAAACCTGCCAGTTAAAAGAGCATCAGGGTCACTTGAGATGCAATCTGTGTCCCTAATTCTCCCTCTCCAAAAACCCTTGCTTAAGATCAGACTGTCTGAAGTTTTATTTTGTGTTCTGTCTAGGTGTCTGGTTAGGACCTTCTCTAGAGGCATTAGCTGAAAGGCAGTAACAGGCTCGGGCAGCCAGGGCTGCGAGTGTTTAATACATATAAGCTATTTAGACGTTGCTTCAACAAGGCTGCGGGATTAATGCATATTAATTCCCATCTTTCAAATCCGACTGCAGACCAAGCCTAAAGACACCACTGCTGGCCGAACTGTCTCCACTCCTGTGTGGGTGTTTCTTTCTTGGAGGGTGCAGTGAGACAGCTTTTGGGGGGCACATGGCATGAGTCTGTCTCCTCGTAGGGTGTAATAAAGTCCACATGATGTATAAAGAGAGGAGATAGATGCAGTGCAGTTCAGCCTTCTCTCTGCATTAAATGTACCCTCCTGCTGCATGTGTCGTGGTCGCACCTTGGGGTTGCCTGGACTCTGGGCAAGAGTCTGTCACCTCCGCTGGGGCTGAGAGCCCCACTGCTGGGTGCTGCACAGATGGGGGACAAACAGAGCCTCCAGCCTCAAGGTGCTAGGATGCCAGGCAGGGGACAGGAGACAGCAGATGGATACCGGCAGACAGGGGAAGTGCGAGTTGATGCTGAGATGTTTTTCAGCAATGTGGCTGGCAGCCATCCCACCCACCCAGCCACTTTGGGTTCCCGGGCAAGAGCTGGGGGTGAGAGGGGGCTTGGCAGCAGCTGAGGGGGTTTTGGTCTGGGCTAATTAACCCAGCAAATGTGACAGCCATTCTGGGATGTCTCTCACCAGGTCTCTTCTTGCCCTTCCAGCTCTTCTTTACCCCGGCTTAAGAAATGCTGGGAGGGAGGTATGCCCTTGGGTCTTGTTTGCTCTGACAGCAGTACTGGGGTGATTCCTGGCCTGAAAGGGTCTGCTTTGCTGATGTACCTTCACAGAGTAGACACCTCTGCAGCCCTTCACCCTTGCCTTTAAGGAATCAGGAATTGCAGATGTGGGCAGGGAAAACGGGGGAGCTGGCAGTGCATGAGAAAGGCTGCAAGTACGGCTGGGGAGAACATTCTCCTCCATTTCTTTCCTTTAAGATGACCAAACCCTCAGCAGCTACAAGGGTCCATCCCTTGATTTTTCACGCACTGGTGAGGGTAAGATCTGTGAGGATAGCCAGAAGGGACATTTAGGTGTCAATGTGACATCTTTTGTCCACCAAGCCTGTGGAAGCTGTGGCAGTCCAGAAGATGCCCTCACTGCCACCGGGTGGGAGTAACACTGAGGGGCAGCAGCGGGCAAAGCACCTCAGGAGCAGCTGCCGATTACGGCGAGTAAAACTGTCCATAACCTGATCCCAACTGCAGGATCAGCCTGCAGTGAGGTTGAAAAGGACCTGACATCCTCAGTGACAGCATTCAGTGTAAGTGCGAGCCTTATTTTAACCCAGTTGGTGCTGTTAATAAGAGGATGTAAAGGCACCGAGGAAAATTTGCATGCAGTGACTGCGCAAGGATTGAATCTTTCGGAGTGAAATTTCTAGTGTGAGACAGTCTTGGTAGATGTTATGAAGAATTAATATTTATAGACCATCTTAGCTGGGAATTTCTACACAGAGGTACATTTGCATTCTTGGAAAAGAACTTTTTACGAACTTTTTTTTTTCTTTATCACTAAATAGAAATAACTTGTTGATATACAGCATATAATTTGAACGGGTGATTACTGTCACATTTACAGATAATTGAGCAAAGTGCATATAATAGATGTATTTTTACATTGTAGTGGTTACATTATCTAGAAAAAACAGAGAAATGCACATGACTGCATTAAAGATTTAGGGCTCCATCCTGCACCATTTAAGTCAATGGGAGTTTGTCACTGATTTTAATGGAAGTTAGATAGGGGTTTATAAGCCGAAGTAATGCAGCTGCTAAGGAATAAATATTGACATAAGTGGGTCAATATATTGGTGTCTTTTAAGTGCTAAAACTATACTTTGAGATACCTATTACAATTTTTTTCTCTTTTCTTTTTTTTTTTTTTTTGCATATTCATTGTAGCTGCAGTGCAGCCATCCTGCTGCTAAAGAGCAGGACATGGTGGGTACCAGTATTCATTGTGCAGTAGTGACACCTTCAGGTTACTACCAAAACCAGTCCCCTCTGTGCAAGGCACTGCACACACACGTGTGGAGAAAGAAATCTTTAGTGAAAGGTTTGGTGACTTGACCAAGGACGTAGGGCACGTTAGTGACGGAGGTTGCAGTGGAAGCCAGGGACTGCAGCTTCAGGGAGAAATCAGAACTGCACACACTTAATCAAGTCTTTCTTGGGAGGTTTGGGATATTTTTCACCAGTGGGGTTGAAAAAAAATTTTAAAAGAAAAGAAGAAAAAAGAAGTTTAGGTTAAGCTCAAAAAATTTGTTATTTTTCTATTAAAAAAACCTCCTCAATTATTTTGTTTTTTAACTTGTCTATACTGGGACATCTTCTATACTTTTCATAAAATACAATAACAAAATCAAGTCACACTCATTTAAGAAAAAAAGTTATTCCCACAGATAAACTTTTTTTTTTTCAAGATCATAAAAATAAAATGTTTTGAATTTATCCTTTTTATGTCCTGCTTGAAACAACTTGCCAAATTTCCTCCAAATCTGTGAACAGATTTCCTTCTTGCTAAGCTATTTTTCCTCTACAAATATCAGCTGACAAAAAAAACTGTGCAAGTCTAGTCATCAAGCTAACAGTCTGCTCTCAGTCTCTCCAAACTAAGCAAACAGTACACAAAATAGAAAAGAAATTAGGAAAGAGCCAAAGAGACCAGAACAAAAGCAAAAAGGATTTATTCTCTTAAAGCATCAGCCTGGAGTATGGAGATATTACTCCAAGACGCACAAGAACCACTAGAAACAGCCACCTCCACATGAACACAGAGAGTGCTGTACTCTGCCTCCATCTAATACGTGAGATTTATAAGTGCTTCAGCTCCCCAGAGGCACTCAGGCATATTGCTATATATAGGACTGTTCCCAGATTACAGAATGCCTTCCCTTGACTGTAGCATTTTCAGTCCTCAGGGATTTTTTGGCTTCTTTTTATTTTCTTTTAAAACTAGCTCACTCCAACCTGCTTCCCTTTGTTTGCTCCACCACCGGTGTTAATCATTGCATGGAAACGGGTTCAATGTCCGGTTCAAAAGCAATCCTAGGCAAATATAGATAAACAGCCTCTCCCAGGAAGCGACAATATTTGTGCGGCGTGTAATGTGAACAATAGATTTGTTTTCTGAACGAGTTAACTGGAAAATCAGTTAGGGCTCTGCCTCACATTGAACTGTGCCTCCACTGAGGCCAGGGCTGGGGGCTGCGGATGCTGGGCTCAGGGCTGCTGAGGGTCCAGAGAGTAGCTGGGACCACCCATGGCTTGGGGTATGCTGCATGCCTCCCATCCACACCAGATCCATGGAGGATGTGATTCTGTCCCAGCTCACACTCAGGCTTTTTAGCTCAGCAAGTCTTTGCTTTAATCTGAAGCATTCACAGGGACATCAACCATCACGCTTGCAGGAACAGTGAAGAGGAGAATTGGACAGTGACAGCTGCTGTTCTCATATAGGATGTGATTTCACATGGTTTTGGGGAAGACATGGACAGATCCTGCAAGGGTGCTAAGTTCCCTCTGTGTAGAGCTGGTTTCTCTTTCTCTTTGACCTATAGGGATATTAGTCTCTTTGCCCTCCTTCACTCTGAAACTGGTGTGTGATTTCATACATCTCTGCTTCTGCAATCACTAGCTCCTCCTCCATCTCTTACCGTTCTTTTTATTTTTTTTGTGCTTTCCTTCCCTGTCATTATTTTTGTCCAACAGCTATTTGTTCAGTAATCTCCCCCAAGAGATTAGCACACTAATAGGCAGTCAACAAAACAAGAAAGAAAGAAAGACACAGTACTTAAAGGATGAATACTTGGGAGAGAGCATCCGTCTTTTGATGTCCTGATTCCAGTCGGGTTTATTTGCTATATATATGTCTATAATAACTATACATCTTCGTACAGCTGTCCTACTGCTGAAACGGAGATTTCTGACTGCCTTGCAAACCTCATGCCTCTCCTTCACTTGCAGAGAGGAGGAAAACCACGGCATTCCCAATACCCAAAGGGGTACCCCGGCACAGAGAACACACGTATTTAGGGCAGCAGGACGGCTTAGCTGCAGAGTCAGTCCACCCATTATGCACATTTTCCTGCCCTCCGTAGTAGCAGCCCATGTGCCGAAAACATCTCCACACCTTTCGCTTTAACCCCACGGTTGCTCCCGTTCCCGTTTGAGGAGTCCGTGCCTCCTGACGGTGCAGAGCCAGGGTGCAATCTCCAAACGTAGTTGCTGGATTTCGGTCAGTCACGGCTGACTGAAAGAATACCACCCGATATTTAGTGACCCTCCTGTACTGAGTGGATAACAGCCGGGCATTTAATACAGATGCAGAAAAAGGCAGGGGCACTCAGGAGGGAAAAGATGGCTGCAACTGCGTCACATTTTGCAGCATGGTCTGACAAAAGCTGCCAGCATACTTTTCAAAGAAAGTTTGGTTTTTCAGGCATGCTCCATCTTTGGTAGTTGCTCTTGCTCTGTTTTTTCTCAGACAAATTCTTCTTTTAAACTGGCAGTGAAGACTTACTTAGGACTGCATTAGGGGCTCTTGAAAACACCCTGGAAATTGATACCACACACTTGGGCGATTTTATTTTTTTTAACAGATTGGTAGGCATTCTTTTAATTTCCCCCTTGTGATTTTATACAGAGCACTTTTTCAGGCAGATCTTTTTGCACCCCTCCAAAGCAGTCAATGAAACCATTTGCATGCATACAATTAAGCACAAGGGAGGGGGTGAAAGCAGGAAAAAGCTACAGCTACAACAGCCAATAATTTCATCTGAAAAAATCCTCCAGACGGCTAATATTCTGAAGCAACAAGTCCTTTTGAGCAGAATTTCAAAAATTCATGCATGCCTCTAACAATCGTTTTATATTCCAGCAAATTTGGGAATGTATGAAAGCTAATAATTTTAAAGCTAGAATAATATCATACATTCTGCCCCCAGTTTGCACCTGATCCTGCAGAGTTGGGGATCATGGAAGCTTTATTATTGACTTTGTTGAGCCTGTGATGAAGTAGTTGATGGGGTGCAGCCTCCTTCAAATCAAATGGACTGCACAGGTGTAGAAGAATTTGCCCCCACACTTCTGATAATGTGTAACGTAAGACCCTCCACTTAACACACTCCAATACCCAGAAATCATAGAGGGACAATAGGAGGACCTGTATCTGGCAAATAAAAGTGTAAGAAATTGGATCAGCAGGAATAAATCTCAGATCTTCACAGTAGTACAAATACCTTAGGTATCCAGCATCCTAGGCCTCCTCCCAAAAGATCAGAGCCACACAGTTCTACCCTGTGATTCCCAGTGTTCACAGAAGAGGGAGTTACTATTAGAGTTTGGAAGGCCATGAAGTTGTTACTTTTGATTTCAAAGAAAACAAATTGATATTTGAAGGTTAACAGGGCTTTATTGTCAGTTCTGATGCATTCAGAAACATGCAAGAGACCATCCAAAATTATGATGCTGGACTGAAAACCTCTAGACAAAATACCTTCAATCATTTTAGCTCAAAACAGTGCATTCTGAGGTTCTTAATCATTGTTTTGCAGTACTTCAATCTATAAGACTCAGATTTTCTCGGTTAACACACAGGCTGAAAAATGTACATTAAAAAAAAAAAAAAGTTGAGATTCTCATATATTCTCACACATTCTGGAGCTGGTTGTGAGGAAGCAGAGCAAAGCACACCAGACTTGGAGGAACTAGAAGAGAGAGCGAGACCAAAAAAAGAATAGGAATGTTTTTCTTTGAGTATGCACATAGTGCATTTAGTTATTTGCAGGGTCAGATCTCAAAATTATCCTTTAAATTTTGCTTTGCTTGCTATTCATTCCCATTCATCTCCTGGAGTCCAGTGAACATGGGTATCAGCTTTATGAACGAAGTTGACATATTTGAGGGTTGCTTAGAAAACCTTTTCAACATTAAGGATATAATGGGAAAAATAAATAAAAAAGAAAAGAAAGACATAGTTTTCTTAAGAATCTAAGTACAGCCCCCAGATTCAGACATAAGGAGCACACAACACCATTCTGCCACCAGCAGTGGCCATAAACATGAGCCCAGAGAAAACAGAGAACAAGGCAAGTGTGTGCAGCACCTCCCTCAGACATTCTCCCAGGCTCTCACCATTTTCAGCCCAAGGGATTTCCAAAGCCTGATGCTGCCCACTTCTTTCTGTAGTGAGCCATAATGAGCTACTTCATCACCATGCGGTTCCAACCCACAAGTCTTCAAGGCCTTGTACCACAGGCTCGTGAGATATTCCATCTGCGTCTGTGCGCCTGGTCAGTAGAGAGAAGAAGAGTAATTCAGAGGGCACAATAAAACCTTGAGCAGAGTCTTCTAGAAGCACCCGAAAGGAAATGCCAGTCCAGAGACCTGCCTGGAGTAGCCAAGGTTTGCCTTTTAGGATTGGCATTTTAGGAATATATATCACTAATGTAAGAAAAAGAGGGATCACATAATTCCTTGGAGAAGCAGTACATCTGGAACCAGATCAAATGTCTACAATAAAAGCTGAATACATGTAAAATTCACTCCCATTTAATATTTCACTCTAAGCTTCAGGGTCAGATAGATTAGAATTAAAGTCCATCCAATCTTTCAGATGAGCCTGAAGTTTGAGAGAAACGGGAAGGACTTTAGTTTTTTCAAACTTATCCTGTAGATGAAACAGTGGTGAGCCTTTCACTTGGAGCCAGCTATCAGTGCTCAAAAAAATTTGAAAAAGTGTGACTTGAGAGAACAGAAAAGGATTTATTTTGTTCATATTTTTATCATGCCTTTACAGCATTTCCCAAATGAAAGGCTGGGGTATTAAAAGTGATGACCAAATTTACCAGCACTTCTATAACAAGATCTTTAGACCATCCAACATCCTACAATGAAAGATTAATTTCTGTCATCAACTTACACAAAATGCTGGTTTAAAAGTTTAATTCCCACTTTGTGCCTCTGAACAATGCAATAACATCCTCTTGCTTTCTGTGTTTTCTGGCCCAGGCCAACATCGAAGTCAGCAGTAAAAAATTTAGGAGTGCTTTGGATTTCTATTTAAACCACTCTGTATTCCAAACTCAAGCTCCTGCCTGCCCTTATCCCAGGTAGACATTTGCATCCTTTAAATGATCTTGTTTATTCTATGTGTTGGAATACAGTTATCTGAATATTAATTATGGTTTTAGTGAAGTTCATCGGTTGAGTGCAGGAATTGAGAATTCTTCCTTCAGTTGCAGCCACCTGCTTAGATTTCTGTGTTTATCTGCTTCACTGAGTTTAAATCAGTTTCTGTAAGTGAAAGTCTGTTGCTTTGAGCAGATGTTAATGCTCAGAAATAGTGTACAGTCTGCCATTAGCATATGTAGCATAACACTAATAAATAGAGGCATGTACCACCCTTGAAGGTGATTCTGATTTCAATAGAGAAATCTTCCCCCCCATCCTGCCAGCCCCTTTCCTTAGGGAAGCCTCTGGCATATACAGCTGTTAAAAGTAAGGGATCTTCTTCCCACCCCTGGAAAGACCTTAGCAAATGGTCCATTCTGTTTATGCTACATTTGGATGATTAATGATATTGTATAGTGTAACTAAATTGTACTGCTATTATCATCAGGTCACTGCTGACAATTAGATATATCATCTCTGGGGTTCATATACAGATAACAATTTTAACTACGTGGATAAGTAAAGGTTTGATGGTGTCCTAATGTTAATGTAAATATTACCACATATTGGAAATCAGTAATGCACCGCACACAGGGATCGCGTTACACAGCAGCGGCTGCCGGGTAGCTGGAGCTGCTGAGATGGTTGCAACAGTGGTTTTCTCCTTTATCCTCCTTGCTAATTTTTTTCCCTTCCCTAAGGATTCGGAACAATCCATCTGTAAAACATGACAACCATTTAGGCTCTAAGGGACCCAATAGCTTTCAAGCAAAGCTGTAATCAAACTGATTTGGGATGTCTTGGGTTTTGGGAGGGGGAAAGTTCAGTTACCACGGTGCTCTCCTGGCTCCCTGCTCAATGCAGGACTTAGAACTCCAGTACTAAAGCAGAGTCACTGGAAGAAAAGTCGTTGTTTGAGCATGGCCAGCTTAGCCATGAGAATGAGAAAATCTGAGAAAATCGGGTCCTGAAAGTGTCTTCATGTTTTGTCTAGAGAACAGATCAGTGCTCCTAATCCTGACAGCTGCAAGTAACCATTTGAGAGAGAGGTTGTATTAAGTCAAGATGAAAAATTTGAGAAAGGACTTATTGCAGAAATGCAACATTACAGCTCCTGGCTAAAGTTGAAAGTATATTGAAAAGGTTTGGAGGAGCAAGAATTCAAATTGAGCAAAGCCTCTGCCCCTTTTACTATTCATCCATCAATAACTGGCACACGTCATGTTAGGGCACAGACTAGAAATTAATTTTCTCGCTAATATTAAGAAACTTTATTGCACCAACCCTTATCTTCATAAATCCTGATACATACCAAGAGCAAAGAACACGGAAGTCACTGCAATAATATCAACAGAAAACTGGAGCATGATAAAAATCAGCTTTACAGGCCTTGCATTTCCATGAGTCTAATTCCCATTTCATAGGGAGGAAAACATAGCAATCTGCACTCAAAAAGAGAAGAGAATCACTGGATCAGAGCCCCCAACTGATTTATACTCACAATTTCCTTCTGAGATAGCAGCAGAAGATGTGAAAAGCAAAGACTAACAATAATTCTGTTCTCCTCCCAGCATGAGAAGGGAAAGATTTTCCTAAACTCAAGAAATTACTGGAGTCAGATTCATTGGACAGTGGTTATTTTTAAGTGGTTTGAGCTACCCACTTCCATCATTTTCAGGTGGGTGATATATGCCATTTTCCACAGAGGAAGGCATTAAAAATGAGAAAGATTTTGCACAGAAATAAAGATACAAGCCGAGCTCACACTTCAGTGATTATTTCATACCTTGTCTGCTAATTACATAATGGGGTCTAAATTAAAAAATAAAATAAAAGCAAAATACAAAACCAAAGAAGAAACAATTAAAAATGCAAGACGATGGTTGCTCACCTTCTTAGAGAGCTGAGTTCATGCTGCAGGACCAGATCTCTTGCTGGTAAATTTCTACAGATACCCAGAAACTGACAAAACAAAAAGAAAAACCAAAAAACAAAACAAAACAAAACAAAAAACCAAAGCAGATCTCAGAGCACCTAGGGTTGTGCAATAAGAAAAGAGAGATGGTGGCAGGTGAATATTAGCTTCCAACTAATCAACACAGATCAGAGCACCATTTCACTTGACATTCTGCACCTCTTGGGCAGGAGATTTGTCTTCAAGACAGTGTTTGGGTCTCTGGGCAGAGGTACCCAATTTCTGTGGATCTCAGAGCAAAAAAGCGAATTTCTCCCTCTGCTCCAAGCACACCTCTGCTGTAAAATCAGTCTGCTCACCAACTTAAGAGAGAGAAAATAAGGAATGAATGGTATCAATTCATTTTTATTCCATTGATGTTCCCTTGCCCACTATTTGCACTTATTGATCTGCAGCTAAGGGAGAAGGCCAGAAACAGTAAAGGATAAAGGTAAACCCAAAAAGCACTGCTGTTCTAGAAGCTGGAGGGCAGAGGAGAGACAAGGAGGAAGAGCAGCAAGAGAAAGGGAGAACAGAGAAAGGAAGAGAGAATTAGAGACAGAGCAAACAAGATTAAGTTTCATCTGACTTATTGGATGTACACTTGGAAAGCAAAAGGCAGAGAGAGGAAGGGCAGGGGGAGAGAACATGATCTGCAGCAAGTTCTGTCCTGAGGCTCCATGCAATGGTTTTGTCAGAGACTCTCCGAGGCTGGTGCCACTTCGCATGATGTGTAGCTTTAATGAAACAAGGAGGGGGGCAGGCAGGAGGGAAGGGAAAAAGAAAAAGTGACTGAGACTCTCTGTCTCTTGCTCGGTCTCTGTTTCAGAGACCTATTGGCCATAACTCTTACAGGGCAAATAACAAGCGTTCCCCATCCAAATGTAAGCACATTGGCACTTAATCCTATTTTATAAAGGTTATAGTTTTACATAAATCACTCTCTCTAAATGCACTTTAGTCATCCTCCTCATGTTAAGTTTCCCTTTAAGCCTAACTAGGCAAGGAGGATTTCTCCCACTGGCCCTCTGGACATGACGCCACCAAGATTGAACTATGCTCTCCATCTTTAATATCCCTGGAGGGATTCATCTATAATGATGTCAGGGGCTAAGCATATTCCCTTGCCAGGGCGGGGGAATTAAATCCGTCCTTCCCCTGTCTCGCTCGGGTCCAGCACAGCTAAAAACAAGTTGTTTGGAGAGCAGAGAAAACTGATGGTGTTTCACTTTTTATGTCTTGCTCTCCATGCAGGTTCCCTAATGTCTACTAAAGGGTAAGCTTAGTAGCCTTTTCTTCAGTGATTTCACTATCAGTCGTCCCATTAATTAAGTTTATAACAGTCACTGAGACCTCTCCTCTCTATCATATCATGTTGAATTTGCCCAGTGATTTTCAAGGTTACGTTGGAAGGACAGACTGACAGACAGAGCCAACTCTACGTAGGCAGTCAGCATAGTGCTTTAAAAAAACACTTTTCACTAAGAAATCTGCTTAAAAGTACTACTGACATAATTGCTGCAAGTCATCTTTTACGTGTTCTCACACAGACACATCCCTGATGAGGAAGGCACACTCCAGCTCCTGCACATTTTCCTAATGAGTTCTGTGTTTGTTTCATAGCAGGGTACACAGGCTGTTGAATCATCAAGCACTCAAGGAACTTCATGAGCGTGGATCAAGTTAGGTACAATGATTTTAGCAACCTCAGAGCAGAAGTACACTACTCCAGCTGCTGCCCTTACATTTTTCTGGTGAAAAGTTAGTTAGTCCAGCAGGATGAAGTATCCTGCCATGGACAAAGAGCTTCATGTGGCCAAAATAGAACTTGACTTCTTTCAGCTAGCATAGTTGAGCCATCTCTGTGGTCTCTTACTAAAGCACCTTTAATTTAAACCTTTCTTCTCTACTGAGATACCCATTTTCATAGCATTTCTTGCAGTTTAGTCACCCAGATTTTTGACCTAGTCAAGTTTTCTGAGGCTGAATAGATTTTCAGAAATCATTGGAGTGGAGTAGGGGGCGGTCAGAGGCAGTAACACCACAATCAGTAGCCTTGTTTTCTGAAAACTAATCTAAAAATACACCCTCTTTCCAAAGCGAGAAGGTAGGTAAGTAACATTAGCAGTCAGGAAGGTTGCCCTTCAAGCTGTCTTGATCCTTCTTCACAGACCAGTTTCTGGTAATCTGCAAGGATACCCTGAATTTCTTGTGAGCAGTCCAGAAACCTTTTTCAGTTTTCCACTAGCACAGACTTTACCTAGCCTTTGTGTTTAAGAAATGATTCATGAGGTCCAGGTTTAAATGAGTGTCTCTGTCTAGCATTAGAAAAGAAGCTGATGCAACAGGAAGCAGCTCTTTTGTTCTTTCTGGCCTTACATCAGGCAAGAGACAGTTTATGTGACTTCCAGTCAACCGATGCAAAACCACGAGTCATTGAACTAAATTCCCAGTGTCTGATTCAGAACACGACTGTAAATAGATGACGCTTCACTGAAATCATTGTTGTTTAACTCTCCCCACCAACTCTTTGACTCTTCACAGCAGCCCTGATTCTAGCTCCAAATTAACATTAACAGCACATAATCCATCTTAACGGAAAACTAAGGACAGATAGGAGATGAAAAGCTTGAACTCCTCTGCAGAGAGCAATCTCACACCTATGAAATCCTTAAGCCTTCTTTGTCAGCCTCAGCTTAAATGACTGTAGAAGCCTAAACAGGAATGAATTTCACCCACAAACAACATGAAGAAAAATTCTACTTGCCAGTCAGTGACGATTCATGCATTAGCAAATTCACGGGAAGTTCAAAGCTGCCTAGTTCTGTCACCAGCTTTGCACAGCTGGGAGAAACTCCATTTCCTTGCAATAGTAATGACATTCTACTACAAGAGTAAGAATAAATTTGTTTTCTATCAGACAACCAATAGAAATAATTCATAAGTTTGCGTTATGCAATATGGTTGCATTTGGAAAGCTCAGCTGCAATCAGTGCCCCACAGTGCAAGGTGCTGTTCATTCTTTAACAAAAACACAAGCCAAGAGAAACAGAAGAGAGGAAGTCATACACTCAAGGCCGTGCAGCAACTCAGCAGCCAAGGGAAAAAATGAACTTAAGTTTTTTGACCACCAGCCCAGTGTTCCTTATGCTGCACCATTCTCCGTGCCATCAGTGAGGTCAGAGAGAGTTTTATATTTACGCACTTTACACCATCATCATGCAAGACCACCTCACAGCCTATATTTTTATTTTCCTCCTAGAAAGTAAAAGCTGCTTCTGTTCCCAGTTACGCAAGAGAAATTGAGATATAGGAAAAAACTGGAGCTACAGCCATAAATAAATAAATAAATAAATAAATAAATAAATAAATAAATAAATAGAATATGTCTAGACCATAATTTGTGGTGCTTATGTCCCAACCTCAAAGGCCCTGCTCAGTTTCTACTCAACCCCAAAAGCACCTATTCCATCAGCATAAATACTCCTTCTCTAACAAATCCATATCTTGGAACGGGGCCCAGATCTGAGGTCTCCTCTGAGTCGCATAAATGCCCTTACCAGAGCATCCTTTTCTCAAATCTCTGGTCCACAATTAAGACACAAGAAGCAGCAAAACATTTTTATCTCCTGCTATTGCAGTATCCAAAGCACCACCTTGATTCTTTTTGGTGCACACTGTTTGTTTTGGGAACAGTAGTAGCTGTCACATCAAATCACTGCCATGAACTTGGTGGGGCTCTCACTCACCTGTACTGGTCCAGAGAGTCATCTCCAGCACCAGCATCCCCCAGCTGTGCCCAGCATACCCAGAGCAGCTGCCTGCTCTCCTCTGTGCCTCAGATTCCCAATGAAAACCTCTCTCTCTCCACACAAACATACAAGAAAAATATTTATCTGAAATGTTTAGGGCACTGGGTTTTCTGAGGAATTTTTGGTAAAATATCTTCGGCGCTAAAAATCAGGCTAGGTCATGGAAACACAAAGCTTCTAGTTTCTCTAACAGTTGACAGAAAAAAAAAAAAACAAACAAAAAAACTCAGCACTGCTTCTTTGCAGAGAAAAACAGGCTGGGGCCAAGGACAAAGAATCAAGTTGCTGTTTTCTAAAACATTGATTTGAACCTGCCTCACACTTAAAGCAAAACAGAAAGACAATAAATCCTAAGAAAGAATCAGCAAAAACCCACAAGATATCAAAACTTATGGAGTTCTATAGTAAATCTAAACTGCTCGCATTAAGGTCTTCCTGCTGAAACATCCTACGAGGACTTTTCTCCTCAAGGGGATGCCAGAGTCACCAAGGTTAGCTTATCCCCCTCCCGCAAACATCTTCGGAAAGCATCACAGCTGGAAGGCTGACGTAGATTTGAGACAGACACACACGCTGGACTGCTCATGCAAGAGACCCCACGCAGTTACAGTGACAGTCACACCTGCTCCATCTTTGCATATGCAAGTCCCAGACTGCGTGTGAACCACGTGGAACTGCTTCCATTTTCTGCTCCCCCGTTCGGCTGCACAGAGCCACAAGGCAGGGCAGGGCAGCACATATGCTGTTTGGAAAACAAAGCAACAAAACCACAATGTCATCAGTGAAAAACAGGAGATTGTTCAACACTGCTGAAAGGTGAGTGATAAGAGAGTCTTCTCGGTTTTTTTGGAAAACACCGAAACAGCACTGGTTCTCTCAGCTGCCGCCACAGCAACCTGTGAACGGGGAATATCAATTTTATGCAGTCACAGAATAAACACCAGGTTTAGAAGACCCTGTCCACATGCTGTCAACAGATATTTCATGTCTGTCTCCTTGACACTAAACACGTTCATAGGCCTCTCCATTACATAATTCCTCTAGTGCAGGTATACCCAAACTTTTGAGTCAAAGCATTTCTTTTTGGCTTTCTTTCTTTCCTTTTTTTTTTTTTTCCTCCCTTTTTTTGAATTCCCCTGGCAGCCCCACTTCTTTTCTGGGAAAGTATCAGACAGGCAATTGATGTCTTAGCATTTTCTACTCTTTCCCCTAAAGCCCACCAAATTAGTTCCTGAAAATTGCTCTTCTTCCTTTTAGGATTATCTAGAAAAGCTACAACAATAGAGGATTAGGACAAAAAAGGGGTTCTTTCACATAGTTCAGAGAGGGGATACACTTTTTTTTGGTCAGGAATGAAGGTGGACTTTGGCAGGCTTCTCTGGAAATCTCTGCTCCTGTTCCTGACAGCTCTCCCTAAGTGATTTCACATGGAGGCAGGAGCTCCTTGTAAGATCAGACCTGGTTCCCACTCACTGCATTTGTCATGCAGGTTCCCAGCTGGTACAAATTCACATTACTTTGCCAAAGTCAATAAAGCTACAGCTCAAGTGTTAGCTGTAAAACCATTTTCTTTTTTCTGAACTTTTTCTTAATTTTTTTCCTTTTTAGAGCTATTCTGTGTGAATTAATGGTCCATCCAAAGTTAGAACGATATAGAGTTGCATCTAAAATTTTATTTATATAGCAGACCTGTTGTTGAAATCTCTCTGAAGGTATACACCTGACTCTGGTTTTGAATTAAGCTCTTAGTCACAAAAAAGGAAATACTTCCTTGTTTCTTCATTTATAAGCATAAATTTATATGCTACCCACCTAGAATGTGATAGTCTAATTCTTTTCTTTCAGGAAGAATAGGAATGGAAATTGGTGAATTAGAGCTATAGGGTAGTAACTCCTTAACTGCTAAGGAATGTATAAGCTCTGAAATTCACTTTCTACAGAAACAAAGATGACATCAGGGAAGTTAGCAAGTGGGAGAAATATTTGCTATTCTACAGGCAGTTGTGTTTTAAAAAGCTTAGCTCCTGGAGTATCCCCTTCTTGCCCACAACGCTTTGACTCTCTCTACACAAATAGTTAGGAGAGCTTTTAGAAAACTGTACCAAAAAAATTACTGCAGCAAGCCCTTCTTATATGCTCAACTGACTTTCTTGCCCTTTGAGTCTTTCTTAGTTTTGTCACTACTGAAGTATCTATTTGTATTTCATGGGGGGAATTATCAAAGCCCAATTAGTAAAAAAACCAAAATTAAACAAAACCAGAAAAAAACTCAAAACCTTTCCATTCCTTTATTTTATTAGATATAATAGCAATCCTAGCAAATTCTCCTGAGAACAATTAAAAATAGTCTTTCCAATACTTATTAATTGTTTATATTTAATTTCCCCTGAAGACACTTGGAAAAGAAATTTACTGAAAAAGCAGGAGGACACAAGTTCAGGACTGCACCAGAAGGATCATATAATAACATCTAAACAAGCCCCAATGTCCTCTTTTTTTATCATTTCCTTCCCACAAGCTGTATCTTGTCCAGGTCCCCCTCTATGAGAGCACTTTCTAGCCTACTTTTTGGAGGGATGATTTCTTAACACAATGGGCAGAAGCATTGCAAAGGCCCTATGGAGTCTTTTTTGCAGTGGGTAGTAGACTGCTAAATCTCTTTGATTCAGGTTGCAAGTATCCTTATTTCTTGTTTGTGAGCTTTGAGTTGGACTGTGTATCTCAAACAAAACTAGTTATGCCTTCCCCTCCCCTTTAAAGCTTAGTAGTTCTATTTTTCTTTCCTAGCTGATTTTCATGCTCCTGAAAATTGTTCCAACCTGCCTCCCTGAAAAATCATCTCTAAGCAGACGTCAGACATGGAGGGGTTTTTTTGATTTTCTGAAAGCGATGGATAGACCTGTTCTTGCACAGCTCCTTGGAAGTAATTCTCATTAATACAATATGTTAAATCCCAGTCTCGAGAAGACTTTGATGTGTAGGCTTAGGAGATGTTCAGGATGAGATCTATCCATTAAGAAGGGCTTGCTTGGGACAATGAGTTTGTCTATAAGGGCCTAGAGCTGTTAGTTTAAACACAAGTAATAAGATGAGGTTATTCCTGGATGTAAGGCTATATATAGCACCACCTTTGCCGGCTTATGCTTTTGCCTGTGCAACTGTCTTACTCCTAAATCCCTATGCCACATTCCTGCACAGTTCTGGGACGCTGTTTTATCCCTCTAGGATGTTAATAAGCCTCACTGGCAAGGAAGAGAGCATTAGTCTTTGATGGGTAGGTAGATTAAATATGCACGCATAATAGTAAATATTTATTTAGGTACCTGAGCTATTCTGATTAATGGCTGCATTTTTCTTTTAAACGATTTGAGTACTTTTTAATGGCAATTAATTAGTATTTATGGCATGATTATTTAATTTATTTCACTCTTCTGCTGCTAGTACTGTCAGGGAAGCTGGAAACTCCAGGTTTTTACAGTTTTTTCAGGTTGGTAAATATTAGAGTTTGCTTCTGTCTTCTGTGTGCCTGGGGATGCACAAACCAGCATGTCTCTGCTCTATTTCCTGGCACTTATTTACCAGCAGCAGAACTACCATCCAGGGAAATAGGACTCTGATCCTGCAAGCACTTCATGAAGTTTTTTAACTTTAAGTACACAAATAAACTTGTTGTGGTCAGCAGTGGCACAAGGATTACATGCATAAGTTTCCAGAATTGGGACCTCTAGGTCTCTCTAGTGACCTGCTTAGCTTGCAGTAATAACAGGGCAGCTCTCAAAGGACTATGCACAGAGATACCCGGTGCCATAATCTAGCTTTGTAGGTCCGATGTAAGTAGTGGCAATATGATTTATTTTTGGCCCTGATTGTTGAAGTGCGAGGCAAATAAATGACGGTTTCCAGAAAAAGGGCACAAAAACCCCTTCTCTGTCAGGAGTGTCCACTGCAGAAGCTGTGAGCAAAGAGGGTATAGCAATATGTATCTCCTTTCTTTGGCCTGTCAGGTGAGCTGCGAGGACTGCAGGATCCATCTCTTTCTCCCGCCATCATTGTACAGGGACCTTGTTGATTGAACCTGGGAAGAATTGCCAGTGCTAACTTCACCAAAAAAAAAAAATCTGAATTCAAAAAACATTATAATTTCTTCTTTGGGTGAAGTCTTGGAATGGTCCTAGTATGGGCTTTACTGCGGGTCACTTAAGCAGTTTGAGTTCTCCCTTGGCTTGATGCATGCTTTTTAAGCTGGACTTTATTTTTCTGAGGCATGTGGATTTGTAAACAAGACCAATACTGTATTAAGTCAGAACTTTGGAGTGTCCAGTCGTAGTCCAGATTTGTCTGATACAACATTGGAAATTTAGGGCTTTTGAGCTGATCTGGGTACAAAAACTGCTGTCAGCCTGAGGAAACCTTGTCTCCCTACAAAGAGTAAGGACAGGATCAGCACCTTGCCTGGATCAGGCAGACTTGGAGGCTACCAACAGGGAATGAGTTGATGGGAGAGGTCCTAATGAAGCAGAGGGTGAGACAATTAGTGCCAAGGGATAAATCTTACACAGACGGTTCTCTTATTCGCTCATCCCCTGCACTCTCCTCCCTCGACAGCCCTGAGTCAAGGCAAAGCAAACAGATGGGGAAAAATACAATTAGTTGCAGAGCCACCAGAAATCCAAACAATATTCCATCACAGGTTCTAGGCCAGCACACTAATTTATCGAGTGCGTGGTGCTATTGGAAGTGGCCCGGTGTGCTAACTCGGCAATAGATCATGATAAAAAATGTAAGTGATCCGTTATCGCCAGGTTAATGCGCTTTACTATGCAATTCTGCTAGCTCGACAGAAACATCATTACATAATGATAATGATGCTCTGCAAACAGAAGCTGGAGGAGGGGGAGGAGGGAATGAGACCTCAGGCTCCAGGATTCTGCAGAAATTCCTGGGCAAAAAGCACTGGATTTCCAACTCATTTAGAAGTAAATATAGGAAACTGAAAAGAGTCAAGTCTCAAAAAGCAAAGATGTTAAGGAATCATTAGTTCAAAGTAATGAATGCTTTCTTTTTTTTTACAGTTCATCTGCCTGATTAGGAGTGTTGATAACCATGAAATTCACCAGATATTTGCTATTGTTTCATTTCTCAAGAGCTGACAGGGCTGTTCAGATCTGGATGCACTTTGCTGATAATGTGGATGAATCAAAAAACTGTCTTCCCACCTGGCACATGGGCTTTTGCAAGCTTGAAAGAGAGACAGGAGGGAGGAGGCAGGAGGGAGAGAGAGGAAGTGCAAGTGACACTCAGTGCCTGGAATGTGAGTGCAGAGATAGCACATCAGTGTGGACAAGTGGGAGAGGCCGAGCTGGGCAGGGTAATAGGAACAGGGAGAAAGGCAAAAATAGAGCACAGCAGCGTGGTACTGGTGGAGCATGTGTGAAGTGAGCTGAGGGAGTACACACAGGCAGTGCCCTGGGTGAGGAGTCCCCGAGGGCTAGCAGAAATAAGTGTGTGATGGAAAGAGAGCACTCTGCCTGCTCTGAAGGCGTGGGGTAGTGAGTGACATGGGTGATACTCGTGACACAGCCATGATTCCAGGGGATGGGAGTGTGAGAAATCACTGCATGGCAGGGACCAAGAGGGAAATTCTCCTGCCTTTGATGCCTCATTGGGTCCTGGGTGCAGGACAGAGACTTGGTCTCTCACAGGCTGCACTGCTTTACCCACATCTTGCTCTGCATCTTCTGGGTGTGACATGTTTATCTCTGGTGCTGTGGAAAGCTCTTGCAGTTGGTGTGCTTGCCTGGGTATTTTTAGCAGGTGCTTTGCATTATAAATCCTGCTGGCTTTAACATTGCTGGGTAGACTTGGTATAATTTACCTTTGGTTTAGCAAGAAATAGGAGCTGACTCAGGGATTAAGGTGTGTCAAGTCACCACAAATAAAAAATAATGCAGGAGAGGATTAGTCAGAGATGAATGCAACACGGGAGCTGAGTGTTAATTGTGGGAACAGCACAGGGAAAGAAGAAATAAAACCTCCTTTATTTACTCCCTACTTCTCCAAAGACACAGCCTGTCTTGGGGTCAGTATTGACAACACTTCCTGTTGACGTGACTCTGTAGTTTGCAGAGGTTTCATCCCTTCCAGTGGAACTCACTGTCTTTACAGCCCAGGTTTTGGAGTTGCATCTCTTAGAATAGGAAGTTCCTGCTTGGCCTCCTACACAGCAGGCAGGGTGGCAGCCCTCAGCCACATCTCATGGCTTGCAGCTGCTGTGTGATGTGGCTGTGAGCAGAGGCTGGCTGCTGACAGGACGAATTGGGAGATGCCTGATTTGACACAGATTTCATTCTCTGGCAGAAGGATTTCCCTTACAGGCTCCAAACAACTTAGCCATACTGGGAAGTGGAAATTTCTGAAGCATTAAAACTCCTCATGCAAACCTGTTGTGGGAGGGAGAATGCTCTTGAGTAAAGCTAGATGCTATTAAATACAGGGTCCTGTGACTTTGGTGAAAGATGAGGGGTGACTTGGCAACATTGAAAAGTCTGTGGAAAAAGGGGCTGGTCTTCCCTGGCCAATCTCTATTGCTTTTATGAAAATAAAAGACCCTGAAGGTTTCAGCACCTGAACAAATTATAAAACTTCTGTCTTCCCGGAGGGTCAGGCGGCCTATTCTGTTCAAACTGCTGGGGTTCATGCTTTCACCATATGGTAAAGGCTTAGTGTTGAATCCTTCAATGACTGTAGGGTAAACTACCTTCCATTATTATTCCCGTTCAGCACAACTGCCCATACACACATATGGACTCTACAGTGAAGCCTCTATCACAGACTTCTGGCTGATATGTTGCCCTGCTCCACATTTCATGACCAGCATTAGGCTGGGACCAGAAGACAAAAGAAATGAAAATGGCTCAGTGTTCTTTGATCTTTTTTTTCCTGTTCTACATGTGCCCTGCCCTCAATAGAAATAAATGGTTATAACAGACCTTGAAACAATAAATTTCATAGCCTTGAGTTGGTTTCTTATGAATTATTGTCCTCATTGAAAACCTCTTTTTATTTCCCTTCAATTCTTTTTCTTCAAGAATATGCAAGGCCTAATTTGGAAGGAGTGGATGAGAGCTGTTGCATATATACGTGGACATGTACATATTCTCTCCAAAGGTAGTGCAAAAATTGTGATTAGTTGTTTAGATTAGTTATTCGTCAAATTCCCCATAAAAATTAGAAGGGTTTTTTTGCTTGTCACAGGAATTTCACAATACCCACCATTCTTCCCACAATGTTCCTGACACTCTTGTCTGGCAGCAGCCTCTGATAGGGATTGACTGGAGATAGGAGAAGGCTGAGGGCTCCAAAATGCATAAAAGTCAGCACAGGACAATTGGTTTGGACCTCTTCCCTGCCAGTGTTGTGGCCCAGGAGTGACAGTGCCTTACACTGCATGTGCAGAGTCCCACCAAGCAACAGGCTGAAAGCTCAAATCTTGCTGCCAGCCTTCTGAACTTCTGTGAGTACAGAAGCATGAGGTGATATGCTGGAGCGGGTATCTGTGGGTTGGGATTGTGTGAATATTGGGCCAGAAGAGGCAGGGTACTGCTCCAAAATACTGCCTTCATCAGGTCTGGGCTTCTAAATTCTCTACAGGGCTAGGGTGGCACTGTACAGATCTGAGGCAGACTCACAGGGTTAAGGACAGCTGGCATCCTGTCTATTAAGTCATTTAATCCTCCTGGGCTAAATACAACTCTCCTGTGTTGAATCATCACCTCTCTGGTAGTATGTGTGAGCCTACAGGAAGACATTGCTAAGATTCCTTAGGAGAGTACATTTTTAAAATTCATTTTCTGTGAGGAGTGCAGAGAAAGAGTGGAAACACTTGAATTTTTTCCCCACAATGGTGTCATGAAGAGGAGACAGGAAGGAGGGATGATGCTGGTGCCAATGGAATATGAAGCCCCTATCATTGTACTTGAAGACCAAACCAATGAAAATCTCAGTCATACAAAATGCTTTATATCTGATCTTTCACTGTAAATGTCATATAAAGAAAGGATCTCTCTGATATTTCAAGGAGCAGCAAAGTCTGTGATGACATGCCGGTATCAAGATTTGCATATTTATTATAGATAAGCTGTCAAAATGTATGTTGTCAATTTCACCTTATACTCAGAATTTAATGATGCACATAAAGGACAGAAAATCTTTAATATTAATATTAATATGATTTTAGATTATAAGATTTCATTGTGGATATCAATCACCTAACCCTTAAGGACATGCCACTCAAGTTGATAGAGTTTATAGAAAATTAATGTGATCCATTCTGTATGATCTATTGCAGGATGGGGGGCTCAGGGGGTGGTACGGGGAGTAGGCAGGGGGTTGGCCATTCTGAGTTTGCATTACTTTCTTGGGTGTGTTCAGCCCTTTGAGTAGATTAACTCTGCCTGACCTGGGACTCGATTGCTGTCTTTCATGTAGCTGTTGAGGAGCTGTGCAACCTGTAACCTGAGGGAGAGTTTGCAGCTTTGCTGATGGCCTCGTGTTGGGTCAGTGCCTGCATAAGGAGGCTGTATTTCATCAGCAAGAGGTGCTCTTGGAGAAATATTTCACTTCCACTTGCTACTTAATAGCTTTAAAGGGGATGGGTATTACAGCTTCCAAAAATCTAAAGGGGAAGGGAACACAGGAAAATAGTTGAGAAGGCAAGCTACTCCTATGATTGATATCCCTATAAGAAGAGTGTTGAGGTTGACAGGTTTCTTAAACTTGATTGTACCGATATCCTGGTAAAATCACCCTGATATTTAGAGAAAGGCATTGAAAGGCAGTTACAAGCCTTGGTTGGGGTTATTTTTGGTATCTTCTTCCTCATGTCAGAACAGACTCGTTCATTTAAGGCATTACCAAATCAACATCCTTACATCTTCTTTGCATATAGGCAGAAGCTTCCAGATAGAATTCAGAGAGGAATTTGGAGGTTTTGATCTTTTACTGCAGTATCTGCTGCTGCAGTTCATTATGACATTTGACACCAGCAGCTCCAGTGGAGCTCGCGTGCAGAACCCTTAGGAGAAGACAAAACTTGGACCAGGCTGCAACAATTAAATCTGTTTTCTTTTGAGCAGGGGGGACTGAACAAGACCATCGCCAGCTCTCCCTAGCAACTCTTGCATGAGAAGAAGAAATATTTTATGAGGGAACAGAATTAAGATCAGTTTCAAGTCAGTCACAGGTGGGGAAAAATCTAAATTCCCTAACAGTGGTAATCCTTCTTGTGTGCAGTTCTGCTGTCCTGCCCTTCTTTTGCAAGCCTTATGTTCAGACTGAAGCTGAGCTGGTTCAGGGCTTTCATCACAAGTACACACAACACATGGGTGTAGCCACACAATCTTATTTTAAATTGCTAGCGATGGTGCATCATGTCTGATTATGTCCTCAAACCTCATCTCCCCTGACACTGGTTCCCAGGGAGGAGAGTGTTAAGCTTGCTGATGAAGCCATGCCTTCAGCTTGCTGTGGTGTTTCTGGGTCAGTTTTTTCTATGGGCCAAGAAGAACTCATCCAAGTTTAGAAATTATCTGTTTTACTTCAGTCCCTGTTTTGAATTAAGTAGCTGACACCACTTGTATTTGTGACTTTGGGAAGCAAAACAGCTGATATCCACCTTTTGTGTTACCTTCTAAGCTGTGAGTTCTGAGAGACACTTAAATTTGTAGGGAGCACCTAGGCTCTGACACCATGGTGGGATGGGGGAGAAGGAACTGGAAGCTATCATGCTAATAATATTCCCACCAGCAGAGAATCATAATGTGAAAGTTCAAGCATGAAATGAAGACAACATGGATCTGTTTCCTTTATCCACTTCATAATACCTGCAGAAAACAGGTAGGGGAGCTCTTATATTTAGCACGTGAAAGTGCCATGAAGGTCTGGCAACACAGACTGGATCGATGTAGTTAGTTACTGCTGGAGTTTATACACATACATACTCCTCTTATCTCTGAAAAAGATAGTATGCACAGGCTCAATAAATCAAAAAAAAAAGGCAGGTGGGAATGAGAAGGGGGGCAGAGATGGCCTGAAATATCTGTAGCAGCTTTAAAAACACCTTCCTTTCATCATCGTTTTTAATGGAACTGAGTTCCTACAGATCTTGTGTTAGCAACTTGGTTTCTGTCTCATATTCAGGTGGGGATGGAGAGATTATATTACATCTTGATTGTATAAATTAATGGGTGAACACCCTGCACATGTTTCCTTATCTTAAATAGTACCAAAGATTCACTAGTACAACTTTCTCTGCATGCTGGCAAAATGCTGAATTGGGAGATCTTTCTCAACATGTTTATGCCTCTAGAGCAACTGTGAAAATGATAAATTCCAAAATCTGTCCTATTTTGACTGCTTTTTATCTCTTTTTTTTTTTTTTTCTTCTTCCCCCCCAGCTCCCCTCCCCAGCTCTCTTCTTCTGCTTGCATATTTAGGACACTTACTCATCTGTGTAACTGTCTCATGTGTTTCCTGTAGGCCTCCTGCACAGCAGTATAAGCAATGAAATAACCTAATCAGCCAAACACGTGTGCTCTTTCTTGCCCTGTGCATTTTCTCCTGGTTGTATCTGTTTATCTCCGTGTCTCCAATATCTGCTTTTATCTATTAGTATGTCTTCTTTCCCATGTTTTATCCATTAATACCTCTTGTTCAGCTGAGGATAAACTCAGTAATAATTGCACTATAAAATGAAGAGTACACTACATGTCTCGTATTGCTCAGGGGTCTGTTAATTGGAATTTATAAAGTTCAATAAACAGTAATCCAATAAGACCTAAACTCTTATTCATTTATCTTAGAGGTAATATCCAGGCTGCCAGCAGCAAGCTGGAAGTGGCTGAGCCACAAGCCTTGGTCACACATGTGGAATGGATTTGTCTTTTTACCTCTCTGTAGCAGGTACCTGCAACTGTGAGTCTCCCAGCATCCGTGTCACTCCCAACAGTGGGAGATGTTTTCCCCCCGTATGGGAGACTTTGAAGGAATGTGGCAATAAGCAACCCATGCAAAGCAAAAGGTAATATTTTTTTTATTCCCTTATGTCATGGCCTGTCTAGCAGATCCATGTAGAGGTAGTGAGTCCTGTGACACTGAATGTTCTTCCTTTTTATATCATTTGGACGCTGCTAATTTACAGCTAATTTAAAACTGTTCCTCCTTCACACTCCTTTGAATTCTGCCTTTTGAACTTTAGCTGTGTACCAGAGGTGTCTGCTCTGCTCTCCTCCTTCACTCTGCCCTAAAGCACTGCCTATGAATCACACTGGACACCCCTAGCTCATTTTCAACTCAGCCTAAGTTTTCATGGAGGGAGAGAGCATGAAGCAGCTCCGTGGTATTTTTCAGTACTGTGCACAGAGCTCTGTGTGTACAAGCACAAAGTTTTCAGCAGTCCACTGCAGTGGCAACCAGTAGTGGAGTCCAGAAGACATAGATCAGGTCCTGTCCCTAAAGCAGTCTGGGAAAGCAATGCAGATATGAGGTGAGACAGGGTCATGTTTTGAGCTCTCTTGTTGACTAGCATGGGGCCGATTGAATAGCCCTGCATTTGGCTATGCAAACAGTTAAGTGCTCTGTAATACAATCCCTGCAGATGTTGTACCAAATATATCTCGGTGATAATGCAACTTAAATAGCAATGTATTGACTGGACAGACTAAACAGATAACATGATACCTGATTACTGGATCAGTTTGGGAACAAAAAGGAGTAGGACCTGAAAGTGATTTACATGGCCTTTTGAAAAGAGAGTGGTACAACTGTGTACCAGGTTTTTTTGGTTTGCTGCTACCTAAAAAAAAAAAAAAAAGAAAGAAAAAACTGTGTAAAAATAATTTGTCAAACAACAGACTTTCAGTCTATTTTTAGTCCTTTTTTTTTTTAAACTCTACAAGAAATTTGGAGCTTTAAACTGAGTTTGATAAAGCTAAATATATTGCTTAGAAACCATCCTTGAAAATAGCATTCCAGTATCTCAGTGTTTCCCAGGAAGCCCCATGGAAACCTGTCCAGCATGCAGCATTGTTTTTGCTCCTGTTAAATAGTTGCTGTAGATCTGAGAGGAGAGGCCTGGACTGGGGATTACACAGCTGAGCTGAGGGTCTCACTGTTTCCTAACTCTTTTGCACCTTGAAGCAAGGCACCCTGTCACCCCCTCCTAAGGAAAACATGCCGAATACTGTTGGCTTCTCTTATCAGAAGTGCCCACAGTGCTTCTGCATTTTACCTGGATGCTCAAAGAATAGTTTGATCTTTGATCTGTGGCATTTTTACCTCTGCTTCCAGAGGCTGGAGTATCGCTGGGGTTTTTTTACTGATACCTGCTCATATCCTGCCATCTGATACAAGCACCCCGCTAAGATTTTGAAGCAATGATATTATGGCAGTGGTTTCTACATCATTTCCTATGCACTGGTTTCTACATCATTGCCTATCTTTGCAGCATAATGTGGTTGGCAGAAATTTTCCATCTCAAAGTGACTAGGCAAATGTTCATATAACTCCACTAGAGTGTTTTGCTTTTTTTTTTTTTAGTCTAAGGTTGCTACTTTGGAGTCAGCAAATCTTTGAGATTCAGATAGCAGAGGTTAAGAGACTATACTAGGAAGACAGCATACATATTTGTCCTGTTCTTCTGCTTTTTCACTTAATAGCCATTACTGACCACTGCCAGTGATGGGGTACTGGGATAAATAGATATTGGGCCTGACCCAGCAGGCTGTGGTTACAAACAGCCCTCCTGAGACCCCTCTCTCTGCGTTCACTGGCTGCATAAATAACTTTGAACCATCACAGTCTGTTCTGAGAGCCTCAGCCATGTATCTAAAGTGAAGTGGAAGGAATCTCTGTCTCCAGGTCTACTCTTGTCGAGTAAAAACGAAAACCATAATTGTGAATGACAAATGCTCTCCAAACCCCAGAAGCAATGCTGGGCAAGGCAGCATATTTGCTTTGCCCCGTTTTGGTGGTGAAAAATTGTTTACTGAAGAAAACTGAACATGTATAAACCCTTAGTTCATCAGTGGGGAAACTGCAACAATATATTTGATCCTTTCATACTTCACTGTTGTAACAGCTTAATATTAGGGTTTAGAGCAACATATGTCCCTGTTTTGAGAGTATTCACTTTTTTTAGGACTTTGGAAAAAAACACAAGCTCTGTAGTAAGGAGAGAAAAGGGACCTCAATTTCAGCAGCTTTAGTACAGAAATGGACAAAAATCCTACCCTTGATTCAAAGCTTCAAAGGTGTAAAGTGAAGGCTCGTTATGACCTGTTCTGTCAAATGAAGTACAGTGGTTGTTCAGAGGTAATATCCTCATATATTATCATGCTTAAAAACAGGCAATGTCATAAAGTTTTTGAAGCACCTAACATACTACAGAAGCTGTGCAGGCTGGTAAAGGCACTAGTTAACATCTCTAAATCACATAACTCTGGAAGTGCCATATTCTTCCCTGGTGTGTTCAAGGTGACCTGCCGTTCTCACTATAAACTGGATTTTTAGGTTTTTTTTTAATTTAAGAAGGGAAATGCATCCACTCTGGGGTGGTGCATAACAGCTTTCTAACCATGCTGGGGCACTGTTCCTTAGGCAGTGGCTAAGGACATGTGGCCTAACCACAATGAAGAATTGAAGACTTTGTTAGTGACCACCATCCCAATATCGACATATTTTTCAGTAATAGAGTCAGGTGCCTTTGTTTCCTCATTCCTTCATAACCATGATGCATTTGTTGGTGTCTTCCTGCAGTCTTTAGAGGTGCAGCAACAGATCGAATGTTCCTCTTTTGAGGAGGGCAGTAGGTTGTGTAAAGACAGTGAAGGTGATGGCCCCTGTGGGTTCCAACCCTTTTCTCAAAGGCAGGAATAGATGTTCAAATCTCGGTAGCTTATTTTTAAATACATGTTTAGAGTTAGACTTTTAATGCTCTATATAGGAACCAAAGTGCGCACCCTGGCTTTCAGAGATACCAAACACATAGAAGATCCCACCAAAATCAGTGGTGGCGTCTTTGTGCTCAGAAGCTCTGAAATAATACCATGAGAGTTTCAGAGTGAGTTCTGATTTCTTCCTCCCATAATCTGCCATGGCAAGGTATACCTGGACCACAGTCATATGGAGCTCAGTGTTTTGAACGGGAGCTTCCGTCCTGTTTGATTTACTCTCGCCGTGCTCTGGTTTGCACCAATCCATCCCTCAAACCCTCCGCCCTCTCTAAATCTCAGTACTGCTTCACTGACCATGTCAAAGGTTCGCTTTGCTCCTGTGAAAGTCTTTTCCAGCCTGGTTAATGTCACTTAGCATTTAGCTGCAGTGTTTGTTTTGAATCAGATTAATTAGGTTCCCCATGACTGGTGTGTTAAGAGCTTCTTGATTCATGTGTTCTGAATATTGTCTCTGAACGTGTTTTGTGGACAGTCTTTAGAAATGTTTGTGCTGTGGTGATGTTTGTTGCTAATTGCTGTGATTTGTTGAGACATGGAACAGTTGACTGATATCACTGTTAGCAAGGGCAGGCAGAAAAATAGTGGATTTTATTCTGAGGTCAGAAAAAAGTAGGAAACAAATTCATTGCAAATTCTAATGAATTTTTCTCTGTGTAGCAAATAATTACTTTCAAAAGCATCTTAACAAAGGGAACTTTTTGAAAACCAAACAAAAATCTGTTATGTTTTAGAAATAATAAACAAACTTACCAATGAAACACAGCTGTTCCCCGCAGCTATGTTAATGGTAAAAGGTGCCTCCAAGCACCTGCTTAAATAGGGGTGTCCACTACTTGATGATGTTCTTGTTTTTCAAGCTCCCTTAGTAAAAATGAATTGTCAGCAAGTTTAAGTACAACATCCTTCCTAAAATCTCCAGTGACTCCCAAAGACTTCTGAAACTGTGTAGCTAAAGATGTAGATTGTGGCAGCCATCTCTCCTAAACTTAAATGAACCTGCAAGAAGTTGCCATAATCCCTCTCCTTCTAGGAATGCCTTCCCTTAAGGATCCTGAGTGGTATTAGAAGCAACTTCCTTGTACTGATCAGATTGTCCAAAGTGTGTCCAAAGCTGAAGTTTATCTCCAAAAATATGTTCATCTCCGTCAGTGAGAAGGATCTGGTGTTCTGGCAAGTTTTTCTCCATGGATCAGTGGTCTCCTTAATATCTAAAAGCCAATGGCTTCTGACTGAAAGTTTGGGATATAATCTCGATTACAGCAAGAGAATATGGTGGGAAAAGTGCGGTTTAAGGAGTACTGGGATAAAGAGTGAGGCTGTCTTCCAAATACCAAGGAAAGCAAACCTATTATGTTCCAGCTGCTGATAGTCATAGAGATTATGTTCATAATATAATAGATACAGACATGGAGTTGGATGTCTGAAGAGTCCAGAATTTCAATTTGGCAGATTGCTGTGTATTAGTGGCTTTTTAATTTTGGTCATATTTGTGTCTCCTTGATGTATGTAAATTTGACAGTGTGCATCTTTCACACTCTCTGCTGCCAGTGTGGTCAAGGTGACAGACAGCCATGATGTTCTGGGATAGGTGCTATTGTGGAATTCGTGCTTTTCAAGCCTGCCAGCAATTCTTGGGGTTCCTGGTCTTGGCACCTTGCCTAACTTCCTTCTTTTTTACTGTAAAAATATCAACTTTGTTCAGAGATGTGTGCACACACCAGCCATTGTCTGGAGACTGTTTTGTCCGAACTGTGTTGTGTGAGGGCTGCTCAATTTTGAGCAAGCCCAAATTGTTTTATAGGTGTGCCTTCTCACAATATGAAAGAGGCTTTTCTCCTCCCTTTGGTAGGAAACACAAAAAAGGTTTAATGTTTCAGAACTTTCACACCAGATGCCAAGCAAGAGAAGGAATCATAGAATTACGGAATGTTTTGAGTTGGGAAGAATGTTTAGAACTACTATTCTAGTAGTTCTGCAATGAGCAGGGACATCCTCAACTGGATCAGTTTGCTCAGAGCCCTGTCCAACCCCATCTTATATGTTTGGAGGGAGGAGGGACCTGCTGCCTCTTTGGACAACCTATTTTATTATTTTAAAAAAACATTTTTAAAAACTTTTTCCTTATGCTTCATCTAAATCTTCCTTCTTTTAGTTTAAAACCATGACCCCTTGTCCTTTTGCAATAGGCCCTACTGAGCAGTATATCTCCATGTTTCTTATAGGCCTCCTTCAAACACTCAAAGGCCACAACAAAGTCTGGAAGGCCAGAATCCTGCCCTTTTCTTGAATATTCTTTTTGACATACTATAAAAGTTATAGTAGCTTGCAAATTTACCATAACTGTTCCTCCTCCTCTTCTACATGCTCCCTATAACATCATCAGGTACATATGGCCACTGCTCAGGTAAGGGCTGTTACGCTGGAACACACAGTAAATTCCACCAGTGCTTTCTTGGGTTTTGTCTCTGGAAGAAATTCCAGTGGTAGGATTTGCAAATGTGCTGGGGATATAGGGCCAGCCCCCTTTCCCTTGCCTTTGCTGCACACCTGCATGAAACTTACCCTACCAGAACCCAGATAATCTGCAACTCAAATATCTTCTGTGTATCTGAAACAAATTGTGCTGGCTGTTTGCCATGCAGTGAAATCACAGAGTTTTTCATTACTCTCTCAGAAGCCTTAATTAGTGAATAAGGCAGCTGTATGCTCTCAAAAATACATCTATCAGTACAAACGGCTGCCTGATGGTCCAAAATAAAACATGCCAACATTTCTTTCATGCTTTCTCTTCTCTTAGAGCTCATGGGCAGGTAATTGGGGGGAGAGGGACCACTGAGGATTTTGTTACTTTATGATTTATGTTCATCCCCAATTAAGAAGAAAAGACAAAATGCATCTTTAAATTGTCTGTCTGATTAAAGTTATCTGTCTCTGTATGGAATTGCATTCCTTTCTGTCTCATCTAGATACACAACTGGTACCTTGTAACTCCTGATTTTGTGGGCCCTGCATGCTTAGAGGAAAGGTTCTCTGATCTTCACCCATCAGTTCCACAGTGCTGTTTGTCAGCATTGAGAAAAAAGAATGCTTGTCTTGACGTACCTTAAAGAGAGCAAGGCTCTTACCTGTCTTAGGGAATTGACCAGAATGTACTGTTTTTCTAAAAAGGGACAAGAATTTTATTAAAAAAATTGGCATGTGTCTCTTCAAACGGCCTTTGGTATTCTTGTTGAATAAATTGGCCCTGGGGACATGCACAGGTGAAGCTTCTTTGCATGGAACTTTTGCTGGAATTTTGTCTTCATTTTTACAGCAAACTTAGAAATGAGCTCATGGAGGCTTTTTTCACTAGCATGGCAGATAAATAGCTCCCATCACACAGTTCCAAAGTATTTCTAACAGAAGATTTCCACCAGCTTTGAATTGGAGCTGCTGAAGCATCTTTGGGGTTCTGTCCTCTCAAATTCCCAGTGGGGCAGCGAAGTGAAATGCTTGTTTTTACAGAGAGAAGAAAAAACCCACCTGCCACCCAGGAGGCTTGTGGTGAAGATGGGAATTGAACCCTTTCAGGCAGGCACATGGCGTTGATGTCATAAATGATTGGCACAGCTTCAAGGAGGAAGAGGGTTACTTTAGGGTGGCATCAAGAGGATGCAAACTCACATTAATTCCTCTCATCTCCCTGAGCCAGGGAACTGCCTAATGATGCAAACTTGCAGAAAGTGACAGAAAGCCCAAGGGAAAGGTACAGAAATGGTACAACTATTTCAAAAATTTTTAAAAAGAACAGGAAGGGTGATGAGACATCAGTCCTATTGTGAGTATTTTGCCTTGTTTGTACTGTTTTCCACAGTAGTGGTTGTAACATCCTGCTTGAGAGGCAGGAGGAGAAAGTTCTTTTTTCTGAGTCAGGGATTCACGTGCGGTGGAAAAATGGAGTCTGATTTTTCTGCCTGTCTGCACCTAACATGTACTGGTACACTGTCTTTCTTTCTCCCCCTTGCACCCTCAGAAGATCCAAGTACCTCTGCTTCATTTCTCATCCAGATCACTTCTGATCCTTCTTCAACAAAATTCTAGTACAAATCTTGGTCTCCTGTGTCTGTCTCAATATAAGAATCACGTGTGAGTCAGAGATCCATCTGGACACTCTCTGGGTCTTCTGCAGAAGACTCAAGGATCGGCATATGAATCTTGCTAGCCTAAGCTGGTGGAAAGTCTCTTAGTCAGCCTACACCTCAGTTTTTCTGTTCCTTTTGGAGATTTGTAGTTGGAAAAATGTTCACTGAAAGAATGCTGGTAACAACAGAAGTTCACCCTTTTTAATTTCTTTTAACCAGTATTAAGTGCGTACCCCTAGCAACTTCTGACTCACAGTTGCAGATCCTGGGAAATCTAACATTCTTTTGCAGTACAGTGCAGATAGAAAGACATCAAGTAACTTCAGGTGAACAAAACATATCAAACAAGACTAGATTTAGACTTAATTGCCCCTCCCTCACCCCCTTCATTTTTCATATTTCTGCTTTTTGGACTGTATTGTGAGGTTTTAGCTGTGGTAATGATATGAACAAAGAGCTTTATAGTCAACTGACTCATAAATAGAGGGCAATGCTAATTGTGAAGCTTTTACCAATGAATTAAATAGTAAACTAAATTCTGCACATCTGAACTTTTCAAAAAGACGATATTTAGCTTTGCAATAAAAACCACATTTTCTCATGAAGTCATACTCCAAGCTGAATTTTATCCTTCAGCAAACAGTTGGAAGGCAAAAAAGAAAGAGTTGTTCTCCAAAAAATGCAAGTGAAAGAAATACAGTCTTCTGTCCTTCGGCAGACTGGTAGCATCTCCCAGATGATATGTTCCTGCTCGGAGGTCTTCAGTGGTGCTGGGAGGACATATGCAAGTAGACTTTTCAGACTTCTAAATTGCCTTCACATTTGATCCTCCTTGTGCCTGAAAAAGACGTAATATATAAAATCAGGGTTATTCATGATGGCAGTAATACCATTAACTGCTGCCTTAATAGCCTGCAGGAAATGAGTGGGAGTATGTATCTTACTATTTATGGTGAGCAGAGGGACACCATGAAGAAGGCTTTGACAGCTCCAGTGGTTTCTGTGGTTCGTGTTGTCCATGGTGTGTTTATCTGACCTCAAAATGCACTTTGGCTGGGGCAAGAGATGAAGGTAATGCGTTACCTTCTAAAAAGGAGGGGTTGGAGGGGCCAGCTGGACAGGGAGCTGATCCTGAGGAAGGTGGATTTCATACACAGCTTTGTCACCCCTCTCCTGGTTGAGCTCACCCAAGGCCAAGTCACTTCATATTTTTCCAAGTATCTGTCTTCTCATTAGCAAATGGAATAAAGACACTGACCTTAAGTGCTTTGAGACATAGGGAAGATAAGTTCTAAGACCATGGTGAGATTAACATGGTAGGTTGGGAGCTTTACCCTTTTCTGGGTAAATAGGATGCAATTCCCTCAGGCTGTCAATCCAGTAGCTGTCACTTGTCAGAAGCACTAAATTCAGATGCAAAATGTATAATTGCAGACAAAGTTAAATGTACCAGGGTCAAAAGAAGGGGGTGGTGGGAAAATGAGATAAGTTGTTTATGTGGAGAGGGAAGGTATGTGTGTCGGGGGAAGTGTTTGGTGAACTTCATAGACCACATCTTCTGAAGGATGGAATCGCATTGCATGAAGATTCCAAATGCTAGTTTCCAGCAAAAAGCATTAGCTGCAGGAGAAGCAAAACCATACATTATGGAGCAGCACTTTCTGTAATTTTTTTTTTTTTGAGGCACACATTTGTAAACACATCTAAAATTAGAGTTCAGCATCAGAACAATGAATACCAGCTCTTCATATTCTTTGCTCTCAAATTTTGATGTTTTTTTCCCCTCTCCAGATCATAATATAAGTAGTGCATGTGTATATAATTTATTTATATTTTTAAAAGGAACTTTCTATATTTCCATCTGTTCCAATTAGACTGAATGGAACAGCTTTTGTAAGTAAATGGAGAGAGGGGGAGGAAAAGAACGGAGTAAAAAGAACAAAATGGCTTAAAACACAAACCTTGAATGGAAGAAGAGAAAGCATTTGTTGCTTAGCACCAAGATGAAAAATATCTTCTCTCTACAAAAATCAGGAAGCAAAATTCTTGTTCCTCCCCCTCCATCTTCCTTCCTCTCTTAGAGAGCTTCCAGCCATTAGCAAGGAGTATGGGTTGGGAGACTTGACTACACAGGGTCACATAGGATCTGGACATAGCATTGCTCCTGTGGCAGGTGGAATTCTCCTAAATAGAGAATGTCTTTGGAGTCAGAACAGACCCTACATCACCTCTCCATGTTTTGAGTGAGTTTATACAATCGAAGTGGAGGGAAGGTCTTGGTCATCTCAGACAACGCAATCTCCAGTACCCCCTTCTAGGATCAGCAATTCTATGATTCAAGATGGTCAGCAACATGCATGCTTCCTTGCTTTTGAGAGTGTGTAGTTTTGATTTCTGTCCTGGTGACTTGGCGTGTGGAAAACCCTTGCCAGAAACTCTAATTTCATGGTGAAGCATTTAAAAGTCAGTTAGCCCACTTGGCTTGTTAAGCAATGATGAGAACAGGCCAAGAGTACTCTGAAAGTCTGACTGGTTTGCTGCCATTTTCTTCTGCTTGGCTTTGTTTTTTTGTTGGTGTGTTTGGTTTGTTTGAGGTTTTGTTTGTTTGTTTGTTTTTTCTCTAAATGGAATGCTTTTCAGTTTTTTTTCTGATTAAAACCTTGTACTTATTTGTCTCGCGGTTTTTAGGCTGCTTTGTACCTCCACTTCTGGGTGAACTGAGGTTTGTAGGGCTGGTAGAAGCTTTTCTGAATTTGTCCCTCTTGAGGGTCTCAGCAGAAAGCTGAGATATCAGCAAGGGTGGAAGCTGTTTCTCTCCTGGGACCCTGCCTTGAAGTGTGGCACTTGGAAGGTGCATCCATGCTAGATCCTTCTTTCAACCAAGTGGGAAACCCAACCAGGCTGTCTAAGCCCTTTCCACTCCAGAAGAGTGAACAGGCCTTCTTTAATGGCTGGAAGTTTTATGGAGATGGGAACCCATACGGGTTTTAGGTTCATAACACCCTCCTTCCTCTTCCCTCTCTTCCCATGTCAGTGTTTTGTTGCCATGGAGACAGTAATTACTCCAGGAGGTTTCTAGACTCTGCTGAAGCTCCCATCAGTCTCGCCTCCCACCTGGGGAGCTTCTGACATTGAGTTAAAGGTCAAGTCCTCATGTAAATGTTTTCCTTTCCAAAATGAAATATTTTACCTATTTTGGGTGACTGTGGCGGCAGCACAGAAAACAGTTTGTCAAATCACTTACAAAGCCGGAGCTGGGACACTTAAATTCTATTCCCATCAGGTACATGGGAGTATGGGTGGAAATCAACAGCCTCATAAGTCATATTTTAGTCCAAGTTGAATGCTTGATTTTCCCTACCTAATATTGCACATGTGCTTTGCCATTCCCTTCCATCCCCCTCCTTCCAGCTTTTTCGAGCTTCTTGTTCTCATTAATTTGTTGTTTGCTTTCCTGCCTACACGTAAAAGCTGGGATGAAATCATTTTTATTGACGTTAGTCATAGGCTGACACAGTCCTAGAAAGGATCCCCTGGGTCACTGAGTCTGCCCCCCTGCTATTGCAGCAGGCAACCTCCTAATTTAATTCCTTTCATAAACTACCTGTTAAAAGCCAGAATAATCTCTTTTTAAGTGACTGTGAGGGAGGTGGGGGAGAGAAAAAAACCCCTCATCCTCTGATGTTTCTTGTATAGAGGGCAAAGAAATGGAGATGTGTTGTTAGAGCACTTAGAATAAGAAGCAGGAAGATGTGGGTCTCCTAGTTCCTTTTCCTCAATTAACCCATGCAGTCACCTCCTTGGAGGTGCTATCCACGTAAGTTAGACTAGACAGGATCAATAAAATGATGGTGCTGATACACTAGTCCTCTCTGAAGAGAAGGACAGTGTTGCAGTTTCAGATGCTGTACTGATATTCACGTGACCAAGTTCTGCTTCTGTCTTTGTCCTAGAGTCTTCCTAAGTAACCCCAGACAAACAATTTCCTTGGCAAAGTCTTCACTGTCCATCCATTCATGCTGCAGATTACTTGCAGCTTTCCAGAGAGGCCAAGGCAGAAAGAAGTGTGTTTGTGATGGCTCCTCCAGAAGGAATAGCTCTGCTGAGCAGTCCTCCATCCGAGCTGTGCCTGTGCTCTGTGCTGCTGGCACGAGTGACACGGAGGTCAACTGTGCTCTTGTCAGAGGCAGACTAGAAAGCAGCAAGTGTAATTTATGGAGGCTTGGCATGCAGTTAAGTGTAAAGTGATGGAAAGTGTGGTGGATCACTGCACTGGTGCACTTGACTTGTGCATCAGGCACATATCTATGCAAGTTCACGTTCAGTTCAAAGACAGTCCTGAAAGCATAAAAAATGGCAGCACTCCCAGCTACAGCATTGTCAGTGTCAGAGGATGCCATGGGGTTTTGCTCTTGATACCTTTCTGAGCTTCTCAGCAAAGCACACAACTGTAATTAGTTGACAAGCTGGCTGTGAGGAAACTCTGGGCTTTTATAATAGCCTCATGCTTCACTGACACCTTTGATCCTGAAGTGCTTTACAAAATTCTGCATGTGCACAGAGGAGACCTTTAGCGTTGGCACTGACATCCAGCCACTGCTGGGGTGATCTGCAGCAGGTGGGTAAACAAACAGCAGCTGCAGCTGTATTGGGTGCTGGAGAAAGAAGCAGTAATGCACTGAAGAGTTTGAGAGTTTTGGGTAGGCAGCTTGGGTAAGGTTGAGAACAGGCCTCAGTGAATGCCATTAGCTCAGAAAAAAAGAAACGGAAGGAGCTTTCAAAGTATGTTAGTGCATTGTTTCTAAACCAATGTGTTGAGCCAGGAAGCTTGCAATCGGGGAATGTAATTCTGGAGGATCAAGTGTACTTGGCAATTTTCTTTGAGAGAGGGACTCAAAGAACAGACAGCTTTTTTTAACAGCTAAAACTCAGGATACTGGCTAAGCTCAGCCAGTGAAGATGAGCTGATGGAGAAAACAACATCCTGCAAGTAGATCAAAGCAGGACTGTACAGACAGCAACTTGGGTATTGGTTGAGTATAAAAAGTACATGACTGGACCCCCAAAAGGATATCTGTTTAAGTAGACTTTTTTTTCAGTGAGACAAGTGCCCAATTTGCAGTCTCTTTTAGCCTCCTCATTGTGGGACTGTTTACATTGGAACATAGAGGCTTTCAGAATGGTTGTGAGCAGTTCAGACCCATGTCCACATCTGCAAATCCACACTTTGTATCGGTTTGTTCTGGCCACAAGTAGATATGGTACAAAACAGTGTGAAAGAGAGTGCAAATGTCTGTCTTAAAGTGATAATGTGGCCTGGCCTACTGGTAACCTGCTACTAAGAAGAGCTTTTGTTGCCTGAGGTCAGGGTTTGCTGGCCTAGTCAAGTAGGTGTCATACTTAGCAGTTAGGGAGGAACCCTGACCTTGGGCTGTCTACCTTTCTCCTTGGTTTTGAAGACCTTTAATCTGCCAAAGTAGGACATCAATGCAGTAACTACTGATTAGTTCTGATTTTCAATGAGTTTTCTAGTCACCACCATACCTTGGATTCCCCATTTAGCAAGTGAAAGCAATCTCCTCTTTCACCAGTGTGCTTCGAGGAAAGGAAATGGGCCTTAGGTATGTTTCCATTGACTTATATTACTGATGGAGAGCATCCTTTAGCTCAGTTGAGAAGGTAGAAAGATGAATTCCTACCCTAAAACCCCTAGAGTTTTAGCCACAGGATTAGTTACAAGGCCTGAGTACTGCTGCTGTGGAGTAATGCTGCTTCCTGGTAGGTGAATCTAACACTTAGGAGAGGTGGGCATTGACATAGATTGCAGCTTGCCCAGATTTGGAGGATGTAATCAGCAGCATTTCTGGCTTGGAGACTTTTAGGTTCCCAGAGCTGCACTCTGAAACCTTGGTCTCTCCCAAAACACAGTGTAAAGTCATTGGACTGGACACAATATTAAACTTTCCTGCTTCACAAACCGTGATCTTCTCTGTGGTGTGTAGCCACAGTGCAGCACAGCAGCAGGCTGCTGTGTAGTAAATTCATTGTGTATTGTGCAAGGGACCATTAGTTAGCTTATTATTAATACATGTGTGGGCTTTAATATACTGGTACTGTATCTGTCAGCATCTCTACCAGGTTTGCTTTTGTCCTTTGTGTTTTCCCAAAACAAGCTTATACAATTAGTTTCTTCTTGTTTCCTAAATTATTTTTGCTGTTCCTAATTATTTCACACTCCATATAAAAGAATTATTGGGGTGGGTAATGGGAGGCAAGGGATCACCTCACCACTGCACTGCAGGCAATGTGACATTAAGGCAATTTGGATTTGTTTTTGTACTTGTTTATATTTGGCTGCTTAAGAAAGAAGAGATACTTGGGATCTGATTTTGGAGGTTAGGGTGTGGCTTTCCAGTAGAGGAAAAGAGGTCTATCAGGTTGGCCTTTATGCCCAAGCAGGATGTTTGCTGAAATAGGTTTAGACTAAATCACTGTCAATTCATTCAGAGATTAATGTTCTTGCCTGAACATGTGGAATTATTGGTTATTTCCCTGATTTCTATTCCTCTATAGACAAACCTTCTTTCTTCCCATATTTAGATACTTGTAAGTAGCATCTCCAAATATCTCTATCTATTCACATCATGGGCAGAAGACAGGATTCTGTTGAAGATTGTCTTCTCAGTCTCATGCAGACAGTGGAGAAGAAATGTGTGAGAAGGGTGTGAATAAAATGAAGTTTACAGCTGGGCAGTTAAAATACATTTACATTTCTGATTGCTGAGAAAGCAGCCAGCTCCTTAAATACTGGTTGACTGAGTGTGAATAGGCCAAATATCACTTATTTCTTAAATATCAATTAAACAGCCATCTCAGTTAGGATTAGAATGCAGACCAGCAATGGACAGAGCCTGGAGAGATTGTGTACAGAGTGTGCTGCTGACTTGGAGACAGTGCCTCCTGCCCATCCAGGATAGTGATCCATGTCCCTCACCAGGCATACCTGTGCTTGAAAATTTCGACCAGAACTGGAGTAGCAGCTGCGCTGTCCAAAGCTCTAGGGTAAACAGGGCCTCGAGTATGCTCATTGCCAAGTCATGCTTGGATTGCGGTGGTTAAATGCTCAAACACCATCTGCTTATATACTTTTGCTGCCTTCCACAGAGCAACACCCTTGCTAACGTTTGCTTTCTGGTAGAGATGAAGCATGTTTGCCTGTTCTTCTCAGGCTGAACTAGAGCAAACACATCCATTTATTTTCCAACACAAAGTTCCTTGCTTAGAATTTGAGGGGTTCTTTCCTCAATGGACCCTTCCCTTCCAGTGATCACATCCTGCCCTCCTCCATCCTAACCTCATGAAGCAAGACCTTTGAAAAAATGTAGTTAAATGTGTTCTGAACTAGGGCTCGTGAAGAGCTGGGGGTAAAACTAAACAGCCGGAAACACTGTGGGGAACATTATAGAGGTCAGGGAGAACATAATAATTAAATCTGATAAATATGTTTCTCTTGGGAAAAAAAAAAAAAAAAGCATGACAGTTTTTTGGTTGGGAGGTTTTTTGTTGTTGTTGGTTGGTGTTTGTTTGTTTGTTTGTTGTTGGGAGGTTTTTTTGTTTGTTGGTTTGGTTTGGTTTTTTGGTATTCTTTTTGTATGATGAATGGGGAGCTCTTGAAAAGGGCAAATGTAGTTTACCTGATTATTTATTCCACAGCTGAAGGCTGTGGGCAACAGTTCCCCGTTAACAGGGGGTGGTCTGGGCTGGGTAGCAGGGCCCTTCCACTGCAAATATCACTAAAATTCTTGTCTCCTCAATGTGAATGAGTCCTTGCTATGGGGGAAGGGAAAGCTGCAGGAAAAACAAGGGCATAAGCAGCCAAAACCTCTCTAAATGGAATATTTGTTAGTTTTCCGTGAGGCACAAGTGGGTTTTTAAGCTCTTCCAAGCTTTGAACAAATTAAGACAAGTGTAGATATATTTATATTTTTTCCATCTCTTTTGGGTAAGTTGAGGATCTAGAGGAAGACTCATCAATTCAATGCATGTTCCATTAGAAACTTCTTGGGATTAGATCAGGTTAATGAAAGGAATAAATAGGGCTTTGACATGTTGTTTGGTTTTACAGGACTGTATTGTTTTATGATGTTTTATGAGAAGCACTTATACTACTCTTCAGGCGAGAGATTATTGCGCCTTTTATAAAAAGTAAAAGAAAACCCACTTCTCTTTCTTTTTCTCTCTGTTGCTAAGTAGATGCTATGTTTGTTTGCAGTCGTCATTTCCCAGTAGAAATGCTGTGTTCTGGAGCACTGCCTAGAAAGAAATGGCTTCAGAGCACAGATTTCACAAGCAAAAGTGGTGGTGCGGTGGGAGGTACCCAAACCATGAACACCCCAAAAAAATCTTGGAGTAAATAAGTTGTCTTGGAGAGAAGATGAATGAGCACAGTCCCCGATGAATACACCCAAAGTCCAAAAAGCCCCCTTGGGCTCCCTTCTGAAATACTGCTCTTGTAACATTTTCTATTTCTTTAGAACTCTAATCTCAACAAACAATTGAAAACATTATTCTGACACTAAAATTCTGGCTGTGCAGAGAACATCTGAGGTGATGTCAGTGTTCAATTTGAACAGGTTAAACTCAAGCTCTGAAAGTTTCTAACGCCTACTTTCAGAGCTGGTCCTTTACTCTTTCAGCATCCCAGTTAAAATGGGACAGCCAATCTTTTGATTTGCTTTAAGGGTTTGGAGATTTTGCCATGCAAAATCAAGAGGGAGTACTTGTTGTTTTGTCTCTGACTTCACCTTATTCTGTTAGGGTTTTAATCTTTTCTGTAGGATTTTAAGCAAAAACAGAGTAAAAGTGTAAAACTGCATCCTAAGATCCATCCTTTCTTGCTACTCTACTCTCCAGCTCAGCTTCTACATCTCAGCTTTCATAAAGAATGGCATCATTATTCTATATTGTCATTTCCACTTTTAATATCCTGTCCCTTCCCCTATGATGACAGTCCCCAAGCACTTGGTGTAACTTTCTAACCCCACCAGCACTATGGAGATGCACAGCAGTTACTATGCCCTTGCAGATGGGAGGCAGAGCTAAAGAAACAAAGCAATGTGCTCAGATCCACACACAGCTTGGGGGATGAACAGACTTGAATGGGGTCCGCTTGTAACCTTGGCTTTACAGGAGGCTCTAGGTTGTACTTGAGGACTGTCACTGGTTTTGTGATATGGACAAATGTCTGTTAGACCAGTGTGACCCACTTATGCATGTAACCTAATGAAGCTTTGAGTACAGACCTTTCCTCAGAGGCAAAAGGCCAATGCACTCGCCTATGAAGTCTCTTCTCATTCACCTTTAATATTTTGGTGTTAATGGATCATGCTAAAAAGGATTAGCCATTTCAATTTACATTCTGCTGCTTTCTGCATTTAACATTCTCGCTGTAAGTGATGAATTATTGACTATTTAAATGTGACTACAAACAGTCTGAAAGAGAAGGTCTGCTTTATTGTTTGCAATGCTGAACTCATACAGCACAGGTGAAGGTGTTCCTTTCTCTTTTTAGTTATCCATCAGCAGCCTGCCTTCCCAGCTTTCATCTACTGTCCCAGTACCCCAGGTTGGTGTACTGTCTGGTGTTTAACAGCCCAAGAAGAGGCCCCAGGGTTAAATATTGTTAAGCATGTGAAATTTAACCTATATTATTGATATTGGGTTCAGACCAAAGTGTCTGCAAAGTGGCTTAAAAGGAAAAGTTCATTATGGAATAAAGCACTTTGGCAGAAGACCAAATCCACATGCCCTTAAAGTTGCTCTTGATTCCCCCCTTCATATTTAAATGTACATAATTACAGAATCGGCCACTGTTCAGAAATCAAGATCTGTCCTTTGAAAATAAGTCAGAAGAAGTCTAGGAGCAAGATGGGGTACCATCACTTAGGACTTGAAGCAGTCTCCTGAACAGCTGTAGCACTGCAGTGAGGCTGAGAGTTCAGTGTTTTTCTGGGCCTGAAGTAGTTCTACAGCGGCACAGAGCATACCTACGAAAGCAACAGTGAGTGCAGAGGCTTTGGGAAACAGTTTTTACAGACTGTAGTGAGGTTTCCAATTTACCCTGGAGAAATTAAGGATTCATCCTTATCTTGGTCCCTGCAAATCTCCTGCATGTCAGCTGTCTCCTGCAAGTCAGCTGTCCTTGGCCACCTCCGAGCTTAGAAGTGAATCATGCAGCTCCAAGGTGGAAACAAGGTACTTGTTTCTATCCTTTTGGATTTTTTGGGGCGGGAAGGGAATCAAGAAACCTGGCATTGGTTTCCAGGTTACTTATTCTGAGGAAAAGTAGAACTTCCTGGTAAATGTCCAGTTCTTACTTGTAGATGGAAATGGTCAAGGAACTTGGAAGTCTTCTCTTATTGTGGATATGTATTGTGTCTAACACGTGATAGTCTTTTTTTTTTTTAACTTTGACATGCATGGTAGGTCTGTGGCATCTTTCTTCAGCTGGAGATGGGCAGAGAAGAGGGACAACCTTTCAAGCAATCAGACTGAGAGAGCTCTAAACTATTTTCTATCAAGATGCTTCAACTTTTTTTTTTTTCTTTTTTCAGTTCTACTTCCACAATTGCTCTATAGGTTCTGCACCATGAGGGACTGTCCAAATCTGGAAACCATCCACCAAGTGGAAACAAAAAAAACCCCAAAACTGCATGTGAAAACTGAAGTGCTTCTATAAAATAGGCTGTAGAAACAGATAAAAATGAGAGGCAGGCATGTGTTGGTGGTGTAGGCAAGATTTTACCCTTCAATGTACTTAGCCATTTGAAAATAAAACAACTTTCCCAGAGCAGTGAGTCAGAAGAGTATGAAATGGGTAGGTATTTGGTGAACTCTAAACAAACTCAGCCTTGTCCGATCTCTTCTTCACACATGCACATGAGAAACAAAAACTCCTGGCTAGAGGAGAAGGTGGCATCAACTCAACCATACCCCATCAGATGGTTGAGTCTGACCTAGCAGTCGGCACCAAGCGCAGAACTTCTGGCTCCCCTTTCTGTAATAATTATGATCTGAATCTTCCATCAGCTATGGGGAGTTTCTCTTTTTTTTTTTTTTTTTTTTTTAAGACACTCCTTTAGTGTTAAGTATTACTGTTTTGGTACAATATTATGTATCCATGTTTCGCCACGAATTCATATGCCTGGAGTGTCTTGCATATAAATTCACAGGCATGCAATATTACATGGTACTGTTAATCATAATTATGCAGATTTGTTCAGGGCCTTTTGTAAAGGAGGATAATACACTTAGAGCTTCTCTCATCCACTTAAAAACCTGACACAGGAAGTTAGAAAATTGTTGACAGAGTTTGAAAGAGCTTTATACCATCTCTGGCGAGGTTTATTTTAAGTTAAAGAAATCACCTCTAGCGAAGGCTATTAATGTTTCTTGAAACTCACTGCAATCAAGTGTTCTATATACAACAAAATATAGGGGAGTATTTGAGAAAATGCACTTTTATGTTCAGATTTCATTAACGTTTTAACCTACCATTTTGAAGTAGGGGTGCACCTCCTGAAATCAGTGGACCTATTCTATTAGTTAGTAAACAAAATGAATTCTGAAATATTGGTAAAATAAAGAGACAGTGAAGAACTAATCAGAGACATTGCTCAAAATGTAAAGTGATGTGGGAGTGCTTATTGAAACAGATAAATAGCAGAAACTGCTCCCATTGCTGCATGTTTGTGTTTAGTCCCAACTATCTACTAGATAGTTAAAAACGAAGGCGAGAATTAGCTACATGAATGCACTTTTTTCAAGAAGAGGAACTGGATCTTCTGGAGAAGGGACATTATTAATTTCAAGAGACATGATGACAGCAATGACTCAGTTGTGTAAATTTCCCTTTATTTCTTGATTCTGAGTTTTTTTAAAAAATGTATGGGTTTTTGGTAATCGAGGTCTCATTTTAAGAATTTTTACAGCTGTGAGAAAGGAAAAATGACAGATCTTCAAATCGTTTTGGGCCTTTCAGACTATGAAGCGTGATTTCTTAGCATATGGCTAGAGGAAGAGGGTCTGGATGTGCTCTGGAAAATAATTTTCCACAAGCAATTGCCAACTTTGCAAAAGGCTTTCCTGAACAGAGACTGAAAAGATGCTTCTGATTCCACTCAGGGTGTTCTCTTTAATGGAAATGTCTAACTTGCTGCAGTAAACCTTGAAGTCCCCATGAAAAATTCATGGAGGATAGAAAAAAAGCTGAAGGACTTGCGTAGTGCTGCAGGAAGAGGCTGGCACTGAGGCTAGGTGACATGAGAAGTCCTGCGGCTCTGCCAGGTGGTGCCCTGGAAATAGCGAGGAGTCCAACTCCCGTCATGCTCCTGAGCACTGCTGAGATGGGAGCAAAGTGCTGCAAGGGAACCCAACCACACCTTGTAATTTAACTGCCCTCCCTCTCTTTCAGCCTTGCCTTCTGTCTTGGGGAAGTCCAGCCATGAGTAGAACTCTGGCAGTGGATGTGAATAGCTTCTTCTCCTTTTGGAAGGAAGATGTACAGAAGTAGTTCCTAGCCTCCAACCACACACAGTCCTTGTGCCTGGGAAAGAAAACTGTCTTCCTTCTCTTCTGGATAAAATCGCTGTTCTGGATTCAGTTCAGTTCATTCAGTGTGAACTTAGTGTGAATTGAATTCTGTTCATTCAGTGTGAATTCAATACCGATTATTTCACTCTTGGTGTAAGTGAATGGAGGAGAGACCTTTCTAGTGTAGAATATAACAGGCAGTCATTGAATTTAGCTGTTCTTTTCCTTATGAGGAGTATATCTTGTTCTTTTCCTGAGAGATGAAGTCTTGAAACCAAACTAATGATGCTTCAAGGCCCACTGGGTAATGGCAGGCAAATGGCAATAAGGCAATAAAATTGCTGGAGTAGAGATTTGAGCAGTATGACCCTTGTGATAAGGAATTTGCCTATAAAATTAAATCTAAATAAAATAAACATAATTGTCAGTGAAGACGTGGAGTGGGATTTGAAAATAAGTTTAAAATAAATAAAGTATTTTCACTCCATCTTCATTTATGAACAGTTATAGAGGCTGTGTAGGGCTTGTTTGGCAACAACATGGTTGGTATGGATAATGACATCCAGAAGCAGAAGGAGAAATGTTTCCTATGTGGTGTTATGGCACGCAAAAAGTTAAGAATATCCCAGAGGTCCAGTGATTGACATCATCAAATGCACTTACTGTTCCAAAGCTCTTGTCTGTCTCAGGCCTGTTTGGCAGCAGAGCCAAAGGTCAGAGAGAAATTAATCTGCTGTAAATGAAACTAAATGGATTTCAGGGTGCTGTTTGTGACAAGAGTAAGTGGTAGAAGACTTCAGCATGCAAAGGGCTGCAATTTAGACCTTGCTGGTGAACTGGGTCATTCATCTTTCCCATGTAAGATGAGGTGAACCTAATCTTTACAACAAAATAAGGATAACAAGCAAGACGGGTGTTTTTAGCAATTTAACCCCAGGGCAGCTACTATCTAAATAACTAACTATTAATGTGCCTCTCCTGCCCCCTATCAAAAGGAATAAAAAAAATAATGCTCATATGAAAATAAAAAATAGTTAATTGTTGTCATTCTAGATATCTCAGCTCTAACTGAACTCCTGGTAATATGTTCTTCTCTAAAATTGCTGATGTTTGAGTGGCGATTATATCTGAGGTGTACTCTGGACCAGTTCTGGGTGAAAAAATTCTGATTATGCTCCTAGATGGGTGATTTTGGGTGAAGAAATGTTACTGTCATAGCATTGTGGGACCTGGTGCAGGGATCCCTCCACTCCTTGGCCATTGACTAAGGTCATATCCTGCTTGATTCAATCCTGCTGGAGTTCTGAGTGCTTCTTATTCACTCTCTCCCTCTTCAGTATTTTATTTAGTCCTCAGAAAAACAATTAAGACTCATTGATTTAAGAAAAAGCTTTGTGTTCAACCTATCTGTGTTCAGCCTATCTGAATGTGGTCCCAGGTATGCGTGTGCCTCTTAACATGAAGAAAGTACTGATTCTGGTTGAGATTTCTAGGTATTAGAAGGTGTAAATAATCTCCTCTTGAAATGAAGTGAAATAAATGGGTGTACTTGTAGGGGAGCTAGCTTTCTATTGAGAAATGTATAATGATCGCAGCTTCTGAGGCGTCTGAGCCAAAACGTGTGTGTATATAAATGAATGTGTATTTCAGTGCTTAGATGCTGGAGTGATGGATGCTTTGGGAGAAGATAAAGTAGCCAGAAAGGTATGAATAAATGTCTCACCAGTGCCTATCAATAGGCAGCGACTGCTGCTGACATGCTGTGTCTCAGTGGGCAAACTGTAAGGGCTTTAAGTAAAAACAATTATTGAATGTATGATGTCTAAGTCTATTAGTTGTATACTATTATTGACTGATGTTAGATTAAAAAGCATGTCCTTATTACTCCCTCCTGTCATTAACTTGCCAGAAAAGGTCAGTCAAGAAGTATATTATTACTAAATTGTAGACTCGCACATTTGTAGCTGAAACAGGGATAAAGCCATGGAGGACTAGAGCCAAACTTTGGTCAGGCCCAGAGCCTAGTTTTGTTCTCACTCCCCACACTCTACAACGAGGCCAACTGCTCCCCATCCAGAGCTGTCGCTTTGTCTGTATTCTGTTCTGAAAACAAGCGAATTTGTCTTACTGTAGCTTTTCCCCAAATGCCTCAGGGTACCTCTGCACTGTGTAAGGAACCTGGATCTAAGCCTGCATTCGAGTTCCAACCTGCTGGCCATCAATGCAGGGCATGTGCAAGCCCACGGTGTGCTTGATCTAAGGGACAGAGGGAAAAGAGAGGGAATAAAGGCTTTGTGCTCAAAGTGTATCTTTATCTGTGTCATGGAGGGACCAGTCTGCTGCGTTCAGCCTGTCTCTTTCTGTTATTTAATGTTTCCTGCAGCCATGGTGGTTGATCCACACCAAATAGTGGAGAAGATGCTGCCAAATCCTTCCTGAAAGAGCCCGACATCTGCTGCTGCAAAGCAGATGGGATCTGTAAGCAACCTGTCCTAAATCAACTCTCTGTCAGCAGACATCAGGAATCAAAGCCTCAAGCCAGAACATCAAAGAGTGGAGAGTGGGCAGGAAAAGAGTTGGCCATCAACCTTTTTGCCAACCTAAGCACCATAAAGGCACATATGTAGTTTCAGTGGTAGACCATCTTTGTATCTTCTCTGATTTCAGCAGTAGCTAGTCTGAAATGCCTGAACTTAAGGCCATGAACTCCTTTCTCAGAAACAGTATTGAGCTAAACAGAATGCCACTTTGCAGTGACCTCAGTATTTTGGAAGTCTTTACTTGGTGTTTAGTAAAGACTAATTTTATTGACAGAAAATTGCAAGATTGGGGGTGGGTTGGACTTGACTTATTAATTTCCAAGGATTTCTTAAAATGATCCTTCAGCTGCTCAAAACTTAACACCACGATTTCAGAACAAGTCAAGATCAGAGGTGAAAATGGAAATTATTCTTTGTCCACACTGTGGACTTACAGATGCAGCAGTAGGTTACTGACACAGACAGAGAAACAACTTGCACAGAAATGAAGCTTTGTGTTGAGATTTTTTGGTCCCTTTGCCTCCTTCCTTGGACAGAAAGATTCATCACAGTCTTTCAATTCAGAACAAAGTTCCTTACAAACATCAAATGTGTGACTTTTCTTTCAGGAGTAATGACATTGTTTTGGCCTTGCACCTTCTTCCCTCTCTTTCCCTATTCCCAAGTAACCTCCTTGAAATCATCTGGGTTAGTGTATGTTTTTATTCTTGGACTCTTGCATGCCTAAGGGAATTGAGTCACAAATGGCTTGTGTTCACAAAATTGGTGGAATAAAGCCCAAGCTTTAAAGATGCAGCTTGGCAGCTTTTAAAAGGGCATAAGTAAAGGCATAAAACATTGGGTGAAGTTCCCAGAGTGATTTGAGAAAGTGATTCCTAAGTGAGTTTAGAGAATTTAAAGAAGATTCTGACATTCATTTTTTGTCTCATAAAGATACAGAATGATGAGCCATTACACATGCATTTAAGCATCTTTAAGTGTGCTTCAGAATATATGTTATTCTGTTCCTGCAAGAATGGGGAGGGTGTGTGTGTGATTCCAGAACAGGCTCATCTTTAAAGTAAAACTCGGGAATGTCATGTGGCAGAAGTAAGAGGGAGTTAGGAAAAGAGTTTGACATTGTAGTGGGAGGGAAGGAAGGAGCTGTTGGCTCTTTGTGGAGGAGTTCAAAGGTTCAAGAACTGTTTAGGCATTTGGAAATATGAGTCCTGTTCTACAGCCCAAAATCAGGGAGACGTGGTTAATCTGTTGGCTAAGAGCTGGTCATGCATCCTGAAAGATGAAGGACAGGTTTTGCAGAGGAACCCATTTCTGTTTCTTAACATGTAAAACCAAAGCAAGAGGGACAAGGTGTGCAGACATTAATGTTTGCCACGGGATCATTCTGACTCCTTTACATCCATCCTACTCTCTGCCTTCTCTCCAACATAACCATATCTCTTTAGGTCTCAACTCTTCTCTTCCTGGCAACTTTGGAAAAAGTTAAGTTTTTGAAGCTAATCTTAAGGATTTTTATCTCTTTTAAATATCCTATCTCTAGTCTGCTGTGTTTCAGAAGTGTCACACCAAATCCTGAAGCGAAGAGTGAGAACACCAAGCTCTGCATAATGCAGGTGCCCAGGAGAGCAGTAGGCAGGCTGGTTGCTATAACAGCTTGTAGCTGTAGAACATCCTCCATTTCAGAAAAGATCCCAAATCTCTTTATGGACTCAGTTGAGAGAAGGTAAAATGCTCTATGGACAAGTTGGGAAAAGCTGAATGAGGCAAAGTACTGGGTTTAACTTGGTATCTAGGATAAACCGTCCTGACCTACTAAGTACTCTGTATGCATAGATGAGAAAGGTAGTCAGAGTTCTGCTTATTTCTAGACATTCTTTCAACATCTGTTAAATAGGGATAGCAATTTCTTTCTTTTCAGTGGCACTGGTGCAGAAGAGGAATCATGCAACATGGCTAGAAAACCCTGTGGCTTAGGAAGTTTAATACACTGTACTCATCAGCTATTGTGCTTCTCTATAGAGGACAGTTATGCTAGGTGAAGGATGAGATGACAGCTGACACCCTGGACTGTGTCTGTGCAGCCTATTTTTCTTTTGGAAATGATAGAAATGGGGAGATTTGTCCCTATGGCTTTAACAGCCATGACTGAAGTGATCTAATTTGAGAAACATGGTTGGGAAACGTTGAAGTGGTCAGGCATAAAACCACTGTGAAATGTGTGGTAAGTCTATGACACCCTCAAGATTTCTCAAGACACCAGAGGTACTTGCTCTATATTCTTATCAGAAAATAATTTCCCTTGCAGTGTGAAACTGCTTTGCATATCAAGACTCATCTTTCCTGGGAACTTTGTCAGTTATCTTAAGGAAAAAATAATGGCTAATATCAAGACTGCTGTTGGGGTAATCCTGGGACAGCTTTAACTTTGCAGAAGTGTAGCATAAGGCTTTTTTATTGAAAAAGGAGGAGTGGTTATATTCTAAATCTTCTTCACCTGCCACCGTAATACTTAGCAGGATTCAGACTGAGGCAATTTATATTGCACTATGATTCCAAAATGAAGATTCTTTTTATTTCTGGAGGTTTCTAGGAAAGGACTGGACAAAAAATGTCAAATACTTTACATATGCCATGCATTTTGGTAGCTGGTTGGATGAGCTGACCTCGCAGGCTCCATTTCATAGTAATTGGTGTGAATTAGCCGTTCTGTGATTCACCTGAAACTGCTAGGTAGCCAAGAGTGCTGCTCTCAGTTTTCAGAGTTGAACAGAAAATATGGTTTGCATGACTAATATGCTTATCTAGATGTGTTACCTCTTGCAACAAAACTTACAAATGCATAGACTGATTTTTTATTAAATATCAGAATGGTTTCCTGTGTATATGTTTATTTATCAAAATAATGGAGTACTTTGCCCAAGTTTTCAATAGAAATAATCTTTCCTTTCTTTCCCCCACCTTTATTTCAATGACAAATGTCTAAGTTTCTAATTTCCCACCATCTATAAAGATTTCTAGGGGCTTTTCTCTTCTTTTTTTCTCTCCTCTGCTTTTCTTGCATTTTCAGTAGTAGATTTTCCCTTTCAATGTGAGTTGAAATGTATGGTCTTTGGAAAAAAGGAAGCCAGTCCTGTTTTAGAATAGGGTGGTCTCTGAGATGCCTGGTAAATCACTGCACTGCAGAGGAGGATTTAGGTTGACAGGATGCAGCCTGGAACATAGGCTGGGGGGAAATTCTGGCTCATCAGGATCTGTTCCCTACCATTGCAGACAACCACATCACATAATCCCTTTCATAAGTTTATCGAGCCTCATCTTTAAACTAATTAGGTCGTTTGCTCTCACTATCCTTGTTGGAAAGCAGTTCCAGAGCATCGCTCCTCTGATGGTTAGAAACCTTTTTCTAATTCCCAAATCAAATTTATTCATGGTCAATTTATACTTATTTGTCCTTGTGCAACATTGTCCTTTATTTTAAATGCTTCTTTTCTCCTTGATATTTACTGTGGGGATGTAGCTAGCAATCCTATCTGTGTGGAGCTTTTTTTCCATTTTGCCAGCCAGACAGAGCTTGAATAATACAGGTATGTGGTAATATCTCTCTAGCTCCAGGTTTTGTATTCCGCCTTTTGGAATACAAGTGTGGGGAATGGTACCCCCTCTTCATGCTGAGCCTTCCCAACAGCCTTCTTAATGGCAATGGTACCCTTTTCCCTGATTTTTGAACATGCATCTTGACACATGCTTTGTTTTTTACTACTGGAAACAGCGTTAGAGCGACACACTGAGATTAAGCCACTGTAATTTCCTTTTTGCACCTGAAGAAAGGGATGTAATCATACTTTAAGCAAACAGTTTGGAACAGGGACACCCCTGGATGTGCATTTCAAAGTGTCACAACATGTCCTCACTAGATGACTACCACCTTTCCAAGCAGTCTCCAAATTTGCGAGGACTTACATGAATCTTGAATGCTGACCAAAACCAGAGCAAACAGTAGCTGCAAGATGCTCTGTCTTTGCCCTTCCCCTCACGAAGTGATGCACAGTACAAAACCGTGTGTGAGGGGAAAGTCCTTCCTGGTGTGGGACGTGAGCTGCAAGTAAAGCCTTCACAAGTGGAGTTCTTCTGGGGACACAAAGTTCCATGAGTTTGCAGGAATCATAGCCAAAGGGGCAGTGATATGGCTGCAGGGCATCCGCTCAAAAACTGTGAAAGTCTTAGACATGGAAATGCAGAGAGGATGAAAGACTTTGTGGATACCTGGCTGTACTCCACGGAGGGCAAAGACAAGAGGTAGAGTAACACAGCCATTAGCTAGTCCAGCATGTCAGCAGGTTGTCACTGAGGAGGGTTTTTCAGCAGTTGGACAGACCTGACCATGAGTCATCAAATGCGTTAACACACCGCGATGTTAAATTGCGTGAGCTGTCGATGCTAAATTTTATCTGTTTAGCTGTTAAGCTTAGTGAGGCAACTTTAAACTGCAGCATGCATCTACAAAACATGTCTTCATCATCTTTGGGCATGGAATTCTTACAGCATGCATCCTGGCAAGAAGCAATTCTGAAATCTTTTTGTAGAGAAAGGAGAGGGAAGAAAGCAAAGTACTGCACGATTAGAGTCTGAGTGGTGTGAGGAAGGGTTGCATGCATGTCAGGGGTTGGGAGGAAGATGTGGGCCTTTCAGAGAATCTAGCACCTCCGCTACCTAATAATAGCAGGATAAGAAGTTTCTGGTTTTCCTCTTTGTCCCTTTCCCAAGGTAAGAATTCCTGCTTCCTTAGCTATAACATAACATTCTGCATATCCTGATAAACCTAATCTGTTCCAATTAAATCATATGATGATCATATCACACGTTTCAATTCAGATGGAGAATTGCTTCAGTTATACTGGAGAAAGTGGATGCATGGATTTATTTTTATGAGGATGCTGATCTGCTAGGATCTGTACAAGAGTGGAACAAAGACAGTCCAGTGAGAGAAGCTAAAGTACAGGGAACAGAAAAATAGTGTGCAATCATATAACTGACATCTTCTATAAAGCATACATATATTAACATAGTTTTGCTATAGAAGCAATTTAAATTCTGCTGTTTCTGGCTTCTAATTTCCATTTTTTAAAAAAATTACCTCCAAATCTTGTATTTTCACTTTTGAACATATAAGGACCTTGCAGCGATTTTATAGTCCCTTGTCCAAGAGAGGGTGGGGCAGGGGTGAAAAGAGTGTATGTAAGGTTTCTTTTTTATTCTGGGGGTCGAAGAAATATTGTTTAGTATTCCTACGTGTATTATCCCATTATCATGCATAACGTATTATCATGAGAAATTTGGTTTATCAGCAGAGGTAGATTAGAGAAGAAATTCTGTGATAAATTAGTTCCCTATTGAGCAATGTTGTTTTACAGGAACCAAAATATTTGAGAAACGCTTCAACTCAAAGCTTCTGCCAGCTGTTGTACTTGGATCTTGAATACCTGGGTCTGTAAATGGGTTGGTAAGATACTAGGAGCCCTGTAGGACACTTCTAAACCTATAACCTCTTGATTCACCATTTGGACTGCTCCATAAAATCAGCTTATAGGTGGTTCTGGAAGCAGGCTCTTATAATGAATATTTTTAAGACTGAAGCTTACTAGGCAGGGGTCTACTACTTTTCCTGGAAAAGTTACTCACTATAAATTATAAGAAAACCCACAAAACAGACAAACAAGCACCCTTAAATCTGTTTACAGGAAAAAAAAAAGAGAAAAAACACAAATGGAAATATTAAAACATAGCAAATGGCTGCGGAAAATGAGAGATTCAGTTTCACCAAGTGATTACTGAATATGCAGAGATCGCATTTGAACCAGAAGTCCCTGAGCCACAAGGCTGAAATCTGAATACCCAGAGGAGGCATGATGCACATCCTCTGCTTATAATCTTTCCAGGGCCTGTGCTTCTGGCTGCATTTGAAGTGAAGATACTGAATAAGGTGGTCTTTGTCTGATCTAGTACCATCATCCTTATATAATGTTCTAGTCCACTACTTTTGAAGGCAACAGTAGTTGTTCTTTGGGATTTTTAAACTCATTAAACTCTACTCTCCTACTTTCTGACATCAGCAGGGATTCTCCAGTGAGTTTTAGACTCCCAGAGATGCTCAGCAGCTGGCTCACTATTTTTAGCTTTCCTGATGGAAAAAAAAATAGTAAAATGTAACCACGTCTTTGATGTGTGTCTGCTTTCAGGCATCCACTATCCACTGATTCATTGACGGGTAACAGGGAAAGTTTTGGTAGGTCACTGTATTCATGAGGTAGCCTAGAAATTTTCTTTCATCCATCTTTTAATGTCTTGGTCAAAATGGCTTCCAACAGTCTCTTTTGAGGAGACTGCTCTAAGTCTGAATACTTCCCCACTGGGAACTATTTGCTGGTACTGTGTTGGTACAGACATGCCTTTCTGTTCATTTCCAGCTTAGACCTTCTCAATCTATATTAAAATACCAAGCAAGATGTCATATTAAACTTTTATTAAAAAAAAAATCTAGTAAAATTATAACAGGGTGGAGGTGTCCGTGTGTGTGAGCATGTGTGTGCATGTATGTGTGTGTGTGTGTGTGTGTGATTGATTCTCAGTTTTTTCCCTGAAATTAATCTTTACAAAATAAAAAATATTATACCACTCAGGAAAACTTGGTGACTGGCTGGCTGCTCAGCTCCGTTCAAGCCCTTGAAAATTACTGGCAATTGCCCAGCTGACCATGGATGGAATGGTGTTTTAATGCAAATTTTATCACAGTCAGTTGACATTCTGATTTCTTTTCACCAAGAAAGGCTATTGAAACTGTTTTCTAAAAAAATGGGCTTTTTCTTGCGTTAGACAATGTGTTAGACTTCTGGATAGAATCATTAAAGTTAGAAATAGGGAGAAGGGGGAAAATGGGGGCCCTCTGAATGCATTTGCTCTTGGATCAGTATTAGCTTTTGTTTATGGTTTCAAGTCACTTAAGTAATAAAAGTTCCATGAAGGACTGATTTGCTCTAATGGCTGGGAGAGACAGTTAGTAATGTTTACTTTTACCTTCTGTAGGGTCATAAACTTCCATCTTATAGCTTGCAATTGTCCTAAATGGCGTAAGAATCCGTGGTTGTGATTCTCTTCCAGAGTTGCAAGAATTTCTCTCTTCTTATGCCTTTTAGCAGATTAAGGAGACAAAAATCTTACAGAAGAGTCAGATGGAACAGTGACAAAGAAAGGTGTTGGAAAATTACTGACTTGAAAGTTTGCACTAAGAAGCACTCTCTGCCCTTCCATCCTGATTTAACTCTTCTGCCTTTTGCCTCCCTGCCTTTTCTCCATCCCTGCCTCCAACACACCTCCAACACAGACACCCCTCAATCATGTTTAAGAGGTAATTCCACTATTGCCCTTGAACTTGTATGATCTGGAAAACCGTAGGTTATGTGGTCATGCACTACACTCATGCAAATAAATGCCAAAAAAAATTAAATATATTCCTGACTAACAGGTTGTTTAGACACAAAAGCCACTTTGAGGCTGTGCGGGAGGAACAAACACCAATATTCTGAACAGGTAGGAAGTGTTCCTAAAGCTCAGGCTAAATGTTCTAATGTTGAATTTTGTGTTGTTACCTCCACTTATTGTTCCCTGGTATCACCCTGAACAACTTTTCTCCAATCTTTGTGCTTATACTTTCCAGACCTGCAGCCCGTTATCATCTATCCCCCTGAGTCATCATTTACCCAAGTCATACACATTTAGTTAATCTTCTCTCGTAAGTCAGTCCTCCCAGTCCATTACAAATTTCTACTACTCATCTCTGAAATTCATATTTTCTTTTCCATATTTTTCCTTCCATGTGTTTCTGAACACTTTTAGGTGATTAGAGCTGACAGGATCATTTTAGATGTGGGTTTCCTATTGACACCAAAGGAAGGAGGTGTCTGATCTGGAAGAGACATACACACTATTGCATGTGATATTGTCCACTGTCATCGGAAAATGATTTTTGACATTACTGCCTATCAGCTTCATTTGTCCTGTTGAGCACTTGCCCCTGTGGCTATTCTTTACCCGTATTTCCAGAGCTGAACCATGCAAGGTTCTAGGCATGGCTAATCCTCCCCAGCAGGGATTCAGGTGACTGACCATGCTATTAAGGGACTCAACACCCTCTAGGATCTGTTGCAACTTATTCTCCATTCCTCTTGATGTGTGAAATCTTCTTTGCTGTGCTGTTTAAATTTAATATCAGAACTTCTGCTTTGCTAGATAGGTCTTCTACAACTGACATTTATCATGCATGTTCCTCCTGCCAGCCCTCAGTGTTTTGTGGTCTACACTGTTCATCATCTAATACGAGTTCAGTTCTCAAAGCAAAAAAATTTCTGCTATAAGCTGTTTCAAATGTTTGACTGAAACAATTTACTATATACTCAGCGTTCACTAATTTTTAAGTTGATCAACAAAAAATGTGGTCAAAATGTGTCTCTGGTAGTTGATTACCACACACTTTTCCTTCTGTTCTCTACGTGTCAGGAAATTGTACCTCCTTTACTTCAGCCTGACAAGAGCCCTTTTATAACCCAGTGCACTGAAGCTTTGTAAATTGCACAGATCTTGTTTTAATTAAATTCACTGTTTCTTTTTCACATCAAAGATTACATCCTCATACCTTTTGTAAAAATCTGAAGTTTTAGGCTTAAATTCACACAGTTTGTTTTAAACTTGTTACCCGGGAACTTAGTCCCACAGTAGTGAATGGGAAAACGCACCTGGATACAAGGGAAAATAGTGTTTTTCCAGTTTGTTATTTTGAGAAAATCTGGGGATGTGATGTATTTGTGAGTCTGCACAGGAATCTGCCCATGTTCAAGAAAAACAGACTGATAGGTGCTCATAGCTCCTTGAGAGTCTTGGGAGATTTTGGGTTCAAGTTTGACCTTTACTACAAACTCTTTGGGTGGCTTTGGACAGCTGGTTAAATCTTTCAGTCTCTGCTTGCCTTGTGTAGGTTCCTACGTACCTTATGCATGAGCCAGGCTCTTAAAGGAAGCTTGTACCATGCAAAGATGGCTCAACTTAGAGCTTTATGCCAGAGAGGCAGTGGAGGCCCTCGTCCTTGCGACAAACCTCTCTTCCTTGGTGTTATAACTGATTGACAGGGCCTTTGAGAAGCCCTTTCCATCTTCCTCCTGCTGTGCTCCCAGAGCACCACATTTCTCCTCCCTTTCTCTCTCATGCACACACACAGACTATGCCTCGTGGTTCTCAGCCCTAAGTAGATAGAGGTTTGTTGATTAAGAAGATTACTTCATCCCTGGCATCTTGGAGAAGAACTTGATCCTACTTCATGCCATTTCACTACCTATACTTGAAGAACAAGCCAAATTGAGAAAGAAGGATAAAGAGAAAGAAATAGGTGATAAGAGACAATACTTATTTGCTCCCAACATCTCTTAGAGGATAGAAGAAGCTATTCAAAGTCAAAACATATGGAAAACAGCATCTGGTTATGGGAGCTTGGATGTTAATTGTTCTGACAGATGAAATTTGTCTCCAGAAATCTCATGAAGCCAGCTGGTAGTGTAGAGTTTTCTCTGGCTCATATTGTGACTCTTACAAGTTTCTGGAGACTTCTAGTCTCAGGGTGATCATCTTGTAGGAGCAGCTGCTGCTTAAAGATTTTCATTTCTATATCAGCTGGAATCAGGAAATGTATTCACTAGTTTGGATTTGCTTTTGTAACATAAAAATCCTAAGGTGGCTTCAGATGCACTTCCCTGAATTCAAACTTAATAAAACCTTGTGGAACTTAGCAGAGAGATTCTGACGTTGTCCAGTTTAGACTTCTTGCATACATGGTGTGGAGAAAAACTCAGTAACTGTGAGTAATAAGGTTGATTTTGAGAGGTATTTAAAGGTTCCATTTTGAATCTGAATTTCCTGAATCAGAAAAATGTGGGATGGCAAACTTGATAAGAGCAGTAACTCTAAACAGATAATTACAATAGTTTGTTTCTGAATGGGCTAGGAGTTGTCTAATAATAGCTCTTTTCTGCAGTTGTTTTAGTGCCTTTTTTCTTTCAACCTTGAGCTGGAAATGTCAGAAAGCTATATTGACACTTGTGCCCTGTCTGAGAGAATAAAGAATATGAGGTTGTTTAGAGAGCATATGAGTCTGTATTTAGAACAAGCTACTTACATGTTTCTGAGACAAAAGCATAAATAACTAATCATTTGATGATGCTATCAACAAGATGTTTGCTGCATGGCCCTGACATTTTTTAAGAGTGAAAATACCAACTTTTTTTATGCAAAAGTACAAACACATTTCCCGCACATAGACTTGCTGTTATTTTCCAAGAAATGTCTGTTTCTCACCCTTGTGAAAGATAATGAGCAGTAAAAAAAAAAAAAAAAAAGAAAAAAAGAAAAAAGAAAATAAAGAAAAAGAAAATAAAAACCTAAACCCACTTCCTGAAGATGCAGAAAAGAAAGGCTTGGACAGAGCTGTAAGTAGCAAAGCAGTCTAATTAGTTTAGAGATGGTTTTGCTTTAGATTTATTTTGCTAAGATTCAAGGCATTCAAAGTGATTGTTGTTTAACAGTAGCATAACCTCTGGAGACTAGTTGAGCTTTCTTGAAGAAGTCTCTCCAAAAGAAGTGAATCCAAAAATCAAAACAAAATGAAGAACAGGAAAAGTTTCTGAAACAGCTAAATGTTTTAGAAAATCCACTGAGTTATTCATATGCTGCTAACAATAGAAAGAACTCAAAAGGCAGGACCCAGAACAGCAGGTACAGAGTCTAATTAATGCATGTACTCTAAGGAGGTTTAACCCATAACATTCTGAATGTAAGTGGTACTGTTTCAACAGCAGGATTGTTTCTAGTTTCACTCCTGACTTTCAACTAGTGAATCACAAGACACAAAACCCCCCCGACTTCTATATCTATCTTTTTCTTTATCACCTCACTGCAAACAAGAAATCTTGAAGATTTCAAGCTATTTTTTTTTTCCTGAGGCTGCAATGAAAAATGGGTAACATAATTATGTTGGATTTTCTTTGAAGTAATTGGTAGGTTGAATTGAGTCAAGCTTAGAGATGATGAGGATTTTAACTCAAACTTGATGCGTCCTTATGGAGTAGAAGCTGGAACTTACTTATTCTCAGTTGAGTGATCTCCACAGTTTGTTCATGACTTTCTCATCAATGACAGAGTTCTGAAACTCTGGGAACACTGTTGTTTGGTGTAGAAAAACACTTGACTATTATTTTCGCTTTAATATCTGTCTTTCTATACTTTAAAATCAAAAGCATGCCCTAATTGTTTGATTAATAGGGCCTGAAGGTGTACACCTCAGCTTACAACATAGAGTCCACAGGTATTAGGCAACAAACGAGAAATTGAAGTGATGTCGGTCTGTTTAAAAGTAAGTTTTCTACTGTAATTCAATGCATTAAATATTTGCAGGCCTTATTAGGCACACCAGCACTCTCTGTGGTAGACAACTATCTTAACCAGTAATCTACATTCTGATTTCTTTAATGGGGAGCCTATTCATTGGCCATTTCTTGTGTGTATGGAAATTAGACACCTGTTCTGGGGAGAAAATATTCTGGATAGTCAGAATTGAAGAAACTTGAGCAGTGATCCTTCTGTTGACTTGGCTGGGGTGGTCAAAATTATCTCAAAAGTTTCAGGATGAAATTTAAAGCTGAAACATTTGCAGTTATGAGAACAGGACGTGGTACACGGTATGTCTAATCAATGGTTCATTCTGCACCTTATTTTGAATGCCCCAGTCAGCAAGTGTCGTTCAAAGCAACTTTGCAAGGAACTTTCAAGACCCCAGAAAAAAAAACATCTATGTGTGAATCAGAGCCAGAAACTCTTACCCCATCCTGGGCAAGAAAGTTTGACAGATCAAAAGCTCTCCAGTTTTGCAGTGGTGTGGAGGCAAGGTAACTGTGGTGTTACTTACAAAACAGACATGAAGCCTTGGGGGTCTGACAGTGACCATGTGCTCTCCTGTGTCAAAGCTCTGCACTCGAGACCCTGTTTGCCTGATCCAGATTAGAGCCTGAACTACTGGCTGTCCTGGAACAAATTACTCTTTCTGTAGGATCTTGTCAGAAATGGTATCATGGGGCTGACAGACTTGGTGAATTATTTCTTTAAAAATTTCTATGAGAAATTCTGATTTTTAAAAACTGATACTTTCATTAAAAAACTACTTGTTATCAAAAAATCAGGATAAAACCATTGTCTGTGTTGTTCAAATGCTTACATATACCAACAGATGCTCAAGTCTCTGCCGTCTGCCTGGACACTGCTAAATATAATTAAATACTGCTTAGGCTGAGGACTGACTCTGATTTGGACTGTGCATATCAATGTCTCATTTTGAACTATCATAAATGCATTTTAAGTGAACTAATATTCTGTAAATATGGTTGACTTCTGCCTTTGCAGATTTGGCCTCTTAATTTGTTTTTTAGTATTGGTTCATGGGTGTATATGAGTTGGTCTTTTGTATGCTTTTAACACAGAGAACCCTATTAAGTTATCTATAGCAGGAATATTACAGCATCATAATAGTTAATGGAAAATAGCATAAGAGGAAAAAGAAAATTAGCATTCCACACAGCAGGGCATTTCGGATGTTAATCTGCCTTGCAATGTAATTGACAGGGAAGCTGATATCTGGGAAGATTTTTATTCCTATCTTTTTCTCTAAACAGTTAGTGTTCAGTTGTTGTGCAGCAGGGGAGATGGAGAAAAAGAAAGTTCTAGCCAAGTGAATGTTCTTTACCAGCAAAGATGTTAACTTTTGTCAGAAGGTAGTTAATCACTGAGAGAGAAACAGATGAAGAAATTGGATAAAACATTTCCAGTTCCAAAAGTCTTTATTGATTGTGTCTCCCTCAAGAAAATTCAGCTCAATCTCTGAAACCCTCAAGTGATTAAACCTTGGGCAGTCCACTGTAGACAGAGCAAATGAGAATTGTTTCAAAACCAGACATGTTCAGCTAGGATAGTTAAAGCGAAAAAAGATTTCTTTTTCACTTTGAAATCCTAGCTGGGAAACGTAACCTGAGATGTTGATTTTAAGGCAAGAGTTTTCTTAAGTATCATGATCTTTCTCTATATAACAGATCTCTGAATTTTGAAGCAATGAACTTTATTATTTTCAGAGAAGGAACTCTCTTAAAACACAAACGTATAGTCTGGAAAATAGGGCACAGATCTCTGGTCCACCAGAGATAACTCGTATATCTTGGCCTAATTTTTTCAAAGGTAATTAGGGCACAGAGAAACTGAGGCATCACTAAATGAGATGCTCAGACCTGTGACCAGTTGAGAGGTCCTATTTTTTTTCCCAGCAATGTGAAGTTTTTTCTCTCAAGCCAGCTCCTCTACAAGACTGTAGCTCTTCTTAAGTGTGAGCATAACCACTAGCCCCTGACACAACGTTTGCAGCATAACTAGCCTCGTCCATTTTCAGTACACAAGACCCTCAGCATGAGGGTCTTGGAGAGTTGTGCTTGGATTGCAGTTTGCTTTCTAAAAGTCCATAGTGGTCTGCTGGAGTAAAGCCCTTGGTTTCTCTGCTTTGGGGTTTTAGGGTGTGAGGTACACTAAAGATTGTAGGGGAAAAGGTCCCACAGTAGTAGACACTATGAGGTGATCTGTGCTCTTTCTTCTGTTACAGAAGACTGTCTTGTTCCCTAGTTCATGTGTTGTGCAGAATTCTTACATAAAACAACATAGCAAGGCAAGTTGAGGAAATCCTCACCACTAACTAATGTATTTGTAACTAAAAGCAAGAAGGTATTTGACTCAAAGAAGAAAAACCACCAAAAACCTGACAGTCTTGTGAAAGTTTCATCTTTTTTTGGGCAATGACTCTGATTTTAGTTACACTCACAAGTATTGGAAGGGCTGTAGTTTCAGAAGTTATCACCTGTCAGCCGAGCTGTGATAACTGGTTGAGTGCATACGCTACAGTCACAAAAGTTTGTGAATCAAAAATTGGCTTAGATCACTCGAGCCAGCCTTCTCAATGCCTAGGGTTATCCTAACTCTTCTGGATAATCGTGGCTGAAGTGAGCATCCGAGCCAAGTATTCTTCCAAGAGAGGCAATGGATTATGGCTCAAATCATCAGTGTAATTTTAGCACCTTGTTCCAACTCCCCTCCCATGGACAGGGACACCTGCTTCTAGACCAAGGCACCAAGCTCATCCAACCCAGCCTTGAACATACCCAAGGATGAGGCATCCACAACTTCTTTGGGCAATGCCTTACAATGTTTCATCACCTTCATAGTAAAAAATTTCTTCCTAATGTCCGATCCAAATCTACCCTCTTCATGTTTTAAACCATCTTTCCCCTTGTTCTATCATTTCATGGCCTTGTAAAAAGTCCCTCTCCAGCTCTCTTGCAGCTCCTTTGGTTAGATGTCCCTAGGGCTTTCTTTTCTCCAAGCTCAACAAGCTCAACTCTCACAACTTGTCTTCACAAGAGAGGTGCCTCAGGCCCTCTGATCATCTTTGTGGTCTCCTCTGGACTCTCTCCAACAGCTCCACGTCCTTTGTAAGTTTGTGACTCCAGAGATGAAAGCAGTACTCCAAGTGGGCTCCCACAAAGGTGGACTAGAGGGGAAGATCACCTCCCTCAACCTGCTGGACACAGTTCTTTTGCTGCAGCCCAGGACACGATTGGTTTTCTGGACTGTTGGTGTGCATTGCTGACATCAACCAACATTCCCAAGTCCTTCTTGGCAGGGCTTCTCTCAATGCATTCTCTGCCCAGTCTGTATTTGTGCTTGGGTTTGTCCCAAAATGGATAAAAGACTTTGAACTTGGTCTTGTTGAACTTCACAAGGTTTGCACGGGACCACCTCTCAAACCTGTCAAGATCCCTCTGGATGCCATCCCTTCCCTCCAGAGTGTCGACTGCACCACAAACCAAGTTTCTTGTTGGTAAACCTGTTGAAGGTGCACTGACACCCAGTGTCCATGTTGCCAGCAAAGATATTTAACAGCAACAGTTCAAATACCAAATCCTGAGGAACAAGAACACGATTTGTCATTGTTCTCCACTTGAACATCCAGCCATTGGCAGCAACCCTTTGAATGTGGGCATCTAGCCAATTCCACTGGCCCATCCCTGAAATCAATTTTTCTCGATTTTAGAGACAAGGATGTTTCGTGAGACAGTGTCGAATGCTTTGCACAAATCCAGGTAGATGGTGTCAGTTGCTCTCCCCTTTTCCACCAGTGCTACAACCCTGCTGTAGAAGGCCACAAGTTTTTCAGGCACAATTTGCCATTTGTGAAGCCATGTTGACTGTCAATAAGCACATTCTTGTTTTCCATGTAGCATGTTATCCAGGAGGCTCTGCTCCATGATCTTGCCCAATGTGGTCTGCAGTTCTCTGGGTATTTCTAGTTTCTCTTTTAAAAATAGGGATTTATTCCTCTTTTCCAATTAGTGGGTACTTCCCTGGTCTGCCAAACTCAAATATGATGAACAGTGGCTTAACCACTTCACCTGCCAGGTCCTTCTGGACGCATGGATTCATCTCATCAGGTTCCATGGGCCTATGCATTTTAAGGTTCCTTAGACCATCTCAAACCTGATCTTCTGCTAAAGTGGGTTGTTGTCCATTCTCCCAGGTCCTACCTTTGCCCTCTTCAACTCAGGCTGTGTGACTGGCTCTGAGTTTTCAGAATTATTCTGTTCAGTTCGCAGTGTGTCTCCTGACAGTTTTGCCCTCTAGGTTTGTGCAAAATCTTCTGGAGACTTGCTATGAAGTTGAAGTTGCCATAACCACAATCATTATCCATCTGTATCTCATACAATTATTATTTACAATATTGAATTCTCTGGAGATAAAATTAAAATAGAGCTTTTGTAATTTTTTTCCATCTCAAGCTTTTGTTTTTGTTTCCCACAATCTCTTTAACAATCACGTTTCCCAGGAGACAACTTGATATGTCCTCATGCTTCCAAGAATCTGTAGTTCAATAGGTTCAGAGTTAATTGGCAGGTGGATGTCTCCAGATGTTTATGTGCTTGCCCAAAAAGCTGTCCGCTGGTAGCAAACGAACAGCTGGAAAGACACAATCCGAACAAAGCATTTTTTAGCTGATATGCATATGTCTGGAATGCATGGTGTGTTTGAGAAAAATGGAATTGAAATTAGGAACAGTTTGGACCGAGCCCTTCATTATCAATAATTAGTCAATTAGAAATTTTGTTCAAATTCTGATATAATTCACAAGCACTGTACTGACTTAATCATTACTACCCATAAAAGTGGAGGATAGAAATAATGCATGACTTTCATGATGTCTTTACTTTAAAGATGTGTTGAGAAATGTTCATTTTATTGCTGAACATGGGTAATTCAAAGGGGATGGATGGTGCAAATGTTTTGTAATGGAATATGAAGCCTTTCACCCAGAAGACATGTTCACACCCAGACCAAACAGCTGATGGCAAGTGAGCAGTTAAGTTGAGCTGCTTAGGAGTTTACTATGAGAAAACTTTTTTTTCCCCCTACTCAAATAAGTGGTTCTGTACGCAATCATGAGTTTCAGCAGGGAAAATTGATTGTTCTGAAATTATGTTCCATCTGGGAAATCAAAAGGAAAAGAAGAAAAAAAACAACCAAACAAAAACAAAACACAATTTTTTTCGCCATTTTCTTTTCTCTGAAAAAAAACCCAACATAGCTGCTCCATATGACATTATTTCAAGACTCAGTTGTTTAGGGTGCTGTGTTCTATAGTGTTAACCAGAGTGTCCAGTGTTGTGTTTTCTAAGCAACATTCTCCAGGAAGGAAGAGCTCTTTGGAGGGGTCATATGGAGGCACATTGAAAGAGGTAGCCTAGGAAAAGGAACACCTGAAAGAGGTTTTACAGTTGTCATTCCATTAAATGTCACAGTACAAAGCGGAGATCAATTTTGATGTTTCAGGGAGGCAAGAAGGGTGGTGCAAGAAAGAGTATTGCCTTTCACTCTAAGGATATGAAAGTAGATGAAATATAGAAATTCTTGCAAGATGGAATAATAGATACATTTTATTTTATAAGAGGCCACATGTTTTTGAAAAATACTACTTTAGCTGATGGCTAATGCTGCGTATGTGCCTTACAAAGCATTCTTTTGGTAAGGAAAGGGAAGACAAAAAATCCCCATGAACTATCCTTTTCAAGTTCAGGTTTGAGGCCTGCTATGAACATTAATCTCTACTTTATTTCATTTGGCCATTACTGGGATGGAACTTCTTACTGTCTCTAAGCAACCAAGTCTTACCTAAAATAAATGAGATATTATTTTTCATAAAGATATTACTTTTTGCCCAACACGTGTGGGATAGATTGTAAATCATGTGCATGATATGAATGAAAAAGAAAAAAGAAATACTTCCACAGTGCATATTTTTTTGTCTCTGGAAAAACAAGAGGGATTTTTGTCTAATCATATGAGGGAGTAGATTTCTTCTAGACTTCCAAGTTTTTTAGTCCATGACTCTGTGTTTCGTATATCAGTGATAACTGGATGCATTCTAAGTACTGTTTTGGGGAGTTTGGTACTTCTACCACTTTTGATAACAAGTTTGGAGAGGACTTAATGGAAGGTTAAGTTCTGGTGAGAACTTGCCTCCACACACACACTTAGTGTGGATCTTGGAAGGAAAATTTGCCCCTTTAGAGAAGAGTTGTCTTCTGCTTACTCAGCCTGAATTACAGTCGTGGTACAGTAGGAGCTGCAGGACATTGTTACCCTGAACTGTCATCATGGCAATCACAATGAGGAGAAAAATATAGCCATCATTATGAGAGCTTTACACTGCATAGTTTATCTCTATAACAGTGTGCTATGATGTGCCTAATTAGACTGTATCAGCTGCTCCACGTCTGCTGCTAAAGGGAGACTTTCTTATTGTGTCTAGTAAACAGAGAGCTCTCAGCCTGTGATTTAGCACTGAAATTAAATTTAAGCATAGTTTCCCATTTGATTATCAGGCTATGGGTGACTTTTAAGGATCCTTTTCAATCCATTACTTCTGCTAGCTATAAAGTCTCTGCCATGATTTCTTCCTCTTCTTTGGTAGATACAGACTGACTGAAAATTCATCCATTTAAAGTTAGAGGGGAACAAATCAAAATAATTCCACGTACGCAAACTTTTGATGATGTTCAGTCTCCTTTTTTGTTTGTCACCTTCTCTGTGTGAGTCTCAATTATTGAGACATAATCAATGTTATTGGCTTGAATAAACAGAAAGTAACAAGACATCCAGGAAGTAATACAGGATAAGAAATAGTAAAAAAATTGTTCTTTTTCTTCTTTTTCATGCCATATCATAGCTTCATTGTGAGAGGAGTAGGGTGATTTCCACAAGACAACCTTTGAGAAAAAATATGTAAATTTATAGAAAAACAATCTCCTAATTTTTTGTACGTACTAATCTATTAAAGGCATGTAAAAGTGTGTATTTCTTCAGTAATATTATCTAAGGAAACAATTTGGAAAAACAGTGACCATTGCATGGACAAAATTCTCACAGTGGCAATCAAAGCTGAAAAAAGTTTACTGTCTACTGTTTATTCAACTGTTACTTACTTTATTAGCTCTTGGAGAGAGGGTGAGTGGGTCAAGATGAGGTTATGGGACTTGTTTGTTTCTTTGGTAGCTTCTCTGTACTTGTGCTGCTCTGGAAAGACACTCTCAGTTTGAGGGACCTGCTGCCTGAACCTTGAAATATGTGATAACTCCATTTCAAGGAGCTGGAGACATTCTGTAGTAATTTCAGAGAAAATGTCTTTTGCATAACAAGCACTTTTTTTTTGCTGCAGGAACTGGCAGGTTTTCAGTATACTGCAGTAAAAAGAAATAATTTGATCACATCAGACACACAACTGGAGTAAGATATTGCAACATCAACCAGTTTTACCAGAAGGGAAGCATGGAGGATGGGGACAGAAGGCATAGCAGGCCCTGCCTTGACTGGGCTTTAGGCTTTTAGACGACAAGGTAACCTTTGGAAGAATCAAAGATATAACCCATTGGTGTATCTCTGAAGTTCAATTGATCTGTTGGTCAGGGATGTTTTGGAGTGATTGTTTGGGCTTCGGCATGATTGTGTTTATGACTGCAAGCCAGTGAGTCCTTGCAGCAGCCAGGGCAGAGTGGTGGCTTTCTGGTGTGATGCAAAAAGAGCAATGAGTTTTTGGTGCAGGTCAGGTTAAACAACAGAAATATTTCTCTGCAGTAGGACGTTCCAAGTCCTTGTATGCCCTTTTCTTAAAGTACTTGGTACAAAAGAAAGGCATGAGACCTTTCAGCATATGGCAGAAAGGGGCTTATTCCCAGTGCTGCTGCTGGAGCACGAGTGGGATCTCATGCCCCACCTTGCCATCATGTGGAACCTTGGAGATCCCTAATCCTGTGCAGCCTTCTGTATCTGACACTTAAGCATGTGTTGAAGGAAAAATAAGCACTCACAGGTACACTATTGCTCACTTTACACCAGGGCTCAGAGGAAGCTATGATAGCTTCATTTCTTGACTCTTTACTACTGACACACTAAGGAGAGAATTTTATGATTGATTTACTGGGAATGGGATGATGACAGGAAAGTGGTTTGTTCTATGTCTCAATTTCAGAAGGATCTTCTCTGAAATACTGCTGTTACCAAGGTTTTTCTTTTTCTTTTTCTTTGCAGGCTGTGCCTTCCTAACATACTGCGAAAGGGAGTCTGCTCTAAAGGCCCAGAGCGCACTGCATGAACAGAAGACACTGCCGGGGGTGAGTCCAGACTGATAACATTTTCTTTTTTTTTTTTTTAATTTTAAATCTAAAATTGGTTACATATTTTGTTCTGATCTCAGATTTGGAAGCATAAAGCCTCCTTTTGTTTGGATGATTCACTATTTGCATTGTGCTAATAAAATCAAGATACCACCAACCCACCCAAATGGTTTCCACGCACAAAACTAAAAGTTTTTCATCCTTATTGGAAGCCAGGAAAACACTAATCAGCTGGTTATGGACTGGATTCTACCAGCCTTACTCAGCTGAGGAACTGCTTTAGGATCCCGACCACTACAACAAAATGTTAGAAGTCCTCACCAAGTGCTTCCTCTCACTACTTTTCTTCTCTGAAGCAAGGTTTGGCAGCAAGAAATCAAGAAACAGATCACATTATTGAGTTATCACAGAATGAAAACATATTCCTGATGACAAAGTGGTTTGACTCAGTTACTTTAGTATTCAAGCAGCTGTAGCAGATTGGAAAGGCGGTGAGACAAGGAGAAAAGAGAGAGAGGAAAGACGCGCACGAGATAATGAGGAAAATTATTCACATGAGCAAGATCTAAGGTTCAGACAACACAAGCAGAACTAAAAATAGAATTAGCATTATGTAGGGAAGACCTGCCCTGCTGGGATGGGTTTCTAGTTAAGCAGTTACCCAGGGGAGGGAGAGAGACTATTTAGATTCAGCCAGAGTACGTGGATTGGGAACAGCCAAGTACTCCTGTAGCTGGAATGGGGCTAGTTTCACAATAGTCAGGAGCTAATGGTCACATAACTAAGAGTGGGCTTCTGAGGTTGCATCTAAACAGAGAGGAAATCTATCCAAAAGTCTGTCTTTATTAACTGGTGTTAAATGATTGATTCCTGTGTAGCTATAACCTACCTTTCCACCAGATCTAAGATATATCCCTTGCTCTATGTTCTGACAAAAGTGTTGATTCTGCTCTGCTTGTTTCCATCATCCTGGGTCTATTTACCTATCCCGAAGCCACCTTGCCAGTATGGAGATGCCCACGCACTTGCTCATCTACATCTATCTTTGCTTAAAAGGCCATACCTTATGCAAATATATACATACTTCATTCCCTAAAAATATTTCTGTCAGCTGACAACTCCCTCTGAATTACTTTTTTTTTTCTAGAAACTCCTTAGCAGCAGATTGAAAGCAACTTCAGTTTTGTGGGGGGTTTAAGATTTTCTTCCCCCTCCCCCTTCCAATGTTTTCTTTTTGCTTGTTTCTTTCCTGAATGATAAAACTGGATTAAAAAAAAAANTGTGAAATGGGTCTGGGGGGGCTGAAATGGGTCTGGGGGATCAGAAATGGGTCTGGGGGTGTGAAATGGGTCTGGGGGGGCTGAAATGGGTCTGGGGGTTTGAAATGGGGCTGGGGGAAAAAAAAGGAGAGAGAATGTATTAATGTATTTATGTTGAATAAGGATGTTTCAGGTAACGTTTTAACTGATATTTTCTGAAATATGCATTGAATAAAATATGTATTTACCAAAACTAGAGATATGATGAATAAGGTGTTGTATATTTAAAAAAGACTAATTGAAATTCCAAATTTTCCACTGACACTATTTGCTCTTCTCATTAGGAGCCAGTCCATTCACTTGCACATGGAACTCTATCTTTTCTATGAGTTTAAAACCTCATCCTGAAATTGTATGATAGTAATATCTTCAAGAACACTGAGTCAGTGAGATTGAGGACTCAGGTGCTGGAGAGGGAGGGCAAGTGATGATTTAGGATTTCATTTTTTTCCTAAGTTCTTTATACGTCCACAGTTCTGAATCTTAGTCTCTGTGTTAGAGAATTCAAATCACAAAAGTCTTAAAACCATTTTCTTGGACACTGGCAAAATTCAAACAGCTTTTGCTTTAGGATCAAGGATTCCTTCAAAGGCTGCGCTGACTGATTTTAGACTGCAGGGAAAAAATTTCTTCATTGGCTTGTGTAATTTCTGTTACATATACTCCATATTGGCCACAGTGCCTCTAGAAGTTTTTTTTTTTTGTTTCCTTTTACATTTTTGGGAGACACATCAGGATCTCATTGAACTGGGAACAGTGAATCCTCTTTCTAAAAGAGCAACCAGGTTTCTTAGAGTTCTGAACACTGATTTTCTGATCCCTTTCAATTCTAGTTGTATTTGTCTCAGGATAAAGGTTTACTTTCCACCAGCAAACCCTCTTCATGCAGCTTTCTGCCAAGTTTCTGAACTCATCCTCTGAATGATGTCATTGTAGTTTATTTAAGGAAACCGGTCTTGTCTCTTGATAAAGTATCATGCCTGGATACTGTTTTATGGTTCCTATCTGAGTAGCAGAATTATTTATGATTTACCTGATTGTTCTTGATAACATGCACCAAAAATATCAACCATAGTTCATCACCATAAAATAAGAGGCACTTTTAAGGTCAGGGGTCTAAGTCCTTGTTCAGGTAAGTTCACAAATGAGACATACATAACATCTTCTCTTGACACTCCACTGTCTGTGACACAAACAGCACGACTGAGGAGGCATCAAAAACAATTAACAGGCCTGGTGTAGGAAAAAATAAATAGTACTAGACTAAGCCATTCCTTCCCATTCCCCAGTAAACTGTACATTTTCCTGCTCTTGCAGTATTGCTGTTTGTATTCTTTGTATTATAAAACACAGAACTGAGTAATTTTTAATAATATGCACATGAGTGGTAATGTATGGAAATGGTGAGGCATGAGGAGGTTTTGTCCAGATTCAGATGACTTGCCTCTCAGCTATGTATCACTTTGTTTTTAGTGGAGTGGCTACATCCACATATTTTACAGTAATTACTTTCTGGATGTGCTTTGTAAGATGACAGAAATATGTTTCACATATTTCTATGTTATATGTAGGACATAAACTCATCTTGTGGAATAATCAAAAGACTTCCAAGCAGGTATGTGTTGATTAATAAAGTCTTTATGACACTTTGTTTTTGGGAGGGAAGGAATCATGATAGATATTTTGAAGCAACTAGAATGGAATGTAAAATATAAAACTATCAGTTGCATCCTCTTCATCTGAATGAGTAAATTAGGTTCTTTTGGAGAGTTTGAAATTGTTTCCATTAAAATGGAAGGTTAATGTAGCACAGTGTGTATGTATGTATGTGTAAAGAGCACTTTGTGATTGTTGGACAATTCAAATTCTAGTGTTTACTTGTGATTGTTTATTTTACATATAATAGAGTGGCTGGATGATGAAGTATATTAGTTCTTTAATAATTTATAGAAATGCTTTGATGTTGCAGTAATTACATTAAAGGTCACATATCAAAGGTAATTTGGTTGAGCAGCTGTGATGGTTTCTCAGAAGCAATCAATATTGCTGTCCATGGCGCTGATTTCACCAAGGGGACTGCCAGATTAAAGGAGGCTTATTACCAGACAGACAGACACGGGGGAAATCAAGAACAGATTGGAGAGATGCACTATTCTTTTTCCTCACCTATAATTAACACTGTTCACCATAATCTGTGCTAATCCTTCATAGTGGGAAACCACCATTTTTTATTTTTTTTTTTTAACCTCGCGTTATAAAAAGCGAATTAAGGCAAGGAAGAGTAATTTGGGGGAGTAGGAGAGAGAAATTAGAGAAAGTAAAAGTTGATTCACCCCTGGGATTTCTGATATATCCCACAATGATAAAATGCAATATCAAAACCACAGGCCATGGTCCCGAGGAAAGCAAGGCAAGGGGGGAAAGTGATCTAGACAATGACAGTGCAACGTATGGGAGAATTATCTGCCTGCAGATTTTGTATAATATTATCTATTTGCCCCACAAAGCTCCACAGGAAATGAAATCGGGGAAATAAAATTACGTTTTAAGTGTAGTCATTTTGATTACAAATTATAGTGAAGCGAACTTTTTCTCCCCTTTCTTTCTTCTTTCTCAAGTGAACGGCAGAGGATAATGCTGAGAAATGTAATTACGCTATCAAGATCTACTTTTATTTATAGCACAAATAAACTGAGCTCTTGTATGATAAGCACAGCAGCATTTTTCTTCCCCTAGTTCTTTGTCGCTCTCTCAGGCAACGGGAGTGAACAGTCCACGTATACTTGGTTGGAGGCACTGTCTCTTTGCATAATGTTAAAACCTTCCTGTAAGACTTGCAAAGAATAACTATGAAATTAAGTATGTACGAAACTGTTAACCTCAGCAATCTGCAGGGCTTGTTCAGTCTGGGAAATAGGCTGGGTTTTCTTACTGTATCTATTCCTCTTGAAAGAGACAGTGGTACTACTGGTATGCTAAATTTCTCAGTGCATAACATAATTAGTTTTCTCCCTAACCGTTCTGATATTCTTTGTCTCTTCTTGCCATCTAGAAAAAATGCATTCTGTTTTATTCATCATATGCAAAAATATGCATCTTTAACATTAGAAGACAGGTGAGCTCATAAAACTCATATTAAACCCATTTTTTAAAGAAACAACAAAACTCTATCTAATTACAGTTGCCCACAGTTTTGTTTTGTTTTCTGGTTGTTTTGTTTTTTTTCTTTTCCTGTTGTTGTTGTAGTTGGGGTTTTTTTAACAAAAAAGGTTTTACCAATATTTCTGGTCTTATCTGACTTAAATTTGTGTATATATGTGAGGAAAGACACCTGAGCATAGGGGAGAGGAGGAAGAGTACCTTGCAAGGTCTGGCCTCTCTTAAATCCTTGTAATAAGACTTAAATGAGACATAAGTGTCATGTGGACTTCAGAAGTCCTGCACATACAGCATCAATTTCACTGTTTAAGCAGACCTTGGAATTTTACTGTCTTATTGTCTTTTTGTTTCAAAGCTTTTTCCAAAAGCTTGTTAGAAAACCATTAAACCACATATCACCCTGCATGCTGTGTTGTGCCAAAAATGGTATTATATTCCCACAACTTCCCATTTCAAAAGTTTTTCTCTACTGATGTAAATTGCAATTTGGTCAGCAGTGGTAGGCTGGATGGGTTCCATTGATTAAAGTAGCCTGCTGAACACACAGCCTGCTCACCATGCCCTTTAGATTTTGAAAGAAAACACATTTAATTGTTCCCTTGGGAGAAAAATGTCTGTTTTCTGAAGTTAAAAATGAAGATGAAAAGGAATAAAACCAGATTTGAGGTAAGAGACTTGGAAAAAAAAAAAAAGAAAAACAGAGAAAAACCCCCAGTCTTTCAGAAATTCTCCAGAAATTCTCCCTTTAAGATCTTCGGATGTCAATGTCATGCTTAGAGAGATTTTTTTTTTTTTTTTTTTACCCCTTCTTCCCTCATTCTGAGTGACTAGACAGAAAAACTACTTTTGGATCTTGCTTTGGATAAAGCAGGGCAGAGGAGAGGAAGAGGAAGCTATATGCACTTTCCATTTGCTAAAAAACCCTGTAGTTTGACAGTGCTGTTCTGTTCACCAGATGAGATGAAACACCTGGGTCCTATCTGCTTGGTAAACATTAAAGTTCCATTTCACTAGTTAAAGATTGGCTTCTGTATCCCTATAAGGCAGCCTCTAGAATACAAAGTAAACTCACTCTATGCTACCCAGTCCAAAGAGCTTTGCAGAGAAAGAGCACAGTGCCAGCATCCTGACAGAACCGGTGTGTTGGATGCATGCTGTTATCTCAGCTGAGACTGGTGTATTCATCACCTTTGTGGTGGATAACCAAGCTCAGCCTGAGATGCAAAATGGGAAAAATGCTTCCCAGTCGTGCCTGAGGTTTGGTGGCAATTGAAAAATGATGTGCAAAAAATTAAATTATAGAGGTAGCATTGTCTTGTCTTTTTAATTTGACACCTTTTGGATCTCAGAGGATGATTTCCAAGTTATTCAACAAAAGCTTTTGCTGGACCTTCATTTGCTTTATGTGTTATTCAATGACAACTTTTCTCTCTGACGTGTCTGCCATAGGAGGATCAATCTAATTTTATGTACAACTGTAAAGATGAATGATAAGTAGAAAGGATTCAGGCAAGTACAAGCTGAATAAATTATAAAGGGCAAATGATGACAGGACTGGGGGTCCCAAGAGACAGTGATATGATAACAGAAACTAAAGATGAATTTATGATGGATGTAGTTAGCATGTACTGAGGCTGTTAATTCTTCAGGGTAGTTTTACAACTTCTTGTGATTGGAGCAATCAAAGTATTTCATTTTAAAGAGATGCTGTATATTTTTACTTGTCTGTTCTGCATATATGTATGTATGTCCTCATTTACATGCATAGCAGTAAACTCCCATAGGCTAGTCAAGCCTACCTCCCATCAAAGGACCCCTATTCTCCAAACCGTAATGCCACTGTTTATGCATAAATAAATAGATAATGTGTAACGATTTGAGGGCAAAGCTGGATATCAGGGGGGAAAAAAAGTTTCCATTTTCATAGAACACAGCAATCAAATTTTTTTTGACCCTGCAAGTAGCTGAGGACCTCCAGCTACCTTCAAAGCCAAGCCTAGGAATTGAGTTAGCTCACAGATCCCTGATGAAAAATTATATATAACAAGTTTCAGGTAGGTCAAATTTTGGGCTTAAGCTGCTTTAAGAGCAGCTGATGCAGCATCATAAAGTTAGAAGCAAATCTGATCTCAGAGCAGTTCTTGATTGCATTTCATTCATACTCTTATTTCTAACTCTTGTTCCTTATTATTAAGGATATTTGCATGAAAATGATCTTTTTTCCTTCCTCTGAAGGGTTGTCTCTTGTCTGTGAGTAATGCTTACTCTGGCCTACATTTGTGAATACCATGGGCTGGATTCTGATTTCATTTACACAAGTGTAAATCAGCAATGATCTGATTGAGGTCAAGGGATTTATATGGCGTAGGAAAGAGCAGACTCAGCTATATTTGTCACTGCTGAAATGATGTCATCGTGAAAAGTACCATAGCTCTAAATGGGGAAACATATTTTTACCAAGAATCTTTGCATGCAAATACATGATCTCACAAAACACTGAGCATCCCTGACACCTGCTGGGCCATTCAATAGCTCCCACAGCCTTTTTGCTAGAGAGAGGTCCCAGCTCCAAACTGCAGGAATTAAAGATGGTTGGTGTCTTGGTGTTTCAACAGTGTTGACTGTTAGATACTAATGAACCCTAAGCATTTGGATTGCCAGTTGCATCTCTGGACTGATTTGGCAGTGATGGGATACACCAAGGAATAACTTGCAAGCAGTAAACTTTCATTTCTCATCCCACGTTCCCAGTCACAGAGGGAGAGAGGAAGAGAACAGGCACCCTTTACCTTTTCATTTTTTCAGTCATATGGACGATAGTGCATGACATTACCTAGCCCAGGAGTCACTGTTCATAGGCTAACCTTTCCATAAACACCCACTTCCCGTATTTGCACTACAAAGTCTGTGCTGGTTGCGATCTGCAAGGCCAGTGTAAGTTTCTAGTAAAGCACTTAGCAGAAGATCCTGTATAATTATGTGATTTGGATTTCTCCCTGGGGTGATATGCCCACGTATACTGTACCTTTACCAGCTGTATTAATCATAGCCTACCCTGGTGTGAGCGGTCTGCCCGATGTTTTTCATGCAGTATATACATCACTTAAAATCCTTCACAGACTCAGTGACAATAATTTTTTTTTTAAATTTTTTTTAATACAAAGGTTGAAGACCACACTCAAGAGTGATGGATCAGATATGTATGTCTGCCACCAAAATCATTATCTTTGAAACACACAGACCTGTGTCTAGATCTAATTTAATTTAAATAGTCTATGTAATAGCAAGGAAAACATGAAAACATGGACTTGAATGCTGTGGAGTAACTGCATTCCATGACTGTAATTCCTGGTGGGCAATTCTACTGTAAGGACTTGAATATTGCCTGAAACATTCTTTCTGGTAGCGCTACTTATGCTATGTAGGTTAAGAACATCTATGCTTGTTGAAAACATTTCAGTTGCGGAGTAGACAGGCTGCCAGCCTTATCATGTGAAATCCATCCACTGGCTGCAGATCTTTTAAAAAAAACCTGTGTTTCCTGCATTAAATAATCTAAGAGCATGATTCATGCATTAAACTTAAAACTGTTCTTTAAGTTAAGGACACCTTTTAAAGAACTATCTGAGCTGGAATGCTTTTGGGAGTGGCAGAAACTGTCCCATCTCTCCACTTACGGATAACTTCTGATAGGACTTGACATGATGCAACCCATTTAGCTTCCGTGCTTCCCTTCTGCTGCGCTCTGTCTCTGGCAGGAAGAAAGTGGTGGGGAGAAAGTGACTTACCATGAGATTGCACTATCAGTGGAGGCGAGCAGGTACCCGAAGTGATTTTGCTGTGTTGAGTAGCTGCAGTGAGAGACTTACAGTGGCACCGCATGTATGAGTTGCTGCACTTGGCAGGTTCCCAGCAATGTCAAATCTCTCTGATTAGTTTCTGTAAGTACAAGGACAAAATTAAGCCTAACCTATTTTTCAAAGGAGAAATGTGCATTTTCCATTTTTCTCTTTAATGGGAACTTCTTATATCTTGTGTCCCATACCTTTTTTCCCCTCCCGTTTCCACCATGTCACTCCTTTAAAAATAAAAGCTTGTTAAAATACAATTTCTTGTAAAAACATGTGCCTTCAAATTTCTTTGATTTCTGTAACATATTTTGACCTTGATATGCATTCATTTTCAGCACCAAATGCATCCTGTGGTGCTTACTTTCCCCCTAGGTGTGGTAAACTACAATCCTAAAATCCTCTGCTACTTTCTAGTGCATATTTTCTTTGACGTGTTGCAAAGGATGAGTGTTTTGATCACTGGCTTTGTAGGCAGGTTTTGGCAGAGCAAGTTTTGTCCAGCTATAACTAATCCATTCCAAGCTCAGGTTGTTCCTTCAAACAGATGGAGAAAATTTATTTTTCTCTTGTTCTTAGAATGGCTCAGTAATTTCCATGCTACTATATTGACTTTGCACGGTAAATATGTAACTGATAAGACATGCTGGCGTGAGTTTCTGATTTCATTTACAGCTTTGATCAGTGGAAGAGCACTTTGTTTTCAAGGTGGTAAAACTGGAATCAGTTTTTCTTGGTCTTTTTATTTATGGCTAGCTTACTGTCAAGATCTTCCTTGGTAAACATATGAGATGTTGCTTCTGTCTTCTAGGTTATTTTGTAGTGTCCTCTCTCGATGAAGTCACGCTAATGTCTCCTGTCTGGCCGAGCATCATTTTCTCCTTTTCTCCTACATCCCATCTCATCCTCCACGTCTGTCCTTGCCATCTCTTATCGCCTTTGTAGATTTGCTGGAAACATTATCCTGTGTTCCCGTAATGCCTGCTTGGTGAAATGAGTTGAGATTACAGTTGCTGAGGAGGAACACCGTGCTTCCCAACTGCTTCTCACGGGGAGAGCACGTATTTTCTCCAGACAAAGGGAGAGACTCAGCTTACTGAACATTTCCATGTTTTGTGACGCCACATGTGTATAGATTGCAGAGTTGGCTTGTCCTAAATCTGATGTCTCTTGAAATTATGAGGCTTAGTGTGTATGAGCTTTTCAGCGTATATTCATGTTGCCCAAGAGAAACGAGGCAGCCAGGAGAGGATTGTACACACTGTGTTGTCTTGTCTGTTCTTCCTCAGAGCAACTGGGGAGTGCCTGGGGACTGATTTCTGTGTCTGCGTTTATCCTGCACAGGGGAAGGGGGTGGGATGTGCAGGGGGTGAACCTTTCGAACCCTTCAGGGCACCTGTTTTGTTGGTAGCAGCCTGCTGCTCTCACCTTGTTATTTTTTCTACCACTGCATCTTCACATTGCTTGACATGACTCACACTTTCAGCTGGGAGAGGAGAGGCTGAGACACTCCTGGGGAAGTTAGGCATGTGTTGCTAGCATTCAACAAGCACAGAACTTCTGAGGGGAGCCTGAGAAAACGCTGATATTTGAGGCCTTTGTATGGGGTTTTTTTTGAAAGCTAGAGTACAGGCTCCACAAATGTGGATATACTACAAAGAGTACAGATGTGACACGCTTCAAAGACAGTGTCTCATGTCCCCGTGGACATCTCAAATTTATAAATATCGTTAGGTGTTTCTCTTTCACTTTTAGTCTATTAAGCCTTAAACCTTTTCCACCAGCACTCTGAACCCAACCTGCTACAGCACAATGATAATGCCTCTAAAGTGAGCCTGTCCAAACTAATTTCATTGTCCTTATTGAGCGAAGTACAACAATTAAGCAGACAGCAAAAATGGGTCCAGATAAATCGAGTATTTACAGTTATTTCGGTTTGGATAATCTAATGTGATATTCATTGTGCAGCTAAGAATTATGTTTCTCAGTGAGGAGGGGCTGTCATTCAGTACTCTTGTTGGCTGGATGTAAATTCAGAGTAACTCCATGTGCTCTTGCAGAGTTTAAGCTTCTTTACATCACTGCAGCTTAAATGAGAATCTTGTCCTCTTTCTTTAGATGCCTTATAAAGCTGAGTCCCTTCAGCTGTGCTTGCACTTTAGAGATACAGCCAGGGGAGCTGGAAGGTCATTTTTTTCCTTTTTTTTTTTTTTTCTCCTTTGTTTTTTTTTTTTTACCCCCCCCCCTTTTTTTTTTTTTTTCTTTTTTTTTTAATTTTCCCCCTGGGTCAGGATTTTGTTGTTGAACTCGCACACTTTAGGGAATCCAGCTTTCTCTGAGCGCCTCTTCACTCTCCAGTACTGAAACACTGACTGACAACTTGAGTTACCCTCCAGATCTGGCATTGCTGCTGATTTTCTGAATAGCCCTGCAATCAGAGCTCCTCATTACAGGTGCCTCTCTTTCTTGGTATTAACACCTTGTGGCTGTGCCCTGCCTTTCCACCAATTCCAGCTGAAAACTCATAGCAATCGTAGTTGAAAGGCAAGGGATTTATACCAGCATATCTACGTTAAAAGGCAGATTGCTGCTGCTTTCTGCTTCATTTCTTTGCAGGATACATTGCTTCTCATTCCCTCCTCCTGGTCTTCCCCCTCTGCTCAAGCAGAGCATACTGTGTTGCTGGGCAATTTTCACCAACTTAATCACATTTGGGCCCAGTGTTTTTCCTGCAGACCCTGGAGTGTGCAATGCTTAGGCCTTGGTTATTAGTTTACACAATAAATGAAGCCCATTAGAAGAGGATAATCAGGGCTTGGAGAAGGCCACCTCACTCGTTATCTGAGGAGGTTATGTTAAGCCTCTGTAGTTATTAATCATACTTTCCCATGCAGATAGCTGAAGATTAAGAGTCACATTTATCCTCTTTGCTCCTCATTCTTTCACACTGATGTGCAAACGCTCTTTATAATCGTTGTTATTATGGTTATTCATAGCCCATCCAGTCAGCCAGGACTGCTCCTGAGATGTCGCTTGAAGTCTTACACCTATGCCTGGTGGCCTGATGATACAGATCAGAGCCACTGGAGGTCTCTCCGTTTGAAACTCGCAAAACATCCTTGAGAGTCCTAGAAAGTCTCTGCTAGCTGTTATTGAATTGCAGTATCTTGTCCAGAGGCCAAGAGAATTCTGAGCAGAAGCCGACACCATTATAAGAGCCAAGTTTAACAGCAACCCTCTTGATTTCACTTGCCTTGCCTTTTAATACCAGCTCTAACCTTGAACTTTGACTAAGATGATATGCTACCTTGTGGCTTTTTGAAATTTAGTCTAATGCCCTTTTAATCAAAGTGAATGATCCTTGTTCCTTACTTCATTTTTAAAGCACTTGAATCAACTTGGATAAATTCAGAACTGTACCAAGTAGACTCAACAATGTTAAAAAAAAAAAAGAGAGAGTTTAAAAGTGAAAGCATTTACCCCATCACAATTGTTTTTCCCCCTAGAAATATGTTAGGTTTCCATCACTTTCTGATATCCTGTGTGCACATGCACACACACTCAAATACACACACAAAACAACTCCCCAGAAAAACTTGTTTAAACCCAAGGAGCTGAAGTGTTTTCTCCAATGAGTCTAGTCGTGGAGCACTTGGTTCAATAAAATTAAAGTTAAAACAACAGTTAACAACTAACACCATTCAGCATTTAGAGCCTGCACAACCATTCAGTCACAGATCACATCAGTGTACAACTACTTCCAAATGCTTGCACACTTGTTCCTCTCCTTTGTGTCCACTACCAGCTTTATAGAAGCTGTCATCCATTTTTTTTCTTGTTCCACTTAAATAAAACTATTTTTCTGTGAGTGGGCTTAGTTTCTGAAGCAGTAGCCATGTCAGTAACACACAGAAATCCTAAACCAGGGAGATCGTAGTATCTATTATGCAAATTTAAAATCACCCCTTCATCCAGTTTCTAAAACCTGGATTTACCCCTTGAACCTGGAGTGTGAGTTACCATATATGTAAGCTTTTCCATCCTAAAATTATTTATTAGACTGTGAGGAAAGGAAAATTTCCAGAATGAACACTTCATAACATTTCTCCTTTGAATGAAACAAATAAAACTCCAAACTCTCCTCTCTCCTTAAGAAGTCTATCTCCTCCCCAAATGCCGTGCTTGTATACCAATTCAGCATATCCAGAGGAAATCAGTACTGCTGTATTGACTTAGAGGTCCTCTAGTCTCTGTCATCTCATTATCTGGCTTCTCCTTTTTTCCCCTTTTTTTTCTTCTTTTGTATTGTTGACTTCACTTAGATCACATGTTTCGTAATGCTTAAGACTCTTGCTAGGGCCTTACAGTTTGGGGTTTTGGTTTTTTTGTTTTGGTTAAGGTGGGGTTTGTTTGTATGTGGAGTGGATTATCTTTTTTCTTTCTTTTTTCTTTTTTTTTTTAATGAAAGTATTTTCTCTAGAAAATGTCAATTCAAGACCTTTTCATTTGAGGGATCATAGTGGATTTGGTCATGCATTTGTGTGAGACTGAGTTTTGGATCTGATAGAAAATTCTTGCTCAAATGAAAAGGCCAGAAAAGCAGAAATCAACCCAAACAGGCAGGCATGACATTTGCTTGACATACGTAGCTTCCCTGATACAAATCCCTGCATTACTTAATTCAAATTAAAAAGTGAACAGACACTGGCTTTTATCTGCCCTCCCCAGTTAAATTTCCTACTCACCTGATCCTTGGCTATTTGAAGATATTTGCACATGTGCTTCCTTTATTTTCTCCTCCTCTCCCTCCATTTTTACAGAAATTGCTAAGAAATTACCTGGAAATGCTAAGGACTTTTTTGAGTGGATGAATATTTTGGTGTGAGTCGATGAGGCACAATACCAGACCTGGATGATTTTAAGACGAATATATATAGGTTTTTGACATGTAGTGATGAGAGGGGACCAGGCACACAGAGGGAGTTTGCACATGAACTCAGGTTTCATTAAGATGTCGGCAGCTCCTCAGCTGTCTCTGTACAAACAGGTCTCCTTTGTCCTCCTTTAGGTGGGAAAGTGAGGCTGTGAGAAAGTGAAGAGATAAAATACCTAAGATAAAGAGCAAATTTGAGGGCTGAACTAGAACCAGGGTTTCCAAGCTCTAGATTCTATACTTGCCTAGGTAACAGAGGTCAACGAACCCACCTTTGCCTTGGTATCTTAAATACAAAATGGAGCTAAGTAACCTTCCCCCAGTGTTATTTCTTTGATTACCAGGCATTTAAAGTCCTCCAGAGAAGGATTTTTCCTTTCATATACGTCTATGTTTGTGTACAGTGCTTAGCAGTGAAAACTCCTGCTTTTGACTACAGTGTCCTAGACACTCCTGTGATGCTGACAAAGGATGATAACTGTTGGGAGGGAAAAGCTTTCTTCCAATATAAGTTGATGGCTCAGGATGATTCTTGCCTTTCAGAAGGGGGTTGCCTCTCTTCTCTTTCTCATGATTGACCTGAAAATAAATAAGAAAAGAGTGACATTCTTACTAGTGCTTTATTTTTATATTTTTTTTAAGAAAGGAGAATTTCTCTTAGATTCATGCTGTACTTGCCCCTACTGTATTTGACATCTGTAATAAAATTTGGGTCAGATACACCTGTCGATAAAAAGAGGCATCCTACAAACAGCCCTGTGCTTGCATTAGGGTCATGTCAAGAATAATAGAGACTATTGTCACTGCAGTGAACCTCTGCATCGTATTAAGTATTCCTCACTTCTCTCCTCTCTGCTTCTCTCCAAGACATAATACAAGATGCCTATCATGTTCCACCACATCTCACCAAAGGGCACGGAAAGGGGAGATGGTTAGCAGGCAGCAAAACTCCCCCAAGTTGCTCCAGCACTAATGAGCATAGGAAAAGTGTAGCATCCATTGTCTTTCTTGATAGTATGTCTCCACTCCACTTTTGTGGGTGAGAATTGCAGAAAAAAAAGTGCTTTTGTCAAGGGGAATTTCAGATTCTTCTTGTTATTCTTAAGCACAAGGTGTATGTTGGGGTTGTTTTTGTGAATTAATAGTGTCCTGGGGACAGATCAGGGACTCACACATTGGCATATGAAAGATACGGTCCTAGGCAACTTCCTTTCAGTGCTTTTTGCTTAAGGTCTCCCATGCTGCTCACAGGTGCACAAGCATCAGATACCTGTATGTAATAAATGTTCTACCTGCTTTGTCTTAGCAATGAGATTTCCTGCTACATCTCTACACTGTCCACCAACACCAGAAAAATTCATGTGCTGTCAGAGACCTGCACCCACCTCTGACCTGCTCACATCCAGAGATGGCCCTTGGCCTTAATTGCCTCATACATCTTGCCCTAATAGTTCTGGATCAGCACCCACAGCAGTGTGGTGGCTCAGGAGTACCTTTGTATAACCATCTTTTTGTTTATCAGCACGTTTGTAGTGGTCAAGAATGCTTTCAACACTGACCCTCAGTCAAACTTCTGCCAGTTCTGGTGAGACAGCGGGAAACAAGGAGGATGGGAGACGGATTTCATTTCATTCATATCTCACAAAAGACTTAGAAGACAGGTCACGTAGGTAAAGGAATTATTTGCTCTGAATGGTTATTTAATGCCCAAAGCTGCTCTGATGTGCTTTGGCTGGACCTTTTCTGTCCCTGAATAGTATTTTTTGGGGTAGACAGCAAAATCTAGTTCCCCCTAGAAGTGCAACACCTGGTTCTCCTCTGTACAAAACCACTTTCACTTGACCAATACATCAATAATTCAGTGTCACCTGCTTTGGCATCGCACACCTGCACCTTCCTTCCCTTTCTGTCTCTCCTTTCCCTTCTTTTTCCAAAGCCTAGTGACATCCTTTGCTATATTTTAGATGCTAGCATAGATCAAAGTCCTCTCAGGATCAAACAACGTGCTGCATACAATCCTTACGGTTACAAACAAGGTCTTTCACTGACAGAAACACGTTTCTGTGCTGAATTTTCAGCAGCCTATCAGACTTGATTCAAGGGTAGCTTTTGATTTCACAAGGAAATCTCTCCTGCCCTTCCCCCAGTTCTTCAGATGAAGGGGGAGGGGAAAAAAGCCCCACTCGCTTTGCCTGGAAGGAAAGGGAGAAGGGTTTTCTTGAAACTTTGGGGAGAGACTTAATATTCCCATGCTGTATGTTTTATTTGTTGTATCAAGTAGCAGACAGAGACCTTTACCGAAAGATCAATGTATCTAATGTAAAAAGCAAGAAACAGAGAGGACTGAGACACTTGCCGGAGTGTTTCTTACGTCATTCTGATGTTATTTTTTAATATCTCGTGGTCCTCACTTCCCAAAAAGGTTTTTGCCATTCAAATATCCCTTCAATGCAACCTTTGATGTTTGAAGTGACAGGTGGGTCCAGAGTATGTTTTGAAAGTTGGATAAATGGCTTTCAATACAGGATACTAGTTACTATGGGCAACTATTTCCTATGAGTCCTGTCTTTGTACAATTTCAAGCAAACCTTCAAAGGAGATGAAGTGAAAGTATAAGTATTAATGTACAGTTTTCTGACTAGCTTGTATCTTTTGTATTCTATCTCTTGGGGCTTCTGAAAAGCTGTCTGAAAATTTAGGTGACGTAGATGCTGAAAATTGAATGCAAATACTAATTTTGCAAATCCCATTTGCAGAGGTTCACTTTAGTTTCCAGTACTCTGAGAACACTCTTTGCTGCACAGCTTAGAGTTTTGTTCTGTTTTATTTTTCAGACCATTTGATAAAATCCCTTTTAATTTTTTTTCAAAAGACAGTTCTGCTTGGACCTTGGAAACAACATATTTTCTTTGCCACTTTCTATACAGTGAAAAAAATGGAAAAGTAAGGAATGTAAACAATAAGAAAGACCCCTCTCCACATTAATGGAAGAAAAATCTATATTTTTTGCTAGGGAAAATAATTGCTGATTAATATTTCTGAACAAATAATCTTCATACTCCATAATTCACATTCTATTATTAAAAAATCAATCAGTAGAAAGCTCTTTTTAATAATTAAGTTCAGGAATGTTACTATTTACTCATAATGTTACTGGGTTTGGAACAGTTCTGGTTCATCCTGAATCACAGAGATGGAAAAGAGCACTTACTTATAAGTGGCATACAGATGAAACATATTGCTTTCAAGAAGAAAATTAGAAATGCTCCCTTGATGCCCACTTCATCAGGGTCTGTTTATTTGCCAGGAGAGTCTTAGTTTCATTCCTAGCTGATATTTCTTCTCTAATTTTGAACATCCACTCTTCTTAGGGTACAAGTAGCTGGCTCACAGGTCCTCAGAAGATGTGAAAAATGTAGATGATATGCTCTGAAAAACTGTTTGTCAGGAAGCAAGAACGCGAGCCCACATCAGTCTGTGATTACCCATTATGGGATCACACACTTGCTGGCTTGCCTCAATGGCCTCTCTTCTGGAGTGCATGCAGGGTAAATAGCTGTTAATTTCCTTGCTACACAGAGTGCATTTGCTGTCTTGTCTGAAGAGAGGAGGTGCCCGTTTCCCCCTGAAGAGTTTCTTTGTTTATTGGTTTAGATGAGACAATCAGGAGAGAAAGTCCTCTAATCACCACGTACTCAAGTGAGATGCAGCGTGCCTTTCTCTCCCACAGTTAATTCCTTCAAATTCTTTCCTCACAAAGTAAAGTAATGTCCAAGTTTCTTTCCCAAGAAATATCCCTGCTGGTCATTACAGATAGCTGATATGGTAACTCAGATGCACGAGCAGTATCACAGAATAAAAAAAAAAAAAATCAGCAAAATAATTATGAATTCACAAGTTGCAATAGAAGTTCAAACCTCCACAAGGCATGAAATGGTTACGCAAAACAAATCATAGTGTGTACATATACACTCTAATATGAGGAAATGTGATTAAAACATGGGAGGCATAGAGAGATTTGATGTGGACTCCAACAAGTTCATTGAAAATCTAACAATTTTTCAAATCCATTCCAAGTGTGACTCCCCACTTCTGGATCATAATTTCACCTCCTTGCCTCTCCTCAAAGAAATAAATTCAAAAAGAAACCTAGGAAAATAGTTTTATGGCAAATATGGAATGGTTAAATGGAGTTAAAATTTTACTTTTTTTGAAAGAAATGCATTCATAGTTTTTCAGATTCTCTATGAAAATGAGCATTATACAAACCTCCTTCAAAAGTACACTGTAGCAATTTCATGTAATGAAAACAGCTTCATTTAAATGAAAATACTGGTATAATTCTCATTAAGATTTAAATTTATGAAAAATAACGAAAAGAATGATCTTAAAGTGATTTAAAAGAAAAGGAGGACCCTTGCTAAACTGGAAAACATCAAGAGGGGCTGACACAACTCTCAGTGAGGAAGGAGAAGACACTAACAGGAAGAGATTGATAAAACCCTGTTACAGTATGACCTAGAATGTGTGGACCAGCTCAGCATAGTCCTCAAAGGGCAGGAGGAGCTGACAACTTTTCTCTACGCCCTTATTCATTACCACAGGCAAACCTTCCCGGGCCTAAACCTGCTCTGCACAACTGAGGCTGATGAGGCATCTTTCTTACCAGTTGCCAATTTCCTCGATGAAGCTCAGGGTGCCGGGCTGGGTGAACTATTCCGTAATGCTCGGCTCTTTGGGCATCCAGCCAGGCCTTCAGGTGATCCAGGGCTACAACCTCTATGCCCACCTTGGGTACGAACGCAGTGATCTGGGAGACCACTTCCCTCTGTGGTAGGCGGGGAGCAGCAGGAACATGTTGGAGCCTGTGGGATCTACTACAGAAGGATGAGACATCCAGCAGCATATGGCCTGTGTGTTCATGTCACATTTCTGCTCGCTGCTGACTCACCGGTGCCTCCACAACCAGAGCTCACGTGTCTGCCAGAGGGTGCCCTTCCGTGTGGTGAAGTCCCACTGGTGTTTTTTAGATGTCATCTGGGGCGTCCACAGTTTTAAGCAGTTGTGTGGAAAAACTAGAGGATTTCTGAAGTTGGAATTAAAGGACAATTTTACTATTCCAAACGGAAGACAATGAGGAGGCTCTTCAGGCTTTGTCTGTTGCTGGTTTTCATCTCTCTCTGCGAATTAGTCAATTACAAATGACTCATTCCAGTGCAGAAAACCCAAGTTATTACTGGGGGAAGGGATGAAGTCAATTGGATTTTCTGTCAGTATGTGGGTAGATTTTTCTTATGTATGTGTTCAGTATCTGTTTTGTTCTGCTCTCAGTTGGAACCAGTGAAAAATCTACACCTGGATTCCCAGAAAGTAGAGCTAAGTCAAGGACACGATAAACCCCTCTTTTCATGTGAGCTATCCATTATGTCCATTCCCAGTATGTGTGGGAGGAGGTGGAACAGGGCTTAGTAAGCTGGTGGTAGAGCTCTTTTATTTCCAAGGATGTTGTTTTTCTTATACTGGGAAGCTGGTGGGAGTTGTGCAGTGAGTAGGTGAATACAATTATCAGAGGCTGGCTTGGTAGTGGCAGACGTGCAAGTTAAACTGGAAAATGCAGTCATGTGATTTGACTTTTAGATTAAGCTAAAGTGGGAGCAATATTCTGGTATTGCAGTGTTTTTGTGTGAGCTCGCTGTTCTGAGCCTCTTTATCCAGATATTAACCCTTCCCTATCTCAAAAACTCCCTTCCTGGGATTTGGTATTTTAGGTTAGCTGTAGGCATCCTTATAGACATCCAAGGCCATCCTACAGTTTCCTACGCGTATTCTCACTGTCTTTTTCCCATGGTTCATTGATCTTTTTATAATGCAGAGAGACCTGATACATGATCCTACATGGTATGGTCAGTTGTCCTTTGGGAAAGCAGAGTGAACAGTGTGAAGAAAATTATTGCCCATTTTCAGTCTCACCTGAATGTTCCCAAACTGTCTTTGTGCACAATCAGCTGGGTGGTTGAAGTTATTTGAATTGCTGATTTGTACAAACCTGATTAATCTGAGCCTGAAAGTAAGATTACTGCCTCCCTGTAGTGCAGAGAGATGCCCAGGTGACTGTGGCACTGCTGTCATGAGCTGGGTAGGGCTTCATAGCTCAGATGCTCATCTGTAGCCAGTCTGGCTAAAAGCTGCTCACCCTAGGTACCACACACTCCTGGACAGGCTTTCACTATTCTTTACATCTCCAGAGCAGTTAATTAACACTTTGAATTCCAGTTCCCACACATAATAGATCACCTTGACAGATGACATTGTTTCTTTTGTCAATGCTTGGCTGTATTTTCCAGGTGGCCTTCTGTGGGGAGGAAAAAGCAGGGAGCAATGTGGACATAGTATTCATTTCAAGCACCTATGCATAGGATGCTGTGTATCTGGAAAGGAAAGATTCAAGCCAGCCTTTCAGGAAAGCACTCCACGGCAGATGGAAATAAAGCACTGTGACTTCAACATTTCTTCTTGTGCTTGGCAAAATAAAGCTGACCATTCTTGTTCTGAAGTAAATAGAAACAGAAAACCCATCCACTAATTTGGTTTCCAGGGATCCTGGGAGGAAATGCCAACCACAGCCTAGGTTTGAGGCTTCAAATTTGTTCCCAGGTTAACTGTTGAAAATACAGATTATATTGGGCAAATAATTTTGCCACTCTGAGACTCGGGCTTTCACCCAGAAAAGAAAGATAGAGCTCCTGAACTCTTTTGCAAAGTGGCATAGAAAGATCACATATTTATTGCCCAGTCACCTGCTTCCCCTGCACAGGAGAAGTCTCTTTTTTTTTTCCTTAACCATTTCACTATTATCAGATTCTGGCAAGAACTGCTAAAACACCAACTGTTTTCCCACCTCTTGGCTTTTAAAAACTGTAAGCCCTTAAAATAAATTTGAAAAACACCAACCAAGCAAAAACCTGAATTTATCATCACCTGGTAGGTCTGGACAGGGCTATTCATGAGAACAATCCAAAGGCCTTCACCTTGACTTCCCAACATAGTTTGATGTGATTTTAATCTGATTATTAGACTCTTGATACATCTTGCAAGCTTTTAAAAGATTCATTGCTGGCAGAAACATTTTTGTTACTGGGGAAACTTTTTGTTGTTGTTGATGTATGTGTTGCCTGCCATAAATACTCATCGGAGAGCCAAAGGTCATTTAGTAGCTGATTAGCAGCTTCACTTTCTGAAATGAAACTCGAGTGTGTTGGATCTGCAGCAGAAAGCCGGGGGTGTAAAATAGATGAGGGAAGAGCTGCTCTCTAGCATTGAAGCAGCAGGATTTTTTTTTGGGGGGGGGGGGCTTTTTTTGTTTGGTTTCGTATATTGTTTTGTGCTTTTAGGGGATTTTTGTTGTGGTTTTGGTTTTGGTTTTGGTTTTGGTTCGGTTCGGTTTGGTTTTGGTTTTTTTTTGACGTTGAGTTTTCTCGTCTCTCGCTTAGTTCTCTGTTCTTCTTCGTAATGCTCAAGTTAAGAAGTCCAAAGTGCAAAAGGGATAGCCTTGCTACCCAAACCTGGTGTTTACTTACAGGGTTTATTTACAGGGCTGCATAGTACAGCCTGTGGCATTAAGGGATACACTCCCAATGCCATGACCTTCTCCTGTGCTAGCCCAGGGGATTTATCTGCAGAGCAGCAGATGCAAATTTGGGCTTGTTTTCCAGGCTAACCAGAATGATTTGGTAACCAAGGGCAGTGGGTAATCAAGCCTTGACTTAGAAATTTCATTATGTGTACAGAAACGAGATTGAAGAAAAAAACTGAGATTCTGGCTTATGCTTGGTCTCCAGCCTAAAAGCACCCTTAACAAAAAAAATCCGTTTAGCCGTATGTCCATTCAGTTCTCAGTTTACTTCTATAAAGTCTACTTATGTAGGTACCAATTTCTGCTAGGGCTTGCAATATCTTTAAAAAACCTCTGTGACCCACATGACACAGCACATCAGATTAGGTGATACAGAAGTAAGTGCTCACTCTAAACTTCTTAATTTATTTTGTTTGGGGCACCACCTTATATCTCTCTAGATCTCTGAACTAGCCTTGCATAGGGTCTTGTTTCTGAATCTTCAGCAGCCATGATTTGGTGCCAATACTGAGGCAAAAAAATTGGCACTGTTGTAGCCAACAGACCTGTTTGTCCCTGGTGCTTGAATGCCATTCACTGCAACTCTTTATATATATATAGATAGATAGATAGATAGATAGATAGATAGATAGATAGATACAGATATAGAGATATAGATATAGATAGATACATATATACACAAAAATGTGTGTGTATACATATATATATATGTATATAAACAAAAATCAAAATAAGAAAAGCCTTAAAACTGTCACTGAGAGCAGATTTTCACCAAACATTTTTGTAAAGTTAGCAATTTTGGTTATGAAAACAGGTGCCATCCACGGCAGTGACAGGACTGCCAGAACAACAGCAGCTCCTGGCTGCAGGACCAACACCTGTCACCTTCCAGCAGTGAGGAGCAACTGGCCTGTGATGAGGAGCTACCTGTGTGCAGGATCTGTAGTGCATTTGAGTTCACTGTTAAAATTGTGACTGCACCCTTTCTTGCTTAAAACACAAGACACTGCCAAATTTAATGAGGAGAGATGATGGAAAAATTATCAGACAAAAGTTATTCTCCTGGAAAGCACTGAAATATTTTCTGTAACAATATTGCTTTTGGTATGTTTCTGACTGGGATAGTGTCTCAGATTCAGAACAGTAATTCGACCAACAAGTTCCCTTTATCCTGTTTTGATGACATCTGGGGTTACAAATCAGTAAGTAAACCTGCTCTGAAACTGGTAGAAAATTCTCCTCTAAAATTGCATGTAATCACTGGATAATACGCAGTGATATTTCTCTTCTTAAAATATCAGTTCTCTCTTCACAGGAGAGAAATAAGCTTCATAGCCTTGCAGTGTGCATTAAATGGAGTAATGTTTTTCTGGCCAACCCTGGTGGTACTTTGTGATCGTGGTTATATTTCATTTTCCCTAGCTTCAGCCTAATGAAGGTAAAATATTTGGTTTCCTTCGTACAGCCATTGCAGAGTAGTAAGCTGAGTGTGGCCAGTCATCCTATCTTTTCTTTTCTCTTAATGGAGAGTGACCCAAAGGCTAAGGCTGCCCAAGTGATGTTAGGTGAAACTGCTCTGACAGCATGGTTGGTGAATTAATTCCCTGGTCCCAGGCAAATCAGTAGCCAGGTCTCCAAAATGAAGCTAGTCAGAAAGTAGGTTTTCATCCTATTAACCCACATGTTTAGAAGATTTAGCATTATGCAGCTTGTTATAAGCTCTTCACTGTCTTTATTAAACTATTTATCTGAGGTAACTTCATATTTTCTTTTAGGATAAACTGGAGATAATGCAATGTGCTTGTTTTAATTTGCAAGGTTAACTGATCTAATTATCTGTGTGTGTTTATTTAAATCCTTTTGAGCACTAGGCCCTTGCAGGTGGCTGCTTTGTTTTGCACCAACAGGAAATCTTTTAAAATGAGATGATATAGCTCAGTGGGTCTTCTTGTATAAAGGATTTTCTAATAGTGTATGAATTTATTAAAGACAAATAGAGGGCTTATTTACATTAAACAAATTCACAAGGAACTAATTTTTCCTTAACTGGGAAGAACAAATGACACCTACTTCTTTTACTATGTTAAAGGATTATACATTTTCTACAAAGATACTAGACATCAGCATTTTGAGTGAGGTCTTTTGACAGACATTTCCGTTCTCATATCAGGGAAGTTTTTCAGTGTTTGTGAGTTAAAATTTTTGCAAAGTCTTTGAATCCTGAAGATTTGGAGACTTCAGTGGTGCAGGAAGCAGCACCCCAGTTCTAAACTTCTGCTTCAGGTTGAATGAGTGCAACCTTTGTGCTGTTCTGTGCTGTTCATGCTCAGTAATTTAAAGAGAAGAAACATGCTCTTACAGATGTCTAGATAACATTTCAGCAAAACTGAAAGGAGGGCAATATTTTTTCCTCTTTCATTCCTTATGCTCATAGCCATATCCTCTTCTAGGTTTTACATGGCCACATCAAACCTAGATGTTCTACTGGCAAATGCTGATTTACTATTTGCTGTACCTACCTGATGCAGTTAAGCTACAAACAGTGCCATCTGGGGAGGCTTGTCAGCAAAGGTGCTGCATGAATGTGGCCAGACTGCCTCCAGACCAGAGAGGGCTCTGCCCCCAACATCCCCTAATCTTTCAGCCCAGGGATTACCTTGAATAGTGCCAGCTTGTGCCAGCCTGCTCCTTATGTTGTACAGTCACCAAGGTTTTGCAGGACCAGTAGATTTCTTTTGTTTGTGCTGCAGAAGGCTTTCGCCTAGTAACTGTTCATCAACGCTGAATACTCCCCATATTAATGAATTACCATGTTCCTCCTATCAGCTCACAAAGCCACCTTTGATAAACAGACTCATTTGCTCTGTTTCCTGACCAAGCATTAGCTTAGCGGCCCAGCACATCCATCTTATCTTTTGGGAGCTTTGTTCACTATAGCAGAGCCGATATCTTGCTTCAGTTAAGCACCTGCCAGTGATAAACAGAAGAGAGACAGGTGCTAATCTCCCTGGGCCTGCCACTCCCCAGGGAAAGAGCCCATTTGGTCATAGATATGAATTGCTGATGGATCACTCTATTGATGCCACATCTCACCACAAAGGGAATTGGCTGAAGCCCTTTCTCGATTTTGGGTGTTTTTAAATCTTGGCTGGCTGGGGCACTGCAGAATGTGCTGCAGTGAACAGTCATGTTTTGGCTAGCATGTAAAGCAGCCCTGGTTTCAGACAGAGTTGTGTGTGAGGAAGGTCTTACTTTTGCTGATCCTGCTTCTGCTCCAGCCGGTCTTTTATAGGCTGTCAAAACACAGAGCCAAAGTGAAGTCTTTCCTTGGATTATATGTGGTCTTTACTTGAGCAGAGCCTGCACTAAGTGAGCAAAATCTAAATAAGGCTGTCAAGGCTTTGACCTAGAGTATTTACTCACACGAGTCCCGGTGAGAATTGCGGACTTTGTACATCGGTGCAAATGTAAGCGTTTCAGCGCATTCTCCTGTGCTCTGACAAAGTTAATTGTCTAATCTTGACACCAAGTGCCCTGTATTTTTTTTAAGTGGTTTATGCATGAGACTAATTATGTGCTGTTAATTTGTCTGCTAGCAGCTTTCTGCTTTTAACATCCATTTGATTTGGGAACCGTACAGAGTGGCATTTGCATGTAACTAGTGCAAGGGCTGTGAACTGGATGCTGAAAGACAAAGGCAGCATATTCCAGTGGAGCACTCAGAAAGAGGAGGAAAGTGCTGATTCCTTTGTCTTGGTGTCCAGAAATACTAGGATGTGTGATCCACAAGCACACTACACAGAGAAATTTCTCCAGTGTATATGTACTCTTTTGTGTTGATAGAGCATACAAGGAAGATTAACATTTTTTGTAACTATGTTCAAGTTCAAGAAGAAAGAATTTAGGTTACACCCTAGTTTGGGACAGGCTAGTTCCATCAGTATATTTGAAATTCCAGTTGTCTCTCCTGCTTTGGAGGCAACATTAAACTTAGTAATATCTTGGCATTCAAGCTTTGAAATGAGACAAACTTGTGAGTTATCTAAATTCTTAAGCACATGCTAGTGTCATAGCTAAAGGTGCCTCAAAATCTGAGCAAAGCCCTTGCACAATTTCTGGAAATGTTCAGCCTTGTTTTTCACCCTCCCAGTTTTCATCAGAACTTCCAGTGCCTGCAACTGAAAGAGAGAAAAGCAGACTGTGCTTTTTGTTCTGCCTCTAGAAAGCGCTGTGGAAACCTAATCAACTTTATACCACAGGACCTTTACTGTGCTGTGTTCCCAAAGTAGTTTCTCAATGGTATAATGAAGCACCTACAAAATTTCATAAATTTAAAAAAAAAAAAAAAGTGGAGGAGGCAAGCCATTGTGAGAATCAGATTAATATGACAGCAATTTGTAGGTGTTTGGGGAGGGGGATGGTCTGAGCTCCTACTGTGTTACAATCATGTTTTTCATGTCATTTCTATCTGAAGTGAAACATTATGCCAAAGATCTTAAAACAACATTGAACTAATACAATGCTTCAGGACTGGAGAAAGTTGGCTGTTCAGATGCTTGTATTTCAAAAGTTTCAGCAGATCAGAGCATCTGTAACTGGTTTTGATTATGAGCCACATAAATATACATTAAGTTTCTGCCAGGGCAGTCTCTGATTCGTAGTTTGGGAACAGGCAGACTGCGGACTGTCCCATCACGTCACACCGATGGGATGTTTAATTTTGGGTTTGATAATGATGAACCTTGATTTTGGGTTTCCAGCTGAAGTTCCCTGGGACTCTAAGCTCAGCTCCAAAGCCAGTGTTGATCTCAGCATGATGTAGCTCAGAGGCAGCTGGTCTTTGTAATCAACCTCACACCTTCAGCCTATGGGCCAAGACCTTTCTGAAACCCAAAGCAACCAAAAGAAAGCAGACTCCCTTGCAAAGAAAATGGTATAACAAATTTCTTAGGAGCTCCTCTCACACTGTAGGCCTGATTGTTAAGAGGATCTGTGACTGCAGAGTCTCTGAAATGACTGCTCTTTATATGGCAATTCCATCTGGTATAGAAATCAAGCTGTCAACAGACCTGATTTTATTAGAAGAAAAAAAATAAAAAGAAATCCAGGCATTATTAGTAAGGTATCAGGATCCCAAATTTCTGTTTAAATCTAGAGGTCGAGAGTTGAAGAATATTTTTTTCCCTCTGAGACAATGTAGTGTCTTAAGGCTGAAGACTTATCACCACGTACCTGTGAACCCTTTTGAGTCTGTAGGTGCATCTTGAGCAGGGGGCTAAAATAAATGCCTAAGTTGATGGATGCATAGCCAGTGAGGTTTTTTAAAGGAGCAGGTGCGGCATGAAGTTGGAAAGCAACAAAATAAGGGGATATGGTTTCTGAAGGCAGCTGGGCTGGGCAGAAGAAAAGCATAAGCACGGGGGCAGCTGGTAACCTGTGCTGAGAGAAAGAATAAAGAGGAGCCTCTGTTGAGGACAGGGGAGAGTGAGTCTGCTCAAGCCGAGTGGGAGGCAGCAGGAGGAGGAAAGTTCACTGCCTGCTTAATTGCAGGGGGTGCCACAGTCCCACTGTGTACACAAAACCCTGTCAATAGCACTGAGGTGCCAGCCTGTTAATTAATGATTTACTTACACTGACCCTTAACCCTGAGGCAAATAAGGGGGATTTGTTTTGCTTCTATTAACTCCTCAGCTTGCTGAGCAGAGGCCCTGTAGTCCCCAGAATCACATGGCCACACAGGAGCTACGTGTCCTTTATTGTGCAAGGAACCAGCTTGTGACAGAGGGGAAGGACTTCTCATGGGGCTCAGTAAAAGAACAGGGGGCTCTGGGCCTCATTTTCCTCGTGCTTAGCTTAAAAATACGTGTTGATGTGGCACTGTGGGTGGTGGTAAGGGAAATATGTACACCAGTCTCTTCGGAGCCAGATGTGATTTCCTGGTAGTACAAATGGAGATAGAAGTTCCAATACATCCTCAGGGACACCTGCTGTAATTTTCACAGTCAGTTTGGCCAAGTGACTTCCAGCAGAGCCTGGGGTCTGACCTGTGACTGGTGTCAAAGCCAGATTTCTGACATGGTGCTGTCTTCCTGCATGACCACAATCGATTCATTCTCCAAGATTCATTCTCCAACTCCCATGCCATAGGAAATGAAGATCTGAGAAAGCATTGGGAAAGCAAAAGGAGCAGCAATGATCTCTCCTTCCCCTGAGTAGTAGGAGGATAAATACATTTCAGAATGTAAAGAGATTGATACTATGGAAATAGGAACTCTATAAGTTACTTAGTTCACACACGTGCAACTCCCCGAGGGTGTAACTAGGGTTGTTCTGGTTTTTTAGTATTATTGCTTCAGGCATTACACCTGAAAATGCCAGATGTACTTAAATCAAGTGTAATGGTGTCACTGCATAGTAATAGTGTTTTATCAGGGGGATGAACTGGTCTGCTTTCTCTCTCAAGAGCGTTTGGAAGAGTATGATGCAGAGTGGATTGGAAGGCAGATGGGTTCCTCTCTACTGGAGAATTACATTTTTATTAAAGTAGCTGGTTTTGCTTGAGTGGAGGGCCAGTGGCGGCTGCTGTGATCAATATAACTGTGCTTTTTATGTAAGATTTACTCTTGCTTGTCCCAGTTTTGCCGAGAATGTTCAGCTTGCAATCGATAACAAGCCGTGATGACAAAGTAGCTCGTTTCAATTGAATTTGATATCATTAAAAATGTTAAAAAAACTATTGTCTCTTCCACCTTTTTTTTTTAGAGAAAAGCTTTTCAATGAGAAACTTTGGTGCTGCCCTAGCAACCCAGCAGAGTGAGAACAACCAACCATCTGTCTCAGCCTTTCCACTGCTGGTCTAGGATTATCATGGCTGAATCCAGCACCTTGTAGCCCTGTGCTTAGATGGGGTTGTGGCTGCAATTTCCCAGGAACTGGTACAACCCAAGTACTGAGTCATGCAGAAGCCTCCCTGTACTGCTCAACTTTCCTTGCCAGAAGAAAAAAAAAAATTTATTATCAAATGCAAAATATTTCTAGAAAAGAGAGGGGAAAGAGAAAAATCTCTCCTTGATTTCACACAGATTTTGTAACTGAAACTTTTTTCCTATAAGTTTTTAAAATACTTTACACACTAAAGGAGGTGCCCATTGGTGAGGGGAGAAGATTCCTAATGGTGGTCTGTGATGTGATACCAGGCAGCTTCCAAAGTTATCTTGGCTGATACTGCTCTTACCTCTGGAATCAGGCTCCTTTTGGCCCTTGGTATTAAGAGTCTGATTTGTAATTAGAAGAATGATATTATGATAACTTTAAGCTCTGGAAGGTAACTGTTGCCATGTATCTCATAATTTTCTGTTTCCAAAGTCAGATCACATTAAGTAAATATCCCTCTCATGCCCAGAATGGGTGATTATCTTCCGTTCTGTCTTGAAGAAGCCCTGATTCAGGGACTAACTTACTCAAACTTTTGGAGAGCAGCCATTTCTTCTGACTCTGACTGGAGCACAATTGCATTTACTAGGCTTGTCTTGCACATTTCAGCTTGTTTAATTTCCTAATAAGTTCCTCTTCTTGGGCAGAGGAGTGAAATGACTTCTCAGTCTTCCAGGAAGTCGAATCATCCCTGGCTCAGGTGGTTCAGGTCACAGTGACACAGCATGGGGGGATCCCGGCAGTAACTCTCTGCAGCGAAATAAATGGTTGCAGAATTTAATTCAGCTGGGAAGTGTTCTGAGTTGTAGATTTGACTTTTCCTCTCCAATCTGCAGAATTATGTCTGCATGTGAGAACATGATATTTGCTGGGGAAAGCAGCCCTTAGAAATCAGCTTCTAGCTGTTTTGGGGTTTTGGTTGGTTTTGGTTGGTTTTGGTTTTCTGTTTTTTGGTCGTTTTTTTTGCTTTGTCCCACATCCTGCTTTAAAATCATCCTTGCAGAAGGAATGTTTCCATCAGCAGAAACAGGTATTTTAACGTAACAGCCAGGCAGAGAGTGATGTGCGTGGCTACGGAACTGCCTAATCCTTCCTCCTAGGTGAGTCTGTTGGGTTAACTGTCTCCTCAGAGCAGGTGGTCCCTCCTCTGAGAGCTTCCCAATGAGGGGCTGCATGAGCAGAATAAGATGAAGGGGAACGGCATGAAATACACAAAGGCCCAAACCATCTTGCTACCTGCAGTTGGTACAGGAGAACACTCTCTTTAGATGGGCTTAGAGGTGGATGGAGCTGAAGTCTGACAAATGAGCTTGGAGACCCTGCTCTGTGCTTGGAGCAGGGGGAAGGCAGGATGAAGCGACTGTAGACCAGGCTGACAGACGGACTTTGTGCTGGTTGCTAGGCAAAGGCAACTCATGCCTGAGCCAGCAATCCCCAACCTCTCCCGAGGAGCACCAGAGCTGGAGATGAGGGTTGCTGCTATTCCAGTGCCAAGGATCAACACTTTCTTTTGTTAAGAGCAGGGTCCTGCTTTATTTGTTTCCCCTCCAGCTGCTGGACATCAGTGGCAAGGTTAACTCTGTCATGGCTGTGAAGAATTCCTCACTGTGCCCTGCTTCACGTCTTTTGTTTTGTTCTGTTATAATTTCATAACCTCAGCAACAAACTTCTCCCCCTCCTTCCTCCTTATTCCCCCTCTCCCCTCCTCCCCTTACTCCAATGGTTTATGAGTTTTGTGCTCTGTGGCCTATTAAGGTTCAGTTCCCAGCCAGTAAAAATGAGGAATTGGTTCCTGCCATTCCACGCAAGGAGTTTTAATGCACTCGGTCTCCTGGAAGCCTAAATGCAATAGTTTTGTATCGGTGATAGTTGTGTAACATAAAGCCTTAATAAAGGTTTATAAGGGAAGGGATATGAAATGGAGCGTATGGAGTTCAGCTCTGTCTGTGGCTCTGTTGGAGACAGAAACCAGGGAGAATGTGTTTCTAGGAGAGCTGGGGGTCTGTGATGTGTACAAACACCCACTGCTGTGACCCCCCCGTCCCTGTGCTGCCTCCTCCCTGAGATAACAAACTCCTCATCCTCTGAACCCTGCTGGGAACTGTGAAGCACTGGCCTGAAGAGATATGGTTCCATTTGAGGTGTGGGTTCCCAGGGAGGACTCCTGTGTGTCTCATCCTGATGTGTCCTCTGCTGCCCATCTCTCCAGAATCCTTGGAGTAGCACTTCCCTCCACAAGTTCTCTCCACACTTGTGTGAGCAGGGAAGGTGCCTGTATGTAAAGGTAGCAGCTATAGGGGCACCACCTCTCTATACACCTGACTCAACTTTGGGCTGAAAAGCTGAGTTTTGCTTCTGCTTCATTTTTTGCTTGATCTTTTTGCAGTGATCTTTGAAAAGCAGCTTGCTGTCACCTCCTTTTGCTGTCACCTCCATTTGCTGTCTCACATTTTTGGGTTGTAAGCTCTTCAAGATGCTCTCTGCCCCTGTGCAGTGCCTGGCACAATCTTTCTTCAGTGGTCAGTGAGGCATCTAACACACCTATTTAATATTTAATAGTCTTGTGGGACTCCGATGGGAAATACAGAGGCAGTCTCATACCTACCCCTTGTCTTTTCCCCCATTTCGGGGATGGTGCCACATGCAGTTACAACTAGCCTGCCCCATCATTTGATAAAACACAAGCTTTTTACGAGCTTTCCCATCAAAATTCTTGAAAGCAGGTGCATGGGAATGCATTTAGTAGGGTTTGAGGGGTGCCCTTTAGCTGCCTTATGGTATGTAAACATGAAGGTATTTTTCGTGGCTTTGTTCTTTAGCAAAGCAGCAAATCTTTTCCTCTTCATTTTATTGAAATGCCTCATAAACATGAGCTTTTAAAGGGATAAGGATGGCAGGTTTTTGACATATAGGGAGTTTGGATTTTCCCCCCAGATCTTTGAACAAATGGAAGCAAAAACATGAGAATGTATTTCCTTCTCAGTCAGTCTTGTGTTCTCAATATTTTAAATTTTAACTTTCCAGAAGGCTTAATGGGGGTGGGGAAGGCACTGACTTTTATTTTGCTGTTGCTATTGTTTTCTGTGTTCTGATGTCTAGACCCAGTCCCATTCCCAGTCACCTCAAATTCAGTTTTCTGTATGGTTTCTATTTTTATGAAAGGACTTGAAAGACACACATAAAAGTTTTGATGACTTTGGAGAAAGTTTGTCTCCTGATCCTAGGGTTCGTTTCTTATTTCTTCAATATTATTCTTGCAGTCACTTCACAACTTCAGAAATTTAAATTAAGATCTAATTACAACTGATTTAATTGTCAATTTTTGATATACACATTTTCAGGCTTAGATTTCAAAACCAATAATGTTTAAATATATGTATGATGTTTTGGTTTTGTTTGTTTGTTTGTTTGTTTAGTACGTTAGATGAAATAAATATGTGAAAATGGTACATAAGGGATCAGTGGTCTAGTTCTTAATATTGCAAGAAAAATGCAGGAGGAGTTTAACTCTAAGAAAGACAGTGAACTATCCTAAGTTATTAGAAATGGTGCTTCTGTAAGGCGTAAATTCCCCATAAATGTATTAAAGGATATTAACCATAAAGCCTAAAAATGATGGATGAATATTGCAATGAACTTTTTCATTGCTGATCAGGTTAATAGATGGGGTGAAGAAGAAGGCTAGTATGAGGCCTTCTAAAGGTCCTCAGGAGTTATTGCAGAGGACAAAAAGCAGAGAGATGAAATAGAGAAAATAGATATGGATAATAACCGTGCTTCTGAACAGGTGCAGTTTTTTCCTGTGCAACAGAGGTGACAGAGTAATAGCAAGTGATAACTAAATTGGTGTTTCAGTAATTGCAAAGTCTTGGTCCATGCCTGCTGTCCTTGGGTTGCTCTGATGAGAGGACAAAGTAGTCTTAAATGAATATACTTGTCTAATGATCCAACCCACAAAAAGAACATGGGGGTTTCTGAGTGCTGATAGACTGCCTCACATGCTGTTCACCTGCCAGCAGCACAGGACAGCTGTAGCTCTGACTTTGTCTCTGGAGCTGTCTTAAGTGACACAAGCCTTACTACATTTCTCAGTATGAAGGCTGATGTCCGAAAAAGTTTCAACTATTGATTGACTGACTTTTTCTGATGGATATGTTTCTTTGGCTTGACATAAACAATGTTTCCAGGGACATTACACCATGGATTGGTGTGGAGTAGCCATAGAAAGGATGGTGACCATAATATCATGCCCAAGTTCACTTCCACTCCTTCAGAAAATTCCCTTCTCAGCCTAGACTAAACCACTTTGGGTTACACTCAGGAGAGTATTTGAGATGGGTGACTCATTGAAATCACTATGGATCCATTGCAGATACGAGCTCTGGTTCCCTCTTGGCTTCATTTCCATCTATGTAAAATGGCAACCTCTGCCTCACAGAGCAGGAGGACAAAATACATTAAATACTGAGAGCAGCTCAAATGCTGTGGTGATGGGAAGGCACACGAGTACCAAGTTGCAAATGCTTCAGACTAAAATGCCAGCAGGAAGAACAACTTCAGCATTGGAAGTAAGTCATCAGGGTATCTGCAAAGGGAAAAAAAAAAATTGCTTGAAAGAATCCCCTGAACAAATTAAATCTTGAGGCCTAAAGACAAAGGGAGAGAGAATTAATTTTTCTACAGATATGAAATGTTCTGAATCAGATAAGTCTTGTCATTAGAAAAGGCACTAAGCAGCAAATGTCTGGATAATACCGCCAGCTCCAAGCTTCTCTTGGAACCTCTAAATACATTAAATCCATAAAACTAAATGAAAGCAGCTGCAGTTTTATAGAAATAAAAGGCTCTCATATTAAAAAGCTAAGAGCTTATGAAATGAAAGAAAAAAATAATAATAAAATTAAAGTGGGGGAGGAGGAGAGAGAGAGGAGTGAAAGTTAGAAACATAGGTTCCTAGGAAAGGATGATGCAAAAAGCTCTAAGTTAATATGTGAGAATCCTTCAGAGACAAAATAACACACATTCAATGCTCAGTAAAAAAGAATAATAATTTTTTTATTAAAATAGTTTTTGGCTTTAAAGATAGGCTTTAGTGTAAAAAATGCCATTTTGCAATAAAACCTTTTAGAGCATTGTGCCCTCTGAAATTTTGGGGAAGGCCCAGAGGGTTTATCCCTTTTCTCATTTCTGCTTCAGTTTTCTGAACTAAAGCATTTTGACTTTCCACTTTAAAATGCTATTCTTCCACCTTTTTAAGTTACAAAAAAAAGATGAGTCTTTTTGTCCCCCTCTTCTTTTTCCTTAAATGCATCAGTGCATAGAAATAGCCAGGCACATTTTGTGAGAAATTCTGCTGTTTCTTCTCTTTGTGGGAAATGGAAACAAGGTTTCTGTCCAGCAGTAATTCCTCGTGTCTTATGCATCCTTGAGGTTCTGAGAAAAGAATGAAACTGGAGGTGGGGGAATAGTGCGTGCAAAAATAACTTTCATTTGTATGCAAATTTGCTTTCATTAGGATTTTCAGTTCTTCTTTCTTAGATGTATTACAGCAGTGTTTGGAGGCCTGCTGTACAAACACATGAATTCTGCATTGCTAACATCCCTTTGTGCAAGAGCTGTTGAGCCACATCTGCGTGATTTAAACAGAGCTCCCACTTGTTGTGTCTTGGCTTTTGCAGAGCTGTTAGAGGAGATTCGTCTTGCCCCATCTACAGCGTTTGAAAGTCAACTGTCCATGCATGATTGGGCTGTCTTAGACCCATTTTATAGCCAGGAAAGGGACAGGAACCTTCAGAGACACATTGACCTTTGCCTGTTGGTCTGCATTGCCTATAAAAAGAAGTCTAGGTTGAATAACTCGAACTTGGAGTTCAGATCACTGACTCCCACTCTGTGATTCCTTAACTTGCTGGAACCACTCTCACCAGATGGATGCTTTCTGCTGAAGTTGTGCATCACAGGACTGCTATTTTGCCAGCTATTCAGGAAAACGTGCATGTGGGCCAGATGGCTAAAAGTAGCCTTGATGTGTGGTGATTTAAGTAGGCCTTCTCCTCTTTGCTTTGTTTTTTTTTTAGTTTTTATGACATGGAAAGGATGAAGAGGGGGAAGCTGGTTGAGCATCCTATTCATAAGAATAATTACTTTTGTAAGGCATTTGAAGGGAAAACAAAGAATTATTTGATTCCCACAAAGAGAAAGGCAAGAGCTGAGACAATGAGACATCAACGAATACACATTAAACCAGCTGCCCTTAAGTGGAGTATGGACTTGTTGTTAGAACTGACCTAAGTTCCCTTCCTGACTGTGTCACTGGTTTGATACAAGATGATGGGTGAAATGGGTAACATCCTTCTCCATTAGTTATCTCACTTGAATAAAAAAAATAAAAGCTCAGATGCTACCACCAATGATTTTGTGTACCAGACTTATTGACATTAATGAAGCTGTACAAATGCTAGAAAATAATGGTGATAGTGCTTTGAAATCTTGGGCTGGACGCTAGTTCTCAGCAAAACAAAGTATTTTAAGTGCCATTATCCTTTAAATTCATGTACCGTTTTGCTTTTTGCCTTGTTCTGATGTGTCAAGCCTGTGGAGCACTATTCTTTCCTAGTCCTCTTGCCTTGGCAGGAAGACACAAAGGCCAGGGAAACTTGTGTGATTTATTCTAATTTTCCTTAGAACCTCTCTCTTGGTACGCTGAAACTCCAAGAGGGCAAATGCTCCCATCCAGGAAGGCAAAGCTTGTCAGATGTTACCATGACAACCTGAGTGTAATTAAGGCCCGTTTCAGCTGCTAACAGCTGTGTGCATTTTATCTGTCTAGAAGATTATATATATATATATATATATATATATATACACACGCACATACACACACACAGATAAATATATATCTACATGCAAGTGTACTGTGAGGATATCTGCATCTATCTAGCCGTACATAAACCCACACCTAAATTGCTGCCCCTATGCACTTCCATATTAATTGAGTTGAATAAAGAAATTTGCAAAGACCTTGCTGTTCTTAAGGATGCTGAAGCACCAGAGCTTCGCCATTGGCTTTCCTTTTACAACTACCCATTTTTAATGAAGTGTGGGGAAAAAAAATATATATTCATAGCCAAGAAAAGGAAACCGTGCTCCAGAGTTAGAGTTTCCATCATCTTTTCAGGTTGGTCATAGAGACCGTAATTTTTGTTCCTATTAAGGAGGAAATAGGAGCTGTTTCCTAGCATTAAATGCCTCTTGCAAGTGCATCAAGTTCTGAAATAAGTCACTTAACCTTTAGGTAACTCCTCCTGTGCTCTTGCAGGAAGCCATCCTCACGTGCACTGCTTCTGCACTCAGAATGGTAAGTGCGTGCTGGGGTGTCTCGGCACCGTGCCCTCTGGAGTGCTGTGCCTCCAGCCCGGCCGTGGACCCTCGGCATCCCGGAGCACAGCCGGTGCTGCTCTGCCTGGGCCCTCGGGCCAGCGGGCAGCTGAGGCCAGGAGCTGCTGCAGGTAGTCCTCTCACTGGAGAGGAGATGGGAGCTGCAGGAATGGGTACTCAGGCCCCTCAAAAATAAGGTGCCAGACCGATGCCACTCGGTAGCCAGCCGGGACAAGAACCTTTTGAGAGCTACCTACAAGCAGATATGTTCATTGTCAGCCCTGAGACCACCCTCCTGAGCTCGCTGGCTTTCCCTGCCTGTGCAAGAGGCTGCACTGGGACGATGTGGAGACCTTTCATTGTGTCGCAGTGAGTTACAGAATTGTCACCTAATAAACAGTGTTTCTGTTGGTTGTGCTGAAGGTAAACACGTTTGCTGTGAGTGTGGCTCTTAAAGAATGTGGGATTTTGTGAGATGCCACACGTAACTTGTCTGAGGCTGTGAATATATCAGACTCCCACACAAGTTTAGATACACATCTTTCCAGCAGAGGAGTTTAACTCTTCATGGAGCCCATAGTAAAGCATGGGGAACTTCATAATTAATAAAGTTCTTTTCTAATATCTGTATAAATTGCCGCAGATGACAACAGTTTCAGTGAGAACTGATGGTCAAGGGCTTAAGTCAACTATTTGTGGGGAAAAAAAAGAAAGATGAGGAGGTAAAAAAATGAAGAACTGCTTTTGGGAAAGATGATTCACAAAGTAAATGCACTGTAATGAAGGCAAAGATGTTATTCAAAAAACAATAAGTTCTGCACATATCTTCTAAGACCTAGATGTTTTGTTACTGTTGGAGTTTTTTTTAATGTCTTCTAGGTTTGCACCTGCTATAAACTATACAAATGCGAATGTCCAGAGTGTGTTTGGCTGGCCTTTGGGTTTTGTTTTGTTGTTTTGTTTTTTTTTTTTAAATTATAATAATCTGAGCTGGTGAATACAGCTGCGTTCTCCTGCTCTTTCCCTTTGTGTGTGTAAAATTATAGGTGCCAAGGGATCCTGTGAACTTTCTGTTTTGGGAAGGAATCTCATTGCGATCTGCATTTTGGGAATGCAGAATTTCCCCTGAGTAAGTGAATGGGGTTATGTCCCTGAATGTTTTTTGCCTGGGGGACAAAGTAGAGGGAGGCTGCAGGCAGAGAAGCCAGCACTGTGTGATTATGTCCATAAGGTCCTGTGTCTAAGGCACGCTTCTCAGAGGTCAGATAACTCTTTGCAGTTCTGTTTTTGAGTGCCTGGCTGCAGATAGGCAAGTCATCTGGCATAATTTTGCCTGAAATTCTTAGTCTCAATCCTACACTCTCTTCTGGTCTCCATTGTCACAGTGTTCCTGTTTCCACTGCAAGTGATTGTGTCAGGATATTTCATTTTTTGGTTTTTTTTCTGTAGGAGATGATTGCATAGAGTAAGTTAGGTATTTTGATTAAAGGATGCTTAAAAATTCACTGAAAAACTGCATTTGTGTGCATATGCCCACAGGCATGTGTAACTTGGAATATGCTCAGGCTGGGATACAATAATGGCCACATCCCAGCTGTAGGTATCCTGCACTGGACACTGGTAAGGGTTTAGCTACAGCTGCAAGATAAAGTGGGAGTGATGCGCTACAAGTTAGCCTGAATCCAGAGAAATTAGAACAACTCGAATGCCATGCTGTACCTTTAGCAGTGGTCTAAATGATTCCTCAGAGAAAAAAATACATTCAGCATTTTGTGGTATTTATGTGAGGGAAGTGCTGTTAAGGGAGAGGGGTGAGATGAAGGTTTCAAACAAAATAAATGGAATTTCATGGAGACATTTAAAGGAAAAAATGTTGGAATGGTGGGAAGATTGGGGTGACAGGGAGTAGGAGACCTTTGCAGAGTATGGAGCTTTTTGTCAGAAGAATTTGTATGGGTTTTGACTTGAAGAATTCTGTGAATGATCAAAACATATTCTCCCTCCACTCGTACTCAGTCTTCTCCCCGAAAAAAAACCACCAAACCAAAGAAAAACTGATTACAAAAACTGTTCATTTTTGCTGAAATAATTCCAAACTCGAGATGTCAAAGACTGATTTTCAGGTCAAACTCTTACACGTGAAAAGCTCCAGTTCCTAATTTCAAGTTGGCATATGGTTTATCAGACTGGAAAATCCATCTCTGAATGGAAGCGGAAGAAATAATAAACTGGTAATTGGGATAATATGATACCAAGATTAGCTTCCTACATAGCTGCAATGCCTCAAGTCATTTTCTTGGGACTGTGATATACCCAGTTATATCCAAGATTATTTTGTCTAGATATATACATATATATTTATGATATACTTAAATCCCCCACTGATGTTTTATAGCTGGGTAGCCATTTTGTGAAATGCAAAGTGAACACCCTCAGAGGAAAACATCAGCACCACCACTTTTTATGTGCCATTTTTGGGTTTGAGCTGCCCTTTTCCTATCCCACCAGAGATGACACCATGAGGAAAGTGTTTTGCTGGCAGTTTGTATGGAGAAGTGGAGGAAGGTGAGGCTGGGATGGGCAAGGAGTAGAGAGGTCAAATATTTACAGAACTAGGTCACATTTTCCAAGCTCAACTTCTGGATAGCAATCACAAAGAAAAAACTCATTGCTTCAGAAACCAGCATGTGCCCTGAATAAGGAGGAGTCTGTAAGAAAATGAAAAACACGCTTATCACACAGTCAAAGGATCTACTTGGAACTGGGAGATTCAGCAGTTTAAATGTGCCTTTGGACTGTAAATAGACCCAAACCCCTATCTACCAGTCAAACAGATTCCAGTCCTTTTTAACATAAGATTTGCTTTAATTACAAAAGCATATTACCATTTATCATCACACTCTAATCCCTAACCATACACCTTCTTAGCCTCTCTTATCCAGTAACTTTACTTAGCCTACCCTAGCTGATATAAATCTACATCTACATATCAAACATATTCATGAACCTCTGTCAAAAAAAAAAAAAAAATAAAAAAGCAAACACCCCCTTTCCCCTCAAGTGCAGGATTAAGCCAGTTGAGGTGTGCCTGTGCTAAGTCCTGCTTTGCTACTGCTGAAGCTGCAGCTCACCAGAGGTGCCTGCATCCCACAGTAAGGGACAGGGACAGTCTCCCTGCCAGCCTTGCACGCTAGCCCATAAATCCCTTTTCTTTCAGTGTGTAGGTGTTTGGTGTCACGGTGCTTTACGCATCTCCTCAGTTGCTGCCGAAGCTGCCTGAGGTCTGCAGCGATGGATCAGGGTTTTGATGTTGGTTTGCCTGTCTATACACTTCGCTAATTAGAATAACAAAACTGGTAGCAAATCTTCAGGCATCAGCCATGCATTGCATCAATTAAAAACATCAAAAACAAAGTCTCTCCTGGTTCCTGTCCTTTCCACTTGATCTCTTACTCCATGGGATGATGTAACTGTTTCCCTAAGTCCTTCTCCTAATTACTGTGTTCCTTCCTTTCTCTCTGAGCTTTCTTGCAGCCCCAATTCTCTTCTGACATTTTATTTGCTTGCCCTTTCTTTTGCTGCTAGGGGACACCACTACTCTAATAGGGGAAAACAAGCATTTGCTGAGCTTAGTACTCAGGCAGAAATGTAAGCATATGATTTTAAACTAAATTTTTCTTCTCATTTAATTTGAAGATGACTTTTAAAATTTTCTTAAAAGTACCAATTTTTGCAGCATTTCTTCCAAAGGATAGATAAGTATTGTTATCTCAGTTGCACGTGGGGTATTCAAGACACACAAGTTTGAATTAGATGAGCTCATATGTTCTACTGGATAAATTCTAATCCACTGAGCAAGTAGGTTGATATCTTAGGACATTGAAAAAACATGATTGTATGGAATTTAGATAAAATACCCTGAACATTAATTTTGACAGAGTTTGGATTCAGTTTTGAACTGTTACCATTTAAACCCTCTTCTCATGTTTTACTGATGCAGAAATATAAAATACTTGGAGGAAGACAGAGACACTGCCCTAAATTTTTGTCTTAGGCAGTTTAGTATGTGCAAAACAAAGCAGAGGGAGATGCCTCACTGTATAGATAATTCCTTGTGCAGAGTCTGAAAAATGAGATCATGGTATAAAGAGGCTACTTCCGCACTGATGTAATTTCCTTACAGGCTTCTAATATAATTGTTTATTTTTCTTAGATTAATGTAAAAATAGAAAGAGTGCACTGAATATTTCAGGTGATCCATAAATCATACTCTGGCTATTTTGGTGTTGTCATCTCACTTTGTCCAGCTTGAATTATATTGTGACACGTGGTGGAAAAGAAAAACACTGCTCAGTGGAATTCAACACCAAGTGTGCAGGCATGAATACAATCACACACATACACAGATATTACATGTCCCAAAATTCAGACCATCAGTATTTTGATGAGTTTTTTCCTCCTATTTAGACTCTCTTTTTTTTTGATTTTGTGTATGAGTTTTTGCTGTTGCCAATAAAAACTAGGCTGGAAAATCTCATGACAGAGGCCAGTGCCTCCCCATCTTCTTCTCCCTTTTGCTGACTCAGGCAGTTCACAGAAGCATCTCAAACACAGGGATGTTTCTGAGCCTGAACTTTCAGCCTTTCATGCCTCACTCTTCAGTCTCCTTGCTCTGCTTTCACAATGTTTGTTTGCTTGGCATCCTATTAAAACCTACCTTCACTGGGACCTCTTTTGAAATCTCCCTATCCAACCACAGCAGTGCCCCTATTTCCCTTTCCTCCTTCCTCTCACTCTCTTCATCTGTGAATACTCAGAGCTGCTGTTGGGGGAGTGACTTGTACCAGGGCAAACTGCATTTAATTCAAGTCACTCCTTACACCTACAGAGCTGCCTTCCTGCTGTTCAGCATATGTTATGCATCCCCTCTCCGTGCCTGGTCCGTCCGCCTTGGCAATTTAATTCAAGTTGCACAGCATCATGCTTAGAGTCTCCAGTTTGCTCTCAAGTGTCAGCCAAGATGGCTGCTGTCACATTCACTTAAACATCCCATGTAGATGAGCCCTTTGTATGACAGGAGAAGGGATTTGGTGGGTCAAAACCAGCACAAACCAGGAGGCACTGCACTTCCTATTTCTAGCTGAGCTACCCTGACATTTCTGACCAGTCTTCACATGCCACAAAGACTGACTGTGAAACAGAGTTTCCTGATGAGTTTCTTAATTAATTATTTATTTTCAAAGAAGTTGTGGGGAGGTTGATATATTGATATACAGTACTTGTAGTCAGTCCAAAGCAGAGATCTGTCTTGAAAATTTTGGAGAACGCTTTATTAAAAAAAAATTGGAAACAAAGCAAAAGCCCCAGATGATTGCAGGCCTTATAAAGAAAGCACTAGGGACCAGAAAAGGCAAAAAGTGAGCAGTGTTAGTGCATTTGACAATGTGTAACAGGATGCCTGTTCTTGCATCCTTTGGTTAAATCAACTCAACGTTACTGTCTAGGAGGAGGATAAAAGAAGGGGAGAGTGGAGGAGATAGAGTATGAAGGTGGATGGGGAACAGGGGGAAAGAAAGAAAAAGAAAAATCAATTGAAGCTGAGTGAAATTTTGTTTGCCAAGTTTCCAGCTGCTGCTCAGAGTGAATTTTTATGGCCAAGTTATAAACCTTTGAAAATAGGAGTTTCTAATGGAAATGCTGACAGACCCTTTATATGGTGACATTAACACTGGCCGCTCTGCAATTGTCCTTGCCTTCTTTTATTTATTTTCCTCTCTTTGTCCTTAAGGTCCTATCACACTTACTGTGATCCTGGTGAAGAAATAAAGAGAGGTCAAAATCCCTTAGAAACAAGAACTCTTTGTAAGCTGATGAAGCAAGCTGGGGAAGGGTGATTTCAGTGTGGGGACAGAAATACTTCAAGTTATTGTAGCGTCCCACCACAAAATCTCTTGTGATGCAAAGTAGTGTTCAGTCTCTCAATATATATTGTTTTATCTTTCTTTGTTTTTTTTTCCTACTCCCAGTAGCTAAATGTCTTGTGAATGGTGTTCCTCCTCACAGACAATTAATGACGTAAATCTTTAAGCTAATAACAAAAGTGAGCTTGAGAGTAAAAAAAAAAAAAAAAAAAAAGGATTGTACGCTGTGTTTTCCTTTTAGTATTTTGTGTGTGTTTCAAATATTCAGGTCTCTTTCTCAGCTGAAATTAAAGTGGTCTTGTAGGGGAAAATCAGTCTTTCCTATCTGTTTATTGAGACACTTGATTATATTCTTACAAGCTTTTGATTTATTTCAATCTTTTGTCTGAATGGCCTTAAAATGAGTCTCAAGATGTATTTCTGAAGGAGGCAGTCACCTCTGGGTTGCTGGAAAAAAAAATGGTCAGGAATATGACCTTGTCTATATCTGCTGCCACAAGCTTTTCCTTCACATGTGCAGGTTGGGATGGGGAGCATCCAATGACCTGCAGAAAACAGGCTCTGTGTGGAGCCAGCAAAGGGGTTAACAACTCTGAGGGCACTTGGGGATTCTGCAAAAGAGGTGAAACTTTTCTGAAGGAGAGGGAAATGAGGACATCAGTCTTGGCCCTCTCACTTCTTTCTGCAGCCCCTTTGACTTGCCAGACCAAAAAAAAAGAAAAAAAGTTTCTGCATCACCTGAGATTTAGCTGGGTCTTATCATTCTTGGAGACATTAAGCATAAAGAAGGTCTTTAATTAGAGAGGAGAAAAAAAGCACCTTTTACTCACCTTTTCTGAGCCTTGCTGATTTGACTTTCCACCAGCAAGCTGTTGGTTACACCCTCCCCCAGCAGCTGTGAGGGGGTAGGATGTCACATTTGTGAGGAGGGGTCTCTTATAAACTGCCCTGCGTGCAAAGACTCCTTCCTGCCGTGGTGGGTGGGTCCCGGGCTGGTCCCGGAGTGAGAGAGGCAACTGTTGGGCCGCAGGATGAGCATTTGTAGCTCTCTAAGCATCCTCAGTGAGAAAAGGTGATGACACCTTCTCCCAAGAGATGACAGATACTCCTCTCCAGCAAGGTAGCCTGTTTGCCTGGTGGCACCACTCTCTAAAATCTGTGTATCTGTACTTTAGGGTTTGTGCCCTGACTGGAGCCGTATGCACCTGCGGAGCATTTGGCCATCATTGAATTTAATAGATCTCAGTCATGCCTCCCTGCACTCCCCAGAAGGTGGAAGTCAAATACATGCTGCATGCTTCAGTGCTCTTCAAACACATGTTTAGCATCTTAACTTTATTTCTTGGTTTCCATTTTGATGGTACACAAAGGGTTTGATGTTTTCATTGTTATACACAGTAGCTTAATTTTTTTCCTTGTAGCCTCTGGGCTGTTGCACCACTGTTATGAGATCCCTCCTAGGAACAGCAGGGCAGAAATGTTCTTTATTATGTGCTTGAATTTAACTTTTTTTCCCTCTCCTCCCTTTACTCCCCCCACAGTTTCGTTTGCCTCTCTGGTTTTAATTAGCGTTGCTTTTCCAATTAACATCCTGGTCTGCTGCAGTGAGGCCAAAGGAGGGAACCAGAAAGGCATGGCAAGAACCCCCTTTTCTGAGAGAGACTCGTGGCTGAGGCTTGGAGACTGAATTTTCCCAAGGTGGAGCTGCATTGACTGATTCTTAATAAAAGGAGAATTTGGGGCCCAGCGGCACTGTGGGTTTGTAACAGGCATTGTTCCTTGAAAATATTAAGCTCAGTAGGAAGCACGTTCCCCCTTGGCCTCTCCTAGTCTCAGGTAGTGATATGGAAACTATCATCACATTTGAACCCCTTGCAACCTGTCCCTAGGTGGTAATGCTTTATGAATACCACTGAGCAAGCAAAAAGAAGAAAGGAAACAGGAAAATAAAAGATTAAAAGAAAAACCTTTTGGCTTGTCCCCCAGCACAATCAGCTTGGTATTTTCAATAAACCAAAAAAAAAAAAAAAAAAAATTGGGGCTGAGCAAATCCCTTAATTGGGACTTAAAGATTTTTTCAGACATTTACCAGAAGTGTCAAACTGCTGTTAGTACATCACCTAATGTGATACATTTATCCTCTCTAGCCTGCCACTTGCTTTCAATGAAGTGAGTCTGGATTTACCTCTCTGATTTTCCTTCTCCTGCACATATCCAGCAAATGGTGGGGCACAGGCATTGCTGAAGTGTGGTCCCCTTGTCCAGCAGGCCTCCCAGGCTGGCTCTGCTGGTCTCAGACTTTCCATAATGGTCCATCCTTCCATAAAGCATCACAGCAGATCACAGGCAAGGGCAACAGGACCTGGATCAGCCTTGTTCCCTGGGGTGCAGTGCAGGGGAAGGTGGCCATGGTGACTTCCTGCCAGTGATGCTCTGTCCAGCTTTCCTTTCTCTGCCCAGACCGTGTTCCCTGGCTGGGGGCTGGTCACAGAGTCCTTGATCCTAGTGTGGCTAAGCAGGAATCAAAGCCTTCCAGCAAAGAATTGTAGGCACAAATTATATACGTGCATATTTGTACTCAGATTGGGTGTGTTTGCGTGATATTTATAGATAAATGCCATCTTGTAAGAATATCCCTTTCTAGAGAATATTTTTGGTCTGATACAGCCAATATCTACTTATTGGCACAACCGAAGTTCTAAAAATGGCTTTGATCAGGATAGAGAATCTACCTAAATAAGGACAAATTAACATTCTGGAGAACACTTTTCCACTGGTGTTCTTGAACAGACTAAACTATCAGAGCTTTAATTTTTTTCTCTCTGTCCGTCTTCCTGTCTGCTCATTTTTCTAGCTGTGATCATGCATCCTTAATTCCATTCAGATTTCTTTCCTTTGAGAAGACGGTATTAAATTAATAGCTTTGCTGGAAATACAAAAAAAGAATGTAGCCAATATGTAAAATACCTGGAGATTTAGCACTTTGCTGAAGAAATTAATAATTACAACAATATGAATCTCATTGCTTTGCCCAGCCCACAAAAAAATTAACAAGTCTCTTCCCCTCTAGAGATAAAAATCTTATTTAGATCTGTCAGGAATATACTTTTGTTGCCTTTGCAATATCATTGTCAGTGCAGGGACAGGGGGAGGGGAAGAAGATTCTATGTAATGTAATGGATTTTGAATCTAAATATTTGATCACATCATTCTCTGCTGAGATTTCATTTTTCCTTATCTTACTTCCAACAGTTTATTTTACCCTCTTCCCACTAGGATGGAGTAGCTTTAGTCACACTTCCAAAAGAGCTCTGTGTTAGACCCTGGATTCAGCCCTGGAAGGGTTATTATTAATAGTGATGTTTCTCAGTAAACTTGCCTCCCAAGGTTGCTCTAGCCAAGATTGTTTAGAAAACTCCTCTGGGATACTTGTAAGGGACACCTTGGGTCTAATGTACTAGCGTTTAATGGACAAATCTATTTAGGTCCCTGTGTTAATATAAAACTGTTTTGTTAGTTGTGAAGCAGGCACAAAGCACTACTAATAACAGCTGTGAAACAGAGCTAATTTGAGCATCAGTGGCCACCTGAATACTGGAAATTCAGGGCACTCTTAAAGCCTCTCTGTTCTTGATGAGTAAAATTGGATTGATGTAAATTTCATTATTAAAACAGAAATGCTTACTTCCCATGGAATTTCCTTGTCACTTCTTTGAAAGCAAAAAATTACATTTTTTTCTTGAGAGAAGAGCACCATTTGATAGCTAGGGGAAGTGTATTCCCTGCTTTTCCATGGCTTGTTTTGGAAGGCTGATCCCAGGCTGGTCTTGTAATTCAAAATGATTTGGAGCCTGTGCTAACATGATAATGGCAATACTGGTGCTATTAATTTTGTGTTTCACTCTGCCTTGTCCTGCCATGTTACAGCTTTAGGACTGGACAGAGTTGTCTCCTGCTCTGTGGGGAGATGTCAGCCAGATGATCTCGCCAGCTCAGAGTGCTGCTTATTTGCCCTGGTAAAGTGTTTCAGTAACCAGAGCTGCCACAGAAGTGGGGAGTCAATGGAGGTTTCTGAGTAAAGAGAGGTATTTTGTAGCTTTAGCATTGCAGCTCCCAGTGCAGGGTGAAGTTGTCTCGGATTCCAGCCAGGTGCCCAGTTTGCCTTGGCATGACAGAGAGAAAGGAGGGTACTGAGAGCAGGGAGGAAGAGGCAAAGAGAGACACAAAACCATGACCCAGCCACTTTCTTCGTATTCCCAATTGCCTGTGTTTCCCGTCATCTGGCTCTTTTTAAAATCACATTTTCCACTGCAGGTCACAAAAGTGGTCATTTTGTCTGTCCTTTTCATTCCACATTGAATAATAGAGTGGTTCTAGGTTTCCTTCTTGGAAGACTAAGTCTTCACATGCTTGGTTTTAGTTTAGAATCTGGCCTAACAATCAATTTGTGTTCACTAGGGCAGGGGAAATAACGCCTGTATTTGGAGAAAGTGTGGGGAGAAAAAATAGAGAGCATTCTTTCTGGAATATTTCTGAAAGAAAACTTGTAAAAGGGCAGATACAGATGATTTAGCGGTTTTTCTCTGGGACAGTTGGGTGGAGGAAAGTTTTTGGATAGCAGGGAACTAGATACTAGTGAGATATGGTGCTGTGTAGTTGTTGGATAGCAACACAGCAAGAAACAACACAAGGAGCAAAAGGTCAGCTGACCAGCGCATCTCCTGTGTCTGCACTGCTGTGCTTTTAAATGATGCATTGCTTTGGTTTTTCTTCCTGGGGCCTGAGGTGGATAATACCAACAGTTTTTGTGCTGCCCTGGTATCCTGTGTGCACCAGTGCAGCTCACTCTTGCCGTGACCCTGTGAATATCACTTTCAGTGGCACGGATCCATCCTGTTGCTCTTGACTCTGCGGTGCCGTGCAGGCTCTCCTGTAACTGACAGGTGCGTTTCTCAGGGGACTTATTTGTCAACCTGGAATTCCCCTTCCTCTGCTTTAGCAAAAACCTGTCGACACGATTAGCATGGGGACTGCTGATTCACCAAGTGGGAAACAAGAGGAGATTGTTTATTTGCTAATGTCAGACGTCAGTTCAAGGTAATCTCTGACCCTTGGTCAGGTCTCAGGAAATGAAGTTAAGTGATACCTCGGCCAGTTTACTTTGACAGAAGAAGCAAAAAATTATTATAAACTATATAGAGATTGAAAAAAAAAATATGGAAAAAGCCTTCCACCCAGGAACAATTGGTAGCAAGGAATCCCCAGTGTATTATCTTTTTGGAAGTGTCTTCATCCATCTTTGTGACTTTTTACTTTAAAAACTAACCTAATCTTAACCTAATCGCCTTCAATTTTCAAGGAGAATTGGAAGAGGATATAGAAAAAAAATAAAACCACCATGAAAACAATGGAAAGCGTTAGTGCTAACAGATGGGTAAAAAGTATGTATAAATTACATTGCCAAAGACCTTACTGATGGCAAGTTGGTATCTCCCTAATAAAATAATGTGAAAGGTGTTTAATTTGTGGGATACATTAATGGTTGGCAGCATGAAAAATCCATACGGTATACAATATCCAACAACCCTCTCCTCTGTCGGATTTCATATCCCATATTGATAATGAACAAAAGTATTGTGGGCTTTTAACAGTGGTTAATCTAAGATTTTACAGAGCTGATTACATTTTTCATGATGCCTGCTCTTTACATAAACTGGATGAGACTGGATATATTTTTAAGTCTGAGCCAGAAGATGACTGAATTCTTTTCCTAAAACCCCTCTGATTTTAAATTGTTGCCTAAAGTAGGGTCTTAATCAGTTGTTGGTGCAGATGACTGGTGAGCAGCTGCTAGCCTGATCCAGACTTCACTGATGTTAGCAGGAATCCTTAACGCTGTTGTGAATGGTCCGTGAAAGCAAGTAGCCTGAGATTTTCCTTCCCACTTAAAACCGACACAAAGGGACTAGGAAAAAATATCTCAGGGTCAGTCTCCAGTGGAGGACAGTGTTACTCTCTTAAAAATTGTTACTCACAATTCGTTTTTTGTGTCTCTGGCCATTCACATACACTTCTGCCTCACTGCCTTCCTATGCTACCTGTGAATGTGCAGCCCCTAAACTGGAGCTCGGTCTTGGTAACCCTCAGAACAGGCTCTCCCACCACAGCAGGTGGGAAAAGAAGAACTCTTGGGCAGACACTCAGTGGCAGAATTTGAGATAAATGAATCCTTGTCTGCTACAGTTCCCTTCTAAATATCCTTACTAGCATCCTGGTGAGATGTGTCTCCATTTCTGGTCTGATGATAGAAACAGATGATCTTTTAATAGTTCCAGTGGTGGGAATGCTGTTCCCTCGTCTTCCGATGAGGAGTTTAGAAACCGACAGGTAATTAGCAGGAGCAGCTGTTCATATGAATAGGCCTATGTCCAGCTTTCCCCTCTTCAACTGTTACGCTCTGTGGAAACAGGGAAAAATGATATATCAGTGCAAGGGCAGCTCCATTTCATGTTCTTTTTCCTCTCCTCCATCATTTACAGTAGTTCCAACAATACTGCTGCTGTGGCAGGTACCACTTAAAGCTGAGACCTGCAAAAGAATGAGACCCTTGACATTTACGCCAATGGATTCAGAATTTTTCCTTTTTGTTATGCTATATGACACCTAAGTGGTTTTTTTATCTATTTCTTGAAATTCGTAATTATAAAATATCTGTTAGCAATGGTGGTTTTGTTCAGAAAATACAACTAAGTGGGTTAAAACAATCTGTTGCATAGACAGCTTCAAATAGAAGAAGATAAAAGTAAATTTTTTCGAGTTCTTTGGGGGGTTTTTCTGCTTTGGTGTCTTCTATGTCAACATTTTGTGAGGCGGGTGGGAAAGGAAAGAAATACGCTAGAGGCTTCAGTATAAATTAAGACGTGCTTTCCAAATCATTAAAGGGAATTGTTAATATTCACAGACACTTCCAGGGGTCAGTTCAGCCTACCTAGGATCTGAATTGCCATCTGGCTATGCCAATCTCTGCTTATTCAATACATAGTGAACTTAGGGACTAGACTCCTAATACTAAGATGCTGTTCCCAATTTTGTATTAATATTCTACTCAGATGTGGAAGATTGTACTTCCATTAGAATCATCTAATTCAGAGGGTGTTTTTTTTTTTTTAATGTGAGCTGTTGCCTTGTCAAAAGGAGTTCTGCTGGTGATGTAGTAATTCAGATTGCAAAGTTATGCATCAATAATTGCATGTTGGGCTCAGTGAGAGGCAGGACCCTGCAGGGTTAAGTGTTTCATGAATGTGCAGAGATGTCCTTTGCCTTTGGGAATTTTCCAGTGTGGGGAAGGAGTAGAGAGGGGTGGAAGAGAAGTGGGGTAAAGGAAGGCTTGTTCACCAGCAGCCAGCTGTACATCTGTGAAGAGAACTGGTGATTCAGCCTTGTGTCTTTGACTGCCAGCCCCTGATTCACTCCAGCTGAGGTGTCAAGTTAGGAGCTAATCTCCTTCAGTTCACTCTGCAGTCAATGAAATCTCTTGAAGCGTTTCTGAAGGACAGGTTACTTAAGAGCTTGAAGTTAATGAGATAAATTGAACAGTTGGTGCCCCTTTAAGTTGCTGTCACTTCTGCCCATTGAAATCTCCAACGTGCATTTGGTATGGCAGCATGACAAATCCTAAGCAACAGTAATGACGACTTCAGTCTCTCCAACACCAGTTAGCCAATATAATATAAAAGTGTTAGTAGCATATGTTGTATTTTTGCTTAGATATGCTATTTCTCTAGCTGGGAGAGGTGTTCCATGCAGAGCCCCATCAATAGCTCTGGAAACCATACTCAGTGTTGCTAATTGGATCCTCTGCATTTTCTAAATTGAGGGAGAAATGCTGGAGCTGAGAAAGAGGCTGGAGCACCTCTTTTCCCTATTCACTCTGCAGCACTTCTGCAGCTGCAACCATTGTTTTTCCAAGTAATTTCCAGGAACTCAGACAAAGGAGATTACACGATCACTACAGTGGCCTCTCTGAAGAGACAGTCTGATTAAATGTGTTGATTAGAAATTTGCTGCTCACCTCTGATAGCAGTGGCATGGATCAAAAACTCAGCCGTAGGTGAAAAAACAAATAAAGCTGCCTTTTAGGAAGAACTGTGAGTACATTTCAGTCAAATACTTACAAGAGCATAGTGTAACCAACAAGTGAGCAATAAGTTGAAAAGTTTTCTAGGTAAGTCATTTACCATAAAAAATAGATGTGTGAATTTAGATGTTCTGTGTCTACCCTGTGCATGGACATTTTGGTAGCCACTGCCTACTCTGCTGCTGATTACAGATACTCAAGTACATCAGCTGTCCTAGCCCTGAGCAAGCCTTTTGACCTTCACCTCTTCTGCCCCACCTAGCAATATGGTCACTCTGGCAAATTGTAAAGTACCTTAGTTTTCCCTTGAAGAGGAAAGTCTTTTTTACATTAATGTGTATATTTAGGTTTTCCTGCTGTCTACTTTTGTGGACATGGCCTATGTGGGACAGAGAGCTGAGACAAAGAACTCAGAGTTCCTGTAGAACCTGCAGAACACAAAAATTAGATATCTAACACAGGAGGGCTTTTTGCTTTTTCAGCATGTAATTGATGGTAGAGTTGAGAAGACTGGCTGGTGCCCATTTGGTCTTCCAAAGCACAATGTTTTGTGTGTTTTCTCAAATTTGTAATATCTAGAAACAGGTACATATTTTCAAAGGCCTCATTGGCAAGAGTTGAGACGGCTTCTGTTGCTTGGGTGTTGTGATCCTTTGTGCTTGTGGTTCTGTAAGCATTCAGTAATAGACAATGTCTATTCTGACGTTTTGGGTGTTTTTTTAAAATACGTAGACAAAATCTACAGCAGCATGGGAAAGGGAATGTTTTATACATGATGTACTCTTCTGGAAATTGTCTCATTTTTACTTCTTGTTTGTCTTCTCCTGATTTTGCTCCTTGGACCCAAATTGCAAGCTGTTGAGGCATTGCAAGTGTGTTTGCATGGTGGGGTTCCAGAATGATCCAGAGGGATGTGCAAGCTAACATAGGATACACATTAAATTTGTATCATTTACAGGTTTGACAGAAAACCTGTGATAAAACCAAGATTTCAAACCTGATTTTCCTGTGTCCCAGTGATTTGAGAGCAGAGTTATACATTTTAGTTAATTTTTTAGCTTATCAAGGGTGCATGGGCTTAATTTATCAGGGTTAGATTTTATGGACATTTTGGAAAATAGTAAGATGTGAAATGTCATACTAGGATGTTTATCTCTCCAGAATATTGCACTTTTTTTGCCCCTAGGAGGCCTCTGTCTGAACAGAAACTTTGCCAATCAGCTACCTGTGAATAAAAGATTCTTCTCTAGGTCAGCAGAGCAGACCATGAGCTTTTGAACAAGACCAGACTAAGTTTGGTCCCTTTGGCCACTGAATAATTGAGCAGACAGGAGATGTCACAAAAAGTGACAAAACAAAACTTTTGAGGCTGCTGTCATTGTTACACTGCACAGGGAAACAGTGTTTTACTTGAAGAGTTTCAGAGAGAGAAGAGAGGTACAGAATTTTTTATTTCTCCACAGGCTCCTTAGCAACAGTACTTTTTGCTTCCAGTTTGGTGCCACACCTATAGGCTCAATCCCTCCCCAGTGTGACCCCACTGAAACTGGGGATGAAGCTGCCCTCCACAAGATAAACTCCATTTGTCATGGCAGGTCTGAGTGTGGCATTTTGAACTCACTGTGTATGGCCTGAGGCTCTTCTGTCTTGAAAGGAGCTGGATTTCCATCTCAGGCATACAGAGACTTTTTCATCCCAGACAGGACTCAGCCCTCCTTGACTTTTCCTGTTGCTCTGTGTCTGCACTCCTGACACGGCTTCCCTGTGCTTCACAGACAAGGGCAGGAAGAGCCATGGTTATGTATAATGCTGCCACTGGTTGCAAATGAGGCTCAGGAGCTTCAAAGGTGTTTAGAAAGTGTGCCAGACCTAGAAGATCAGTGTGTGCAATAACAAAAGGAGTCGATAAATGCACAAGAGTGTGTATAGGAGTCACAAGACTACGGTGTCAGGATTCAGGAGCTGCCAACGTATGCAGCTTAACCAGCGTAACTAGTTATTTTGTTTTAAATTGTCATCTATTTTTCTTAATCATATTTTTAATCTATTTGCTTTCTATATTTTTTCATTTTTTTAAAACAAGTGAATAAAATGAGAGTAAATATTATTCAGGTGCAGAGGTCAAGGAGCTAAATCTTTGAAATCACCACAATACTTTTTTGATTCTCTCTTAAGCTTGGGTTTCTGAGAACATGAGTCTTAAACATTTTTACTGTAGCTGTATTTTCCATTCTTGCCTTTTTTCAATCTGTTGAACTGACTAGCCAAGTCTCTCTCTCTCTCTCTCTCTTCCTCTCTCTCCGCTCTTTTCTGCAATAAGCCCTCTCAAATGTATTCATTTCCTACAAATCTAATGAAAATAAGGCTGTGGATACAGGAGGAAAAGTCTGATTCCCACTGAGGGAAAAGCCTTAGTTGAGATTAAGCACATTACTTTGACAGCAGAGAATCCAAACGAGTAGGAAGACTGGAAAAATTAATGCTCAGTAGTTCCACCACTTGTGCACCTACATGCAGATTTCCTGGCTATCTGCTCCTGAGATAATATTATTTAAGTAAATAGTAAAAAAATAAAAAAGTGTAAGAACAGTATCCTACGTTTAGAAAAAAAATTTCCAGTTTTCACCTGGATAACCAGTTTGGCCTAGCTGTTATCATAAACCAGTTCTAAACTAGGAATTTATGTAAGCATTTATACCAGGCAAATCCCTGAACCTTTCGTCAAAACTCCCTGGGGCCCATGGGATGGAGAGCAGGGACAAGCAAATTACTTGCACAAAAAAATACTATTGGAGCTGCATATGAAATTCCTTCCTTCTCTTCAAACAAGTGAGGACCAGTGTCACTGACCTGAGAGTGCTGCAGAAGTGTCTCCCACAGGAGCTGACCCTGCAGTGGGAGGTGACAGCCATGAGACCAGCACCCAGCAGTTCTGCACAGGGCTGTAGGACAGGAGACCACCCAAAGCTGTGGGTGAGGGACTTCTGGAGACCCTTAAAAGGGACAAACTTGTACATATAACTTGAGCACCGTTCAGTGAGGTCCCATGCAACCAATATGTCCTTCTCAACCTATTCCCATCCAAACAAATTAACTTTTTTGTAGGAGCTGCTGGGTCCTTTTGCATCCCAAACCTTCACAGAGAGCAAATCTGCTGATCTGACCTGAGTACAAGATACCCTTCACTGCTGCTGCAGCAGGGCTGCCAGGATATTCCTGCCATCAACAGAGCTATCCATCCAATCCTTACTGGTAAATTGGAGCACAGATCACATGCTTTTTCAGGCTAATGATGATATAAGGGAGTACAATCCATGGGTTGCTACTGCAGCAGCTCCAGGCAAGCACAACCTCTGCTATTCAAACCAGAGGGAGGGAGAAAGCTTCCAAAATTCACCTAGCCTTTGCCCATCATGAATGATCTTTCTCCTCGTGGCTTCAGGCTTCATTGTTAATATCACAGCCAGGTACTGCTGCCACTGAGACCTGGTAATGCTGGCATAGCACAGCTCAGTTCACTTGGTTACCTTTGACTCTCACAGGTATAGTCAAAGGTGGGAAAATATCTCAAGTTATTCTGAAAGCCTCTATCCCTCAGCTGTCTGCCCAAGCAATGTAGCACCAGCCTGCCTGGCAGGGAAGATGGTGCAGGATTTTGTGACTGGTTGAGAGAGACAATATATCAAGCTGACAAAATTCAAGTCTGCCTTGGGCTTTTGTTGGAGCAAATGGGAGTTTTGTGGAGAGCAGAATCAGATCCGCGGTCAAAAGAAAATAAACATTTTAAACAAAAGGGAGTAAAATGTGAAGATGGATTTCTCTTTATCAAAGTTAAAAAGTACTTACTACTTGGAGGAAAAGTATTTGTCTGAATTATGACACCAAAAGTCACCTTTTCAAAGAACTCTCTAAATAGATGTGTTTTCCTTTCAAAAGTTCACTGCTGAAAGCTAAGAAATCCCCAATAAACATTAAAATTTATTTACAAAGTTATAGGTGTGAATATGAAGCATAAAATGAATATTTAATATACAAGAGCTCTTGCTTAATATATGTGCAATTGATTCATTTTTTTATTATCGCTGTCGTAATGATCATTGCTTCTTTCTCACTGAAATCTGTTTCTGATGGTTAGTTCTAAGCAGACACTTTTTCTGCGATTAACATCATTGGACATCTCATTACAGGCAATCAAAGATTTTGATCTTAAATACTTTTTGATAATTAATTTGATGTTTTATTGAGTGGTTTTGGCAATGTGATAGATGCAGGAGACAAATTCTGCATTGTATGACACCATGAAAAACTTGGACTAAATAACTTATCACAGAGAGTATTTATCAGTTGGAAAAAAAACCCAGCTATTTTTAGAGTAAAGTCTCTCTAACTAGTTCTTCTGTAATGTGCAATTTAAGATTGACATGCCATCTAATCTATAACAGTGGATTACACCACTTTCCTTACTGCTGCATTCAAATATTGAGCCTAGTTTGAAGTATTGATTCAGCTGTCTTCAGCCACTAGAAATATGACAGTTTATACCAGCTATCTGGTTAGTAATGTCTCCATAAAGTGATACATTTAAAAAATACACGCTTAAAAATAATACTTTAATTTTTGCTTGCTTCTTAAAAAGACCATCATGGTTGTCATTAAATGAAAATAAAATGCTCTAGTTCTGAAGGACAAGCTTTATAATTTTTTTTACTGCAGTCTATCAGGTCAGATGTACAGTTCTTGTGCAGCTGATACTCCTTTTACAACCAATGTTGTGGACATCTTCATTTTATTTTGATTTTTAAACAATTTTGCTCAAGGAAGCTTTGCATAATTGGGCCTTTATTCCATCACTGTGTTGGTTCAGGTCTGAGCTCTCACATCCAAGGGGCTGGTCTGTTTAAAAGCTCCTGTGTGTCAAAGCAGGGGAGAGAAATAAAACCGTTAGGAATTATTCATACAGCGACAACGAGATTTCAAGGCAAAGAAAAAATCCTGCCTTAATTTTTGCACTGTGAGGTGGAGGCCAAGCTGACCTTCCCACCCAAAGACACTCTGCCTGCCCATGGCTCGTTTCTTCTGTAGTTCTTCTGGCATCATGTCTTGCTTCAAGCTTCCCTCTGTCCCACCTCACATAACCCAGAGACTGAGGGACAGAGACACCACCGAAGGGAAAATCTCCTGGGGGTGACACTATGCTAATACCAAATAAATAACAAAATTAAACCCAGACTTGTTAGTGGGTAGGTCACAGAGCCAACCCTTTTAAGACGACTTCTTGATGCTGGAGGGAAAAGAATATGAATCAACAGGCAGGACAGAGACCCTGCTTCTGCTGAATGACTCATTCTGGGAGTGAATTGTCTTCATTAGCATAGTGTCACCCATTTATTTTCCTCTGGAAGGAAAGGGCTTCAGTTTCCTCTCTTCCTCACATGACCTTCTTCAAAGTTATTGCAGAAAACCACTTGGAGATCCAGCACCAGCTCTGTTGCTTTCCTGCTTTTCTCTTTTTTTATTTTTTCAGTGTGACAATAAATGCTATTTGAAACCAAAATCTTTGTAGGCTACTTACTCTCTATTCTATTTGATTTCCTATATCAAGACTACATTATGACATTCTAATCAGGTTCCCACATCACACCCATCGCTACTGAAGTGACTTTTATTTATTGTTTCTTCCCTTCTGTCTTGTGCCCTCCTTCATAAGAAGGACATTGGGGCTATCTGGGAAATGAAATGACTCACTCAGTGAGAAATTCATTTGTACCATACAGGAAGGGCAAAACAGATTTGCTCAGTTGCTTGCAGAATGTGAGGGCAAACCTTCTTGGTGGTTTTCCAGTATCCTTCCCCATGTTTTGAGCCTGGGAAACAAATAATTTTGAAATTGCTTTTTCTAACTTGGTTTGGGTGTTTTCTCTCACATCTGTCTCTAGGTTATTTGCTAGAGAAGGAATGGAGGGAGAGAGAGAAAGGCAAGGGGGTGGTGACAGAAGGGCAAGATGTAGACTTGGACAGAATTTGGTGAGGTTATCCAGAATATCTTCCTTATTCCAAAGAGGGATCAACTGTTCTTTTCTGTTGCATTTGAACAGGCGATTCTGTTGAATTCTGTAGAGCTGAATTTCTGGCCTGATTATTATCTAATCCCAACATGTGAGATTAAAATTGATAGTTCTAAAGCTGAGAAACACATACGTGAGGAATGAAGCTTTTAGCTGTATTGATCAAACTACCAGTTTTATATGAGAATTAGTTGGTATTTAATCTATCTAGCAGCATATATCAAAATTACAACCTAAGGTTTTTAATACTTACAAAAAAAATTGGGAGGGGAGGCTTGGGGAGATATAAATCAATGGGATAAACTGTAATTAGCTTTTTTTCTGATAGATTATAGTTCCTTCCCCGAACAAGAACTCAGTACAGTCACTATATATATTTAAATTGCATTAACTATCCTAAGAGCTGTAAAATACCTGGAGCATGGGAGATGTCTAATATAATAAAGAAAATAGTAAGTAACAATATATAACTAGGAGCTAGTGTTGAATTTTTATGGGTCATGTTGTTTATAGGCTTATAACTGTGCTCTTGGTTGGAGCACGCACTAAGGAATACCTAACTAAGAATCACGGAAAATACTCTGCCAGAAGATTTGCATGAGTCCTTTTCTTTTATAAACTCTTTGTATTAACCATGTTCAAATATGGTAGCCTGCTCATGGACTGTTAAATTTAAAAAAAAAAAAGAAAATTTTTGTCAAAATATACTCTGTTTGTTTAAATATCTTTCAGTACCAAAAAGATTAGAGAGAATTACTTAAACTAAAAAAAAAAAAAAGAAAAAAGAAAAAAGAAAAAAAAAAAAAAAAAAAAACAAAAAAAAAAAAAAAAAAAAAAAAGATGCTGTTTCAGTAGAATTTTATTTTAAAATTTCATTACTATTCTGCACAAATTGGAAGTGCTCATAGCTGAGATTTTTTTGCAACAGAACGCACTTTACCAGCAACTGAAGTTGTGGCCAAAGAGAACACAAATGCAGACCTGGAGAATCAAGTTTTGAAGAAACCTTTTGGCATTAATCAAGCTGACATCTTTAGGATGTTTTTTTCATACACTTTCTCCACCACTAACATTTTCAAGACTGCGCTCAATCACCTCCAGCACACATGCTCAGTAGTTTTATAACTGGTGGTTGACTTATCGAGTTGTCCCTCCTCTTCACTGCCACTTTTATTTGGCTTCACATTCTGAAATCCTCATTCTCCAGTTCAAAGTGACTTTGTCAGAGTACCTATATGTGTGACTTGGTCTTACACCTGCGTCTATCTGAGGTGTATTTAGCAGCAACTCTTTAAAGCTTGGTACAGTCATAAAACCTTCCAAGAAGATTGCAGTTAGCTCATCACCTTCTAATGGATGCCTTGTACAACCCCTGAAGCAAAGAAAACTCACATACTGTTCTGAAATACACCTTGGATTTGCTGTGCTTCTGGTCATCAAACATTAACGCCAAATGTTTGCAATTAGACTGCCTATTGTAGAGACTCAGGAGTTCTTTGAATATAGAGCAGCGAATGATTCTGAGATGTTGGTAGGCATTATCTCCCATAGGAGAGATCCTATTTTCAGTGACATGCTATCTTAATTCTGTTTTACAGCTGCTATGCAGGAAAAAAAAAAGATGCTGTTTCAGTCCAGCTCTGAGCATTTGGTTCTTGGTCTGCATCATGGCAAAGTTTTCTTTAGCCTCACTGCTGCTTCCTTTTCTTATGACAATGCATCTATTAGGATTTTCAGGCTAATTTAGGGATCTGCCTGCTTACATGTTTATTATGAGTCTCAATCAAGCCATCAAGTCTTCTTCAAAAGTACAGAAAGCCTGGAAGTGCTTAGGATGCAATGAAAACAAGCAGCTTTATGACCATAAAGGAGGAGGGAAAGAGTGGGTGGCAGATGAGAATAAGCAAAGGGAAGTCTATTCTTTCCTTATGGTCCAATAGACAGAATTTTAATTCCACAAAGACCTGAGTCAACTCTGTTGAATTCCCTGGCTACAGTAGACATCCTACATGACTTTAGAAGTTACTTAGCTTGTCTATGGCTCAGTTCTCTTTCCTGCTTGCTTGCTTTTAGGCAGCACATTGCTGATAGCATGATATTCATAGTTAGTGTCAGGGTAACAGACAGGAGTTGAACAGATGATCTGAGAGCGGTGACTTACCTCAGGGCCACACGCCAAGCTCTGGCTAGTGCAGGAACAAAGCCAAGTCCTGTGAAGGCTCGTGGCTTCCTAGCGAGACTTTCTGCTTGCTGTGCTGTGTTGACTGACAGGAGAAAGGGGCCTCACAGGTTGGTGTGCTTCAGGACTGGCCAGATTATGGACACATGCCACCACAAACAATCAATTTAAAATATTTCTTCTTGTTGCTATCACTTGGATCTTGATGCAGCAGTGGATGAAGGCACCAAGTACAAATATTGGATGAAGCATGATGGGCAAGAATATCTAATCTGAAAACTGACCGTGGTCTTGGAGGCTAATCCAGTTTGGTGCTCAGGGTGTTCATCTCCCCACCAGCTTCACCAGAATACGAGCAAGCTCTGCACCTAGAAGGATCAGCTTCCTTCACTACGTATTTTAGCCTTTGGCAATGCATTAATTAAATGAGGATAATGCTTACTTTCCCCTTGAGGATATTGTGAGACTTGGTGTAGAGAGATATTTTGAGCCCTTCTCGTGAAAGACACTGCACAGAGTAAATGCCAAGCGTTATGCACCTCTTGAGAATCAAAAGGTCACCCACTGAAGACCAGGCTAAATTCCCATCGATTTTTATGAGAACTCTGGGTGGAGCCCAGAAAAACAATCCCCAGGGCATGGACTGATCCTTCTGGCCTAGTCAGTGCTGGGACCATGCAAGCTTTGATACTTTCTGGAATTAAATAATTCACTTCTTTCTTAATTTTATCATCATTAATTTAGCCTATCTTGAAGAGAAGCAATAGGTCAGTTGGATGGGGGGTAAGGAAGCCACATGGAACAAGCGAGGAGGAATTAATTAGGTATGCTGCTGGCGATGTGCTGCTACCCTCTGTGGAAGCCACAATGCTTAGAGCTATGGAACTATCAGGGAATGAAAAATAAAATAAAAGGCTTTAGATTTACGATTCTCGCTCTTATGTGTTCTTGCCGTCGTTCATATGGATTAGGACTTAAGTTCAAACATTCCCTGTAGAAACGAGGGTTTGCTGACTTAGAACAAACAGCATTAGGAATACAGGTTAGGCAAACCCAGAGATATTCAGGTTCATCTTAAGTTTCAGCTGGAGTTGGTCTGAAGTGTTATGTTTAATTTTTTTTACTCTGACACAACAGTATTCATAGAATAAACAGAAACTGTGGAATCTATATTGGGTAGAGTTTTTTAATGCTATGTTGGAGGAGAAATTCAAACTAGACCTAACACTCAAATATTTTTACAATTCTTCTTCCTTGTCTGTTTCTGTTTCTAGCTTCTTCCAATATCTGTCCTTTCTACTGTTTCCAGGTTATTTCGAAGTCACCCTGGTCAGTCTTAACGTTGAGAAGTCCAGGTGTACCAGAGTGACAAATTCCTTCTATCTGAATAAGAAGAGGAAACTGATATCTTGGTATCCAGCATGGTGGCAGTGCACAGAGGTCAAGAACCAAGGCATCTCCATACAAATTAGACTTTATATAAACATAGTTTGTGGATTAGAGGTTGTAAAAGTTACATTCATCAGATGAGGGAAAATAAAATAATTAAATACAAGGTTAAAAGTAGGAGCAGGAAAAAAACAAAGAATGACAAACAGAATTTTGGCCTCTGTCTCATGGAAGTCAGGCAGATGTGCTCCTGTGGAGGCTGATAACTCCTCTGTTCAGAGAGTTTACAACTACCACTGGGAACAGTAAGTTTCAATACATAGGAAAAGAGCTGCAGAAAGCTATTGTGATGTGAAACTGTCCAGCAAAGATGTTAAACACAAGGGTGCTTTAGGACTGTCGTGCTGTCTCAGTCTATAGAAGCTGTGAAAATGATATTAGACAAGCATCCACAAACTACTGGATATTAATATTTCCTTCTGGATCACTTGGTCTTTTGGGATTCCTTACAGCTCTGATCACTAGCTTAAGAAACAACAACACCGATTTGAGATCTGAACTTTGAAGAATGGGGAGAAGGAAATATTATATACCTTGCAATAATTTTTTCAGCTGGTCTGGAATACAAGTCCAGACTTAAAATCAGGTAACAGCTGAAAATGTGACTCTTAGCCTACTTGCACAGTTCAATTCTCTTTCTTGTCTGGGGCCAAGGCTGTCCCCAGGGCTGTTTGATTTTGTTCTGCTTGATCCTGAGCACCAATTCCCTATTTTTCATAAATCCAAAAGACAGAGGAACAGATCATAATGAAGGCAAATCCCATGTTCCAGGAAGCTAAAGGGCTAGAAGGGATCATGAATTGTAAAACCACTCTCTAGTTATCCCACTAGCGAAGTGACTTCTCCTTTCCACTTCTCACCCTCTCTTGCATCCATTTTGACCATGAATTTTGGGTCTGTACCAGCCTATATTGATACCAAGTCAGAAGGCAAATTTCTTTGTCTCCACGTCAAGTGAAACATTCACTGGTGTCATTAAACAAGGAGCCTCTTTCTACAGCATCCCTCCTCTGGAAAGAGCCTTGTGATTTCTGCTTTGGGGAATGCATTAATGATGCCGATAGGGAACTCTCTTGCAGGTTGTTTCTTGCAGCGTATGAGGCTTTTGCTCTATCAAAGGGTTTCTGGCTGTCTCTTAGGGCCCAGGCAGCATTGCTGCTCTAATTCCTGGGCCTGGATTTTCGTTTAGCTTTTTACTACTTCTGCCTTGGTGTGACTCCACTGACCTGCAGAGGCTTTTCTCTGATTCATGCTAAAGTAGCAGCCTGTAGTTCACTCAGAGATCCAGAATTCACTCTTTTCAATCCTTCCTCTCCATTTCAGTCACAATGGCCAGATGCTGATCTTAGTTTCACCAACACCTGCCTGAAAAATAACTCTGTTTGTGCGCACCTGTCGAATGTGTTTAAATAACTCTGTATGCACCCGTTGAGTGACAAGCCACCTGGGAGCCTGTTTGTATGGAGGGGGTCAGATGTCACCACCGAGCAGCTCTGGTTGTGAAGGGTCGTGCACAAACTTTTGGGTGTGTTCTGTTTCCAATTTCACTCTCTCAAATGCAAAGTCTTTCCTTAGTGTTTAAAAACTTGTTCTACAAAAGAAAGGTGAAAAGGTGATACTGGCATACATGCAAAAGCTCTAGGTTTTGGGTGAGAATCTTGATAGAGCAAGGATGCCACTGTTAATCAATTCCTCTTTTATGCAAGACTGCTGAAACTTCTCTTACCTGACACAACAAAACCAAAATTTTCTATCAATGCTGTTTGATGTAAGGAGTTCCATTCCAAGCACTTATTTGCTCAGAAAGCTGATTTAGAATTTGAGAGACCTGACACCTAATCCCACATCCAAAGTGCTGTCACACATATCAGGTTATCGGAACTCTGTGCCTCAGTTGCCCCAGTTATAAAAGGGGGAATAGCTACCATTTTGCTATGCAAAATACATTGACAATTAGGCAAATTACATAAAATTACATAAAAGAAAACACCTGAAATCAAAATGCTGTTAATAAGAGCTTATTCTCCATGTTACTTCAAACTCTCAGAAGTAATTCAAAGTAGTAGTGGTGGGCGTGTGTCAAGAAGGGAAGTAGTAAGAGCATTTATTAAAAGATGAGCAGGCTTACTGTAACTTTACCTGAAAAGCTGCCATCAGCATAAGGGGTGGCTTGAATTGAATGACAGAACTATGTGTGTGTTTATTTGTAGAAGTAAATGTAAAACATCTGTTGGGCCTGTGTATTTAAACCTCCTGGGAGCAGCTTTGAAGCTATATACCTCTGTGTCTGCTCATTTCCCTTCTCCAGGTTAGCGACTAAAGATGAAAAGAAATCAAAATATGCCTAAAACAATCTCATATGCCAATCTGGATGTGGTGTTTCAGGCTTGTTCAGATTGTAAGACTTATTTATGGTTTATTTTGTCACCAGCGATCTCCAGTAAAAACCCTGGCCTTTTATTGTACATTTGGTTCTTGTTATATCCTAGGTAATTAGACAGCAGATCCAGGTATTGAACACACATTCCTTCACTAGCTATCTAAAATTAAAGGTAATCATAAAGACATTACGGAACACATGAAGATTTCCTTTATTACGACATTAATAAGACATTATGCATCGCACCCCATTTGATTAGCATATGGTGCCTCAGAGCAAATCAGTTAACACTGATGCATCTATTAAAATGTCCAAGCAATATTCCGCATCTCCTAAGTGATGCACGATAAATACACTGCTGTGTGGCCGCCCTCACCAGCCTCTGCCAGCCTGACACAGCTCTAAATCTCCCGTGATGGGCTGGATGCGCTGCAGATGCAACACTGGGATGCCATCACAGGGCTTGGAGGGCCCTTGCCAGAAAGAGAAGGAATTTAAGGGCACGTTTTAAGCCTTTGTAACCCAGATAAGCTTGTTTTAAGAGCAAGCTTGCTTTAAAGTGCGAGCTTAGTGAGTGAGGAGTGAGTGAGGCTTTCGTCCCTCTGAGACACTGCTATTAAATTACCTGGTTCCACCGCATCCCAAAAGCCCTGTGAGCACAGTTCCCCCACGAAGTTAGCGTTGTAGCTCAGTGCCTTCCTGTGCAACTGCACAAGTGAACCAGTTTCAAAACATTCCTCCCATCGTTTGTTAGGGAATTACGGCAGAATCAGTAGTGCATGTATTGTCCTGATCCCTGCTGCAGTCAGTACAGCCTGGAATAAATACATTAATTTTAGGGTTTGACAAATTTGAGTTTTGCCTTGTGACTCAGTGGTCAGGTTCCCATCTCAGATTTGGACTCGCTTCTCCTGCTCTGAGAGTATAACTCTGATTGCCTAATTCTGTCCTTTTCCTTTTATATTATGCCTTTATCTAGAATTTATTTCTCTCTTCTGCAATTCAGAATTTCTATTATTAATCCAGTGCAATATTAGAGACATGCAGGAAGTACTATGAAAAATTCAATTTAATCTTAAAAATTTATATTATTGTGTTAAAAAAAGAAATAAGAATGCTACTCATCTTAGAGTTCAATATATTTAAGTATATTTTACACATTTAATGACATTTAAAAAAACAGACTAAAGATAGGTTTGGATTTGGGGTTTGTTTTGTTTTGTTTTGGTTTTTTCAGAAATTCAACCACAATTCACTGCAAATTCTGTTGGATTGTGTCACATAACTGTGAGATTAAAGCAAGCAGTAAATATATTATCCCTTTTTTCCTGGATGGGAAAACTGCATCACAGGATAAGTTACATGACACAACAGAGTAACAGTAATAGCCTGGATATTAAATACATAGTCTTGTTTGCCCTAGATAAGGTCCCTGTGCATTTCTTTCTAGAGATTTTCTCTTACTGAGCAGCCTCTATTGTTCAGATTTCTGCCTGCAAGACTTTGTCACTTACTCAGTATAGTAAAGTAGGAGCTAAACACTTGAAACATTTTCTCTCTTACTGTAACTTTCAGGCACTTCAGGAACATAAAGGATCATTTTTAAGTGTGGCACATCCTATTTCTTTAAAAGAACAAGTCAAAATCTCTGATGTGCTTTTGAACTTCCACAAAATTCACACTGCACTTTCTTTGCTTGATGACTCTTACACTGTGACAACTTGGGGGAAGGTTGCCTGAGGTCAGCTGAATCAGACAGGAGTAAGCAAACCTATTCCTTGTCTAGTCTGTAGAGAGAGGATCACCCCCAAAAGAGAACTAGCCATGTGCGACCTCTGTAATTTTTTTTTTTTTTAGAGCAGCAATAACCTTTCCTGCATTGCTAACATGAATGATTTTTTTTTTCTATTTTTAGTTTTTAAAATAAAGTCCCTATGGGCAAACAAGAAATATTATCTGGGAAAAGTTTGGTAAACTGTGAATGCTACAAACGTTGCAGATACCCAAGAGCTTAGAGGCCACAGTCAAATGGGGAAGAAAGAGGAATGTGAGAGTGGAGAACAGAGGAAGGAAGAGTAGGTATTTCGGTTTGATGAGAATCATCTGAGTTTCTCTTGATGTCCCTGCAGTTCTGCCTTCCACTGGTGTCTTTCATCTGTGAAGCTTCCAGTCATGCCACTCACACTCTCCTGGAATTGTGGACATGTAGCAAAGTTTTTCTAGCAGAGGCAGCCTTGGTGTGTGGCACATGCTGGACATGCATTGTTCTTGAACCCACTCTAAAAATGCACATATTCAGACACACATACAGGAAGCCCATTCTGGGGTTTAACGAATACCTTGTTTTTTACAACATAAAGCTTGTGTATAGCTTGAAGAAAGGTGGAAAAGAGAAAATATCTTTTTTTTTGTTGTTTTTATAGAAAGCTGTAAACTGCAAGGTATTTATTCAAGAGACAAGAGCTGTTCCCAAGAGCTATTCCAGCTGCTTTTAGAGCTCTCTCTGTGTTTCTCTTTGTGTGGAGGAGTTTTAATATTTGTCCCCTTCTTTTTACTTTTAAATATAATGTAAGTGGATCTGTGACAGTTTGAACTCTCTGCTTACATTTTCCTTGATTGAAAGGGCTGCAGGAAGATAGGATAAAATTTAGAGGCATGGGTCATAGTTTTGATAAAACACATTTCAAGAATTGCTGCTACAGGAATGCTACAGCTGAGATTTTCACAGCTAGTAAAATGTAATCTCAAATGTTTTTGCTTGCTTTGCCCAATAAGAAATTCATCAAAATGGGGTTAGATCCTAATTTAAAGAGCTAAAAAAGGTGATTGTCAGAAGTGAGTACAAGATGGTGTGAGTTATTTCCCCACACCACTCACCCTCCCATGACATCTTTAACATAAGATCAACTGAGGCTTCTCAGTTACCCATTCCTCTCCCTCTCCACTGCTGCCACAGCACAGCCCTTGGAAAATCTGTGTATTAATTCACTCAGGCTCTTCAAGAATTTTATACCTCTGCAGGTCACAAACCTTCAGGTCTAAAGATGTGTTTGCACCTGTTAGTTTTCCCTGACGGTGCCATGCACGACCAGCCCTGCGAACAGCAGCACCCACCTTCTTTACTGTGTCCATTTCAACATCCACGGGCTCTTCTGATGAGGCTGTCTATACTTGTGTAACTCCTCCAGCTACAGAGGTTTCACTACTGCCAGGGTTGCCTAAAAATTCACACTGATGGTGGGCAACAGCAGCCAAGCTTTAGCTGCAGGGTGGTTTAATGCAAAGAATGTAAGCTTGAACCTCTAATTCTTTGCTCTGGCACTGATTTCTCTGAACCTATGAGCAATTTGTCTTACCTTTGAATCCTCCTTTCTCTGAATCACAGTGCTTACCTGCTTTGAGGTTTAATCAAGGAAACTGTGCAAGTGCCAGATACTGTATAAAAGCAAGAGGCAATTATTAAAAGTGGGCTTTGACTTTTTAAAGGTAGGATAACAGATGCTGGGTAATAAATCTCATTAACGATGATAGGGAAATTGTCTTACTTTTGAACTCTCATTGGCGTTTGTTTCCTAACTTTTGTTACTGCTTAATACTTATTCTGGTTTCACTGTTTGTTTTCCAAAAGTGCTGAAAACAATTAGATGACACAATGAGCTATTATTTCCCTAGGGCATCCTAGCACTTTCAGATCTGTGTTTATGTTTAGGAATTATTGAAGCATACTGTTTTGATATGGCTTTAAGCAAAATGATTGGCTTTCAGATCTAACCAGAACTGAGATTTGAAATCTGTTGAGTGAAGTTGCAGGCGCTTTAAACAGAGTGTTGCAGTTAGAAATTTATACAAGATATTTCACCAACCTAATATTTCTGTATGTGTGTGCGCGCTTGTCTACTGACAAAAATTATTGACTTAATAGGTTCTGATTTTTCTCTCTCAATTTGGAATGGGAGAAACATGTCTCTTGTTTGCTCATGATGGGAAATCTGCTTCCTGTCCACTTATATCAACAGCTCTGAATGTGGAGCTGCAAATCCAGCCTGGACTTGATTGCTCTCAGAAATGTTTCTGCAGTTAAGAAGCTGCAGTGTAGCACTTGGTTCCACATGAGGAGAATCAGATGTGCTTTAGGATTTACTTTGCTCTGCTACTGAATGTGCCTCAATTCTGCAAGTTCAAAATGGTGATGCATTTAAAGTTAGCTGCTGCACCTGACTCACCCACTGTTCTTCTTGGATGATTTCCGTCCTGCAACAAGCAAAGGCACAGGAAATAAAGATCTAAGTTTGGGTGATTATCTGTCTTGAGATGATGGGTAAGGCATTCACACTGAGTTTAAAAAAAAAAAAAAAAAACAAAATAAAAAACAGAGTATAAAACTCTTGCTTGAGTAGGAGACAGAAGTGTCAGTGATAAATTAAGCCTCTACCTCAGTTTCCCTTTCCTACACAATTAGGAGTTTCACAGAAATGCCTCATGGCATGCTTGAAAGAAAGAAGCCAGATCTGTACAAGGGGGAAATATCCTTACTCAGGGTCATGAGAAATCCTAATCATCAGAAATACTAAAAGTCAAGTGAAACAGAGGTCTGAGAGAATTTGTTTTGGGGATTTTTGTTTTAGAAAAGAGATGTTGTTCTTGCGGAAAACTGTGATAAATAGACATGCAGGTGGTGTACTCGTGTAGTCCTGGGCTTGTTGGAGATGCTGACCCACCCAGACATGGGCACATCTATCTATCAGGCAGCTCCTCTCCGAGAAGTGTCCTGTGCTGATTCCCTGACTCATATTGTAAAGAGAGAGGGAGACCAGCCTCGTGCTTAGGATTTTATGATGGAGCGTAAATCAGGTCTGCCTGTACTTGACCAAGGTTGAAACCCACAGTGCTGCATGGTAATTAGATTTTTAAAAGATTTTTTTTCCCTCTGGTTTATTTATATAGCAGTAATTACCTCCAGCACACAGTCGGAGTGACTGCTTGTCTTTCATGACCATACTTTTACCCTTTCATTTGACTGTCCTGTGCTTTTGTGGCTAATATAGAGCTTCATTCATTATCCCCGAGCCCCTTCCCCTGCCAGCCCTTGCACAGTGGCACAGCGGGGAGCACAAGGTTATTCTGTGGCAGCTTAAGTGGGAGTGGACGTGAAGAGCAGAGCAGAGATGTGTCCCTCAGCCCTGAGCCGGCAGGACTGCTCCCACACCTTCCTCAGAGGCATGACATTCCATGGGGGAACAGGGCTTGCCTGGGGGCTGTGAGCCCATGCACCCTCTCCTTGCTGATGTTTCTGGTGATTCTCCCATCCCTGGCTCTTTCTGGCATAACTTACCAGTTGTGCAGAAATGTTCCTTAATAAACCTCTCATTTTCCAGCTCTCCTTGTCATAGAATCATTAAGATTGGAAAAGATCTTTAGGATCATCCAGTCCAACCACCACTGCCAAGCCCACTGCTAATCCATGTCCCCAGGTGCCACACCTGCATGTCTTTTAAATCTCTCCAGGGCTGGTGACTCCACCACTGCCCTGGGCAGTGTGCTCCAGTGCTTGGCAACATTTTCAATGAAGAATCTTTCCTAAAACCCAATTTAAACCTCCCCTGGTGCAAATATGTCTCTTTTTGCCACTTTTCTCTTTCCATCTCTTCTCACCTTCCTTTCCCACAAAGTATCTATTGAACCTGTTCCTAGGTTTGAGATGGATTTGGCAGCACTTGTTTTATTGCAATTAAAAATTATTTTGTTCTTACACTTCTCATCCTAATATGAGAGAAGGACCATCAGTTCGCTTTCTGCAGAAAAAAACAAACCCTCATTGTTTCAGCCTATCTCCTGACTGGACCTGTGGCACCCAGAGAGAGGAGCCCAGGCTGGAGCAGGTTTGCTGGTAGAGCTCATGATCCCATAGGGGACCCAAGCTGGAGCAGCCTGCTCTTGTAGGAACGTGCTGGGAGTGTTTGTGAAGAGCTGCAACCCATGGGGAGGGCCCAGGCTGGAGCAGCTCCTGCAGCGCTGCCTCCTGTGGGAGGGACTCCACACTGGGGCAGGTGGAGGCTGTGAGGAGTCCAATCCCTGCTCAGGAAGGAGTAACAAAGACAGCCTGTGATGAACTGACCACAGCCCCAGCTTCCCATTCCCCTGTGCCACTGAGGTTGAGAAAATCAGGACTGAAGTTGAGCCTGGGAAGGAGGGAGGGGTAGGAGAAAGGCGTTTTAAGATTTGGTTTAATTTCTCCTTATTCCGCTGATTTGATTAGTAATAAATTAAACTAATTTCCCTAAGCCACATCTATTTTGTCAAAGACAGTAACTGTTAAGTGATTTCTTCCTGTCCTTATCTGGACCCACGATTCTTTTGTTGTATTTTCTCTCCACTGTCCAGCTGAGGAGGGGAGTAAAAGAGCTTTAGTGGGCACCTGATGTCCAGCCAGGGTCAACCCACTATGGCCCAACTTCTACCTGGCTGCAGTTAGGGAAGGTGATTCCCATGTGAGTCAATTTTCCTGAAGTCATACAAGGATCCTAAAACCATATTCGTTCTGCTAGACCAGTGTTTGAGGTAGGATGATTGAGGCGGATGCCTGCTGCGGCTCTGTGTGGCCATGCTCAGCAACACAGGCTGCAGAGGGACACTCTCCTCTCTCTGGAGGCTCCCAAGAGCTCTGGGTGTTCCCAGTTATTATTGCTTAATGTACAACAGCTTGCTCCTGGACCAGCAGAAACATGGGGTTTCCAGGGGATATCTTTATAGCAGTTGTCAGAAGGCTTGAAGCAGAACAGCTATGAAATGGAGCATTTTCAGCAGTCGAACGAGGGAGAAGGAGCTTGCTTAGCCACATGAGGTGGTGATGCTGCCATCAGGCCAGTGCAGTCAGTCAAACAAATGCAACTCCCTTTACAGTGTGAAGAAAAATAGGTTTTAAAAGCATCACCAGCCTCCCCAAAAGCAAACAATGTTGGTGAGTCAATAAATGATGGAGTTCATAAAGTGCCATTTACTTCCCCCTCCGTCTGCAGCAGTAAATTCAGATCAGACTTTCAGTAGCTGTCTGGCCTCACAGGGGTCTTGATTTCTTTTTGAAAACCATGGATGACAGTTACTTCTCTTCCCCAAGCTGTCAAGAAGGAGCTGATATGACTGTCAGAGGTACAGTGTACATGATGTAAGCAGTGTTTCTGTTTCCACCTCACATTTGTAAATGTAGCTGCTAACATATTCAACTCATTTCTAATGATTTCAGTAACAGTGAGCTGGCTTTCTCCTTCTGTGGAAATTTTCACTATTTACCAAGTTTCCTGACAAGATCTTGAGTGAATAGGATCTATCTGCAGATATTACACAGGTTCTAGCTTCTGGTAGAGGAGATCAATCAGAAGGAGGAAAGATGCTGGTGGTTCATATCTAGGGGGCAGGAGGCAGAGAGCCCTGCTGTGAGGTGTTGGTGTCAGAATCCAGGCCTTGGAAATCTTCAAACATGTTGACTAGCTGCCACCAAATCTTGATGTCATGGGCTCAGATGCTTTGCAACCATCACAGCAGCCCACCTGGATATCTCAAGCCTTGTTAATCGTGTGTCTCTACAGCACTCAGAGCTTGGGAACCTGGTCTAGAACCACAGGGTCACAGAATTGCTTTGGTTTGAAGGGACCTTAAAGATCATTTCACTAAAACTTCCTGCCATGGGCAGGTGTGATGGTGACAGCAGGGACCCCTTCCACTAGATGAGGTTGCTCAGAGACCCATCTAACCTGGCCTTGAATATCTTCAGGGATGGGGCATCTATTCTCTGGGCAACTTGTGCCAGTGCCTCACCACCCTCACAAGAAAGAATATTTTTGATATCTTTCAGATTAAAGCAATTTTGCCTTGTCCTGCCACTAAAAGCCCATGGAAAAACTCCCTCTCAAACTTTCTCGTAAACCCTATTTAGGTTCTGAAAGGCCACAATAAAGTCACCTTAAAGCCTTCTGTTCTCCAGGCTAAACAGTCCCGACTCTCTCAGACTCTCTTCACAGGAGAGGAGCTCCACCTGTCTGATCATCTTCATGGCCTTCTCTGAACTCACTCCAACAGGTCCATGCCCTTCCTATGCTGGGGCCTGCAGAGCTGGACACAGTGCTCCAGGTGGGATCTCACCAGAGCAGAGTAGAGAGTTCCTTCTCTGTCTTACTTGGCCATCTCTCTTTCACACCCGTTCACACCTCCATGTGCATGGTGCAGTAGAGATCAACCTGACCTGAGCAGCAACACGACTTCTGACCATGATACCACAGTCAGATTATCTGAAGAGCAGATGCATGGCTCTCAGCACACCACAGACCTGTCCCAGTACTTTCTGATAGTGATTAAATGCAGTGCTGGGGGTTTTTTTTGTTTTATTTTGGTTTTCAAGGTACCAAAAGCATGCACAAGTTGAATTCCTGGTGTTATTTTTTACCCACTGTAAGATAGCGCCTCACATTACCATTCTTCTGCAAAAAGCCATTTTTAACAACTGCAGGTCAGGAGTCTGTTTTTCCTTCCCAGCTTCAGCCCACAGGGATTTTCATGATAACATTTAGTTTCAGAGCTGCATGCTCTATGGAGAAATGTGATTCAACAGCTGCCCTTCCTGAACTGTGTCCTTAAAGTAGAAGCAAACCTTTCATAAATCCAGAGATGTAGAGGAACAGGTTTGTATGTGTGTGGATGGGTTTATGTGTGTATACATAGGGATCACTCATATGAAGAAAATTTTGCTGTTTCCTCGGATGACTTCTGATTTTCAAGTACTATACAAACCTTGATCTCTGGTTGTTTCTCTGCAGAGACAATCTGTAAGAGGTGAGGACAAGCAGTGATGCTTTGGTAGCTGGAAACACTGGGTTGGGGTGTAGGTGAGGAGGGAGAAAAGCATATCCTATTCTGCATGAGAGTGGAGATCATTCCCACACCCATTATAAGACTTCCACATGTTTCAGTGTTGGAATGTAGCATGGTCTCTGCCCTGGCAGGGCTACATAAGTGTGAAGGGACTGAGAATGGAAAGCAGTTGACTCCTACATATGCTGAGGTAGTGCCCAAGTCATGCAACCAGGGCTGTTAGCCAATTTTCTTTGTCTCCTTGCTCTCACAGTCCAAATGTGTGATATCCCTCTTTTGTTTGGTTGTTGGAGGTTTTTTTTATTTGATTGTTTAGTTTCATTGTTTTGTTTTGTTGGGTTTTTTTCCCCTTGTCTCCTCCTTCCCGCACATTCTCCTTGTATGTGTTGTTTTCTTAAAGCTAATTTGTTGCCTGTGCATCCTCCATCTGCCCCCTTAGGGAGGAGTTGGACCCTTTTCACCCACAGACTCTACTCCCCGCCGTCATTTGGTGTGTGAGTGTGTTTTAGGGTTCGTTGTAATTATCATTAATGTCCTGAAATGACCTACACACGTAAGCTGCTTTGCATTTCTGAGAGCTGGTGCGGAGTAATGCCTGGCCGGCTCCTCTCGGGCTGGGTGGGAGCTCTGTGACGGATCACGGCTCAGCTCCTCGCTCCCTCTCTGCCCTTCACCCACCCGCCTGCACCCTGGGGAGCCCACACAGAGCCGCCTTCCCCTGTCACCCCACAGCTGATTGAAAACCTTGCTCCATGGATTAAGACACAAAAGTCCTAAGTGAATTAAATTGCTCAGTCTCAGCTCTTTCCTTCGATGAGAGATTTCGGAGAACAAAAGCCTCTGTAGGTTTTTTTCACATGGTTCAGCACAATTGGGGCATCTCGCTCTGAACAAAAGAGATGTGAAGCTGAAGGGAAATTGCAGGGCTGGTTGTTGGACCCCGTCCTCCACCCTCCCCTCCCTGCTCTGCACCAAGTGCAAGGAGCTGAGAAGATGTTCCAGTTGTACACATAGCATGGATCAGGTGGGAGCTTTTCCCCCTGCACCTTGGCCTGAGGGTCCGGAAATGCCCTGGCCCCAAGTGCGTATTCCCTGATACTGTCACTTGAATTAAAGACGGATGATTTTCACATCATTCCTGCCCTGACAACATTAATCTGATGTGGCTTTCACAGCTTTAGTTGCAAATCCAATCACTTGATGGATGGGAATGTTTACCCACCCCAAATCTCAACTTTCCTGCCTTCCCCGCCTCCTAGCTAGTGTCAGCCAAGTCAGCAAGATCTCTGTCTATAAAATATACCAAGCAAGCTGCAACTTTGCAGTCTTACTGGGATTTATGGACAGGCTTAAATGATAGAGGATATTTTTTTTGTTTTGTTTTTGTCCTTTTAGGCTTTTATAAACAAACGTTTTCCATGAGTAGCTTTGTTTTCCTGAGTTCCATGTCAACCCGACTCAGATGGTGCAGAGACCTTGCCTGTCTTTCACAGCCACCTTAATTGCAATAAGTATCGTGGCAAACTGAGAGATGAATTTCAGTTTCTGGAGCGTGGAATAAAATTATTGCAAATTACTTTTAAGACTTAAATCTCCTTTTCTTTGTCAAACCAAGAGAGAATTGGAATATTGAAGAATATTGAGACAGGTGTGGAGGGAAAATTGGAACAAAACAACAAAAAATTGACGAAATAAGCAACCAGATCTCAATGGCTTTTGTCTGTAATAGGACTGTAGAGGGTTGAGCATTATTTCTTTTGCTATTGGCCTCCTCATGTGACTATCTCAAATACACTCCTTCTCTGACCAAATCAAGCAATGCAATGTGTATTTGTGTTTGTATTTGGATGAGAGTCCTTGTGTGACTGCACCATGTGTGGGGCAGAAATATTGGTTGTGACTGCACGAGAAGATTGATGCCACACAGAGTAATTAATCAAGGCCTTTTAAACCTCTCTTAGTAGACAGAATGGGTCATTTTGTAAAAACTGGTCCCATTCTCTAACAATTAGAAGGACTTGGTGTCATCGTCCCTCTGCTATCTCACCGTTATCCATAAAGCATTGGCTTCTCAATGCATTAGTATCCTCTTTATAATCTCTTTCTCTTCCCCTCTCTGACTTTCCTTGAAAGGACAATGTCAAGATAAAAATCAAATATTTACTCTTGTGGGTGTAGACAAATCCTTTCTGTGTTACTTATAACGCCTCAGATTATGAAATCGGACATGATTTCAATCCTCTAATTGACCTGTCATCATTTAGGCTATTTACTTTAGTTCTCATGGTGCTCACAGCTTGGACAGTGAGTTCAAAGGAGGATGGGGGAAGAGAGATTTTATTTGTAAGTTGGATGCCTTTAGTCCTTTTACGGCACTAGAAACTTTTACATCAGGTGATAACAGTGAGAGGAACAGCCTGACATTAGCTGTGAGTAAGCATGGTGTACAATCACCTCCCTAAAAATGTTATTTTGCTTCTCTGGTCTCTCATTAAAGAGCTACAAAGCATAATTTGAGGAAATTTTTCATGTAAGTGCTATCCTGGAAAACCTGGCTATTAAGGTTTTGTATTGACCCTAAATGTACACTGTACTGAGAGAAATGCAGTTTGGTAGTAAGAGTGTGAGCCATATGCCCTGAAAGCTTCATTTGAGGGAGCAGTAAAGTCAATTGGAAGATCTCTGTTGATTTCAGCCTTATTTTCCTGGCTTTGTATGTACTGACCTATGCTACCCAGGTAATTCTGATAATCCAAAGGATGCCAGGGTGTCATTGTTAGAGTCTCAGTCCCTCTATAATAGATATTGGAAGGCCCTTCACTTCCAGCCATCACTGCTGAAGGATGGCCTTATGTCAATGTGCTTCATGATACAGAAACTAACATTTTTCTACCTTCTGCGAAGCAATTTCTCAGTAAACATACACCAGTCCTTTTGAGAGGTCTTAGCTTAGGTTTAACACCAGACTATTTTTTGTTGTCTCGAAACTTAATCACTTCTGCTGAAACTTTTTTGGTGAGGGACTGAGAAGGGCAGACTGAAGGAGAAAAATAAAACTCTTCAGCCTTTCCAAAGGGTTGGGATGTAAGAGGCACTCTTCTATCTAAGAAAACCAGCATGTTTCAGCAGGCATGCCAGTGCTTGGTGCCTACTCACATCATTTTATAGCACTCTCTGAAGACACTGCTGTTGAATGATGAATAGGTTCAAGCTTTCTGAGAGGTCCAAGACCACTCAGGGATGCTGCAACCTTTTCCTTTCCTTAGGGCAAGACATTGCTGCTTGTTGGAGTGGACAGGTGCTATGTTTGTCCTTCACTCGTACAGCAGTGACTGTTTTGGTCAACACAAATGACCAATTGATTGTCACCCTGAGGTGACACAGTAGGATTGGGAGGACAGGAATGCAGCTAAGGGTGCGTCTTGCCTGCATCAGGAAGAGATGAGCTGCTGGGCTATTAGGACTGTAGGAGAATTTGAGATAAAAAGTACTCCTAGCATGGAGCTTGCCTTCTTCTGTCACCATACACATGGGGTTTAAGCACAGCTTGCCTAATCACATTATATTTCATTGACAGTAACTGTTAAAATGGTTGTTTTACCTTCTTCCTAATGGTCATTGAGAGGTAGGCCGTGCTCTACACATGGCGAGGATTAAGTTAATGACTGTCATTTCAATTGCTTGTAAGAGATACTGGCAAGATTCTAGCATGTTCCCTTTTCTTCCTAGCGTCTTTTCTCAAAGGCAGGAGGGTGACAAAATTCAGATGTGACCGTCACTGCCCATGGCAGTAAATCCGCGACAGAGCCTTGATTACAGTCCATCTCTTCAAATTTGTTGCCCAGTTCTCTAGCTAGCTGACAAAGTGGTGTTAGCTGCAAGTGTGAGATCAGGTGGTGTGGATATTACTTGTCTCTTTGCTTCTGCTCTGATTGGTGGCCTTGATTGAGTCCATGATCTTGTCTGTTCCTGTATCTCACCATTGGAGGATAAAGTCCTCCATCTGCATGTTTTGTTCTAGCAATCTTTATATCCCAGTGACCAAACACATCAAACCATTAAAAATCTTGCTCCTGAGGCTACAGTGGTGAGGACCCAAAAAGCTTTTGAGGGAAGGTGTCTTTATTTGTCTGTCTTTTTAACCAGTCTCTTTCACAAATCAAGTTTTTACCCAACCAGTGGACTCCTTGGCAACTGGGGTACCAAGCTGGTGTGCCAAAAGGGGACCTTCCCAGGGGAGAGTCTCACAAGTAAAAGGAAAACAAGTGGCTTTTGTCAAACAAATTTCTGAAATGGAAAGCATCATTCTGTTTCAATATAGATGCTCAGGGAAGGTAAAGATAAGAGGAGAGAAAACAGAGTTAAAAATTGCAATCAGTGTGTAGTGGGCACGGTCAGCTGAAGAGTTAAGTGACACAGCCTTATTCACTCATATGAATTAATAATTGATTCAGTAACAAATCACTAATGTTGCAGTAGTCATGGTGAATAAGATAATAAATGTGTCCTGTCCAGGGAATGCAATGTTGTTAGAATTCAGCTGAAATTATTCATAAATGTGCTACTTTTCCTCATCTCCAACTACTGCTAGTTTAGCTTTTCTTTTTAATCTTCCTAAGCTGTCACATTAGATGGTGGAGCTAGTCACATTCTATATACAGTGGGATATTAAGGAGAACTGTGGAGACATTATGTCAAATTTCAATAGATAATAGACACAAATTGAGAAACAAAGTGCCTCCATACCTTTTTGTGCTCCTCGTCTAGCTTAATAAATAAATAAAATAGAAGCCCAAAGGCTATTTAACAGCTTTTGCATGTGACCCCTGCAGACTTTCTGCCCCCTCCCTCTTTTTCTGCTTGCGGAAGGAGCTCCAAGGACTTATGTAGCCCTTTGGTGAGATGTGCAGTCTCCTGACTGAAGAGGCTCCAGGGTACCTGGTATCTGACCTGCAGAGAGGATTCACAGCCCCTACACACCAGTCTGAAAAGCCACCACAGGTCCTTATATATGTGAACTACTCTTCACCAAGGCAGCTACGTGTCCTGGGTGACAGGAAACAAGTGAGGGCTTGTAGTGGTATTTGGAACGTGAGGAAAAAGGTGTTAGAGATGGAGAATCATGTAGTGAGCAATTAAAGAGAAGGTGAGGCAGATGGAGCAAGCTTACAAAAGATGAGAAGTGCTTAAGAATGTCTTAGCTTAGATGATATGAACAACAAAATATCTCTAGTTTATCAGGGAAAACGACACCAAGGACTAACAGCCATGAAAGCAAGCCAGACAAAAATGATAAGTAAGGTATGACTTTTTTTTTCTGTAATCAATGAGTGTAATTGAACCTTGTCATAACTTCAAATGGGTGAATTTTTTATTGCTTGAAGTTTTCAAATCAACATTTGGATTCCTTCCTAGAAGAGATGCTTTAGCCAAGGGCAAGGTGTTCAGTAAGTGAGTGGAAATTGTGGTGCATCATGTTAACGAGGTGAGATTAGAGAAATCTGGCCTTAAACTCTTTGAACACAATCTTTAAATACATCTGGAAAATGGCAACAGTATGAAACAAAAAAATCAGTGTAGCAACGAAGAATGCTGGAGAAATTATCAGTGTGTTCAAAGAGGGCAAATCATAAAGACAGCAAACACAGTTCAGAACTGAGGGCTAATGGCAGGCAGTCTAGAAGTAAGGACAAGGTAATTTTCAAGACAACAGAGGGATAAGTGGTAGAACATAGGAGATCTCATATTAAAAGTGAGGAAACATGGAGAAGTCACATGCCTACAATATTTAGGGCTAGTCTGAATTGCAGGGGACAGCTTTGTAGGAATGTAGGTCAGGAAGTCTTCGGTCCTGCTCTGCTCATATTCTTGGTACACAGAGAAGCACATCCCTCTGAGCCAGACAGAAGGCTAGGGCTGAGTCAAAGACCAGAGACATCGCCAGAGGATTGCTCAGTACCCTTGGAATACTGAGTTGAGAAAGGGAGGGAAGCACAGGAGAAAACTGTGAGGTCTTTGAAGGGTGATCTCATCTCTCCCTAGTTTGATAGGCATATTTTGCTCATCTATAGCAATTCCATACAACCTTCTAAAACTTGTTGCAAATTCACCTTTTTGTGCTCTCCCCAGATATTAGCAATTTTGACTTTCACTTCCTTTTAAGATGTAGCTTCCACCAGGAGACTCTTGCTATAGTGCAGCAACACAGCAACCCATTTCTGTCTGGAGATGCAGCAGCCAGAGCAGGTTTATCTGTACAGCCTGTGATTCCCCAGGCTGGATGCCAGCCAAGATGACGTTGTCAAATCTCTTGTTTTCAAAAAAAAAAAATACAAAAAAACCCAAAAGCGAAAAAAGCGCTGCCATGGGGGCCACAGTGATCACACAACAAGAGGACCTCCCACCTCTGCCTCCCCATCCTCAGCTCCCTGGGTGCTACCAGGGAACAATAAAGCCCAGCAGAAGCGAGCATCACTCTTCCTGTAATCACACAGGATAAGACACGCTGTCTCTGCCTCCCCCCCAGGTTACCTAACCCATCGTGGTGGCAGGAGCTGTACGTGCCTCTCTGGGAATGATGTCAGAGCGAGGCGTAGGGGGGCTGGGGTTGTGCCACATGGCAAGTCACATGCAGTGTAGCTGTCTTCACGTCCTCCTCCAAAAGGCTCCGTGTTTACTCGCGCTCTGCAGCACACTACTCCTCTGTACAAGTGAAATGCAGCTCGCTGGGATGCTCGGGGCTCGGGGACCAGGGTTCACACGTGTGTGTGCACGTGCCTGTGGAAGGGAATGCATGTCTGTCTGTGTACAGAGACAGGGCTCTCCTCCTCCCTCACTGTTTTAGTACCAGATTAGGGACACGCTCTCCCCTTGAGGCTATGAGGTCCCTCTAAGTGAAGCCTGAGCTCTTCTCCACGCAGCAAGAGTGACAAAAAAAGTGAGAATGGGGCTGGAGGGAAGTGGAGAGGACCAGAGTCCTTCGCTGGCTATTTGCCATGTCCGCTCGTCCTCCCTGCACTTCTACATTCCCTCTTCCTCCTGCCACCCGGCCCTCCCCCTCCCTCCATACACATACACTCCTTTTATTCTCAGTAAGTTATTAAAAATGTAGACATCACTGGCTCCCAGGGTCAATATGTTGTTTTTAAATTTAAACATGAATTTCCATTTCATTGAGCCTTCAGGCCTAATGAGATGTGCTTTGACAGGAGCAGCTAGCTGGAAAAGGCATGATTGAGGGGCGAGCCAATAATATTAACTCACAGCAGAGTGTGCACACACAGCGCTGGAGCCACGAGCCTTGATTCGCTCCTATCCAGGGCTCCGAATACAGCAGGCAAGGATTTCTGCTGCAGGCCCTGCAGTGAAATGTCAAATGCATTTAACCATCTGTGAGCTCTGCTTGCTTGTGCTGGCCCAAGTTGGACAGCCTGAATGGAGTTCCTTTCAGCTGGGATGACAGACGAGGCCAGGAGGGCTCTAGAAGTTGGGCTTGTCAGTTTAGAGGGCATCAGCTAAAACAAAGGGAAGACCATAAAGCTGTGGAGAAGGCACTGGGATGGGACTCAAAAGATATAGGCTTCCACTGGCTTAGAGTGTCGCCTGGGCCGATCACTCTGCCCTTCAAGGAGTATCAGGAAGGGGTGTTTGCATATCCTGGTGTTGGAGGTCTCTCCTTTCCTGGACAGGTAGCGGAAAGTGCCTCATTCTCCCTGGGGAAAGCTTCTAGCACACAAATTTGGTGATATTTCCTGTGGAGAACATGATTTTTCCAACCCAGTCTGTATAAAAGCACATGTGAGCATCTCTGTCAGGATTGCACTCTGGGAAGAGACAGCAACCCTAACTCCATCTCCACAGGGAAAAGCTACTCTCAGTTACAAGGTAGCCCACCCTACCAACATGTTCTGAGTGCTAAGGGACTGTAGAGTCCTCAGCCTGGCTCTGTCACCAAATAAATTTGTCATTGGAAGTGACATTTTCCCATATTTCTGAAAGATGGCTCATTTGAGAATATCCATTACAGACAGAACCTCTTACCCAGCTCCAAGACCCATGTTTTGTTATTCCTAAGATGTGTAAGACCACAGAAGTGTCAGAACAGCATGGCAGTGAGAATTCATGTAGCAAAATATAGGTTGGTCTGATTTTTCCAGCTTTCTAGCAGAAAAGATATCAGTCAGAAAGAGTGAGCAAAGGATCTCAAAAATGAAGAAGAGAATTATTTGTGAGTTGTCTCCAAATTAGGATTAGCACAAACATTTTATCAAAGCTGTTTTTTTGAGAAATTAGATATTTGACCTTTAGTTTTATGAAAAGACTTTTTCCCCTCTGAAAATAGTGATTTAGCATTGATAAATTAAACGGAGAAGTAGAGAGGAAAATCGAGTTTTGGAAAAAAAAAATAATTTTGATTTTCAATGCAAAATTGATGCTTCCCATAGACTCAAGCCAATTAAAATGCTACTTTTTCAATCTTTCTTTTTCTGTATCTGGGCATATAGAAAAATCCATTTCCAAGCCAGACCTAATCCAGACCCCTGATGACTCAAATCACTTAGGAGGTTTCTGTCAGGTGTGATTTGTAGGGCTTCCTAGGTTTTGTTGATCCAGACTTAAAATCGGGAAGAGTCTTTCTTGTGGTACTTTCCTGGGTTTGCTCCTGCTGAAATCCACAGCGGCAGATGCTGATCTCTGCGTGTGTGTGTTTATAAAATATGAAGGATAAATGCAGCATGATATTAAATGAAAAGTAAATCAGAGTAATAATTAATAATAAAGGCTGCTGAATATTCTGAATCTTTGAAAAGCGTTGTTTTCTTCCCCCCTGAATCCAGTGAGCACTCACTCGTATGAATAACATTACATGCATGAGTAATCCTTTTGAACTCAATGAAACCCAAGTTAAGTATGTGCAGGAGACCCACGCAGGATGGGGACCAGGGGCTTTAGCACTGAGCTGAGGGAAGCTGCAGCATTATGTTTGTACTGTTGCTTAATTGCAAAGCAGATGTAAATAATAGGTCTCTCCAGTTCTGTTCTGTTTGGGCTTGGCTGGAAGAGATTCCCTCTTGGTGCCTAAACCTTTCTGGACTCATGCATTTCTGGCCTTTAAAATGTGATATTTAGCTTTCAGAAAGCAAATAACAACCATTGTGCACTTTTTTGCACCTTTCTCCTGAGGGTCTTCCAAAGCACTTTTGACAACATTAACTGTTGAGACCTGACAACTCCTCTGTTGAGGGACAGCATTTCGGATTTGCCATTTTTTCTTCTCCCCCTCTCTGAGTCTGCATATATTTTTCACTTGCATAATGATATTTGGACCTTCCATAAAGCTTCTCTTGCTAAAAACATGTTTATCCAAGAAGCTGAGTTTCCATTTCACATTTTTTCTAGGAATAAATTTCTAACATCTACACACTTAAAATTAAGGAAAAATATAACTTATAAAAATCTTACATTTTGAGGGAAGCAGCTCAATGTGTCCTAATGTTTGGTTTTGAGAGTCCTGAGTGTTCAATTCTGATTTTATAGAGAACTAGATAGATAAAGGTGAAGTCTAATTTAGAGCATTGTGCCCGTTATCATACAAATCATCAGTGTTAGGAGCAAGAATAAGAAACTCAGAGTACCAAATCCCTTGCTTTATGTCCTGGCTGACACTTGTAGTAGGAGAGACACAAACTGCAGCAGCTGAGATGGTGTGAGGATTTGCTGCCTTAACATACAGAATGTTTTCCATAAGCTGAGTTTCATGAGTCAGCATTTCAGAGAGCAATAACTTACAGTAATAAACAGGGAAAGAACACCAAGTTTGTGTGGGTAAATTTGGTTCTAAAATGAGTGATGTACTTCGTGGTAATCAGGTACAGTTGTGATTTGAACCCCTTAAAGCCTGTGAAATATGTTCTCTGTTGGATGATTCCAGCTTTTTCTTTTTCCCATCTTTTATTTTCAGGTTTTTGTTTTTTGTTTTTTGGTTTGGTTTTTTTTCCTTTCTTTCTTTCTCTCCTTCTCTTTAGCTTTAGCTGTCTTTAAGGACAGGTGCCTCAGTGGGGTATTGTGCATTGCCACTGCAGAAAAAGAGAATAGAGAGTGAGACGTGGAGAGGAAGAATACAAATTTCCCCATTCACTATTGATTTTTGTGATTTGCAGAGGGAAGCTGCTGTGGCTTCTATATGGAGGCTGTAGGTGGGGAAGATGGGGAAAATGATAAAGCAGATTCAAGAACAGCGGTTCCATGTAAATTTTTACCCATCCCTATGTTTCTGCTCAGTGGAATTTTGGAGCGGATTCAGGCTTTTCATGTTCACAGAGAATTGGAAGCTTAGATCTCTGACCTTTTTAAAATCCATTTTGAGTCTCATCTTTCAGAGATTTAAACAAAAGATTTTGACCTAAAGGGCCATTGTTTTACACTTTCTGATAGAAGGGATAAGAAAGACTAAGAGGAAGGAGGGGAGAAGCAGAGATTATCTGAAGCAGGACCTGCTGATTCAGGTGGTAATTTTGCAAGTGGGAGAAGGAGAAAGAAACCTGTGAAGGGTGTAAGTTGCTGCTTTAAACCTGTAGCAGGAAATGTGGCAAGAACCTCTGGGGCACAGACATAGTCCCTGCTGGGATAATACAGTTTTTCCTACTATAGTCAGGCTCCGTGTTAGAGGAAAAGGACACTCCTAATTCTTTACTGCCATCATAATCAACTGCTTTTATTGCTTTTATGCTTAGATCCTAAAGAAATGTCTCAAATAGCAGAACTTCAGAGAGAGAGAGAGAAGGTGTGGGATCCAACTACTGGGCATGATGGGAGCTGAGACCTCTCACTACCTTAGCTTGAAATCTTCATTCTTGAAGCTGATTTTTTTTGTTGGAGTCCTTTCAATTTGAAAATTAGTAGTAGGTGTGAAAAGATACACATCCCAAGCCTACTTCATTTTCCTTCTCCCTCATTTTTCTTTCAAATATTTCTGTTTCTCTTCGGAGATTTTGTGGGACGTTTTGACAAACAGACAGGATTAAATTCTTCATACCTCTTCTATTTCCTACTGACCCACCCAAATATTTACCCACTAAAAGAATTAGAAATGGGAATATGCTAGTAGGAAATTCCCCATAGTTAGAAACTTTGGAAGGGGATGTGTCCTTTCCCAAGTCACTCTAGGAGGGCTTTTGTGGAACAGAAATGTGCTACCAGTGGAGTTTCATCTCTGCCCTTCATCTTCAGAAGGAAACATCAGTGTGTGTAGAGAGAGGAGGCATCTGACACACCAGACACATAAGAGGGGGGAAGGATTTGCTCCCAGTTGAGAAAGGGGCTCACCCCAGACTTCAGAAAAGACTAGAGCAAAGCTCTGCCCCCTCTCACTCCTTCCTGCCAAGCTGCAGGAGGCCGTACAGATGCAAGGACATTCAGAAAACAGACTGGCTCCAGCTGTGGAGTGTTCTGTTGGGAAGAATGGATTGAAGCAAACCTTCATTTTGCCTGGATTTGAAGAATGTTTTTAGTCTTGTTTCCAAAGAAAACAGAGTGTATTCATTCACACAGCTCACCCACATCTGCTCACCTGCTTTCGTTCATCCTCCATTTCCATCTACACTCCCTCAGATATTTTTAACCTACGAGTTGATTTCAACCACATCGAAAAGATCCTGAAACTATCAACAGTAATTGTGGTTCCAGTGGTTGTCTAAAAAATGGCAGAGGAAAGGGATACCAATGCATTTCCCTTCTGAGGAGGTGGTGGGCAGAGTCCATCCAGGGCAGCAGCTCCAGTCTGCACCCAGGTAGCAGCCAGTGCAGCTGGAATGTGTCACACTCTGCACGAGCCACAGAGCTCACAGGGTTTTGGACAAAGTGGAGCTTACGGAGGAGGCTGGCTTATTGAGATGGGAGAGCACGGGAGGCCTAAGATACAAATCTGTAGCAAGCCAAGCTTCATTAGCTTGACTTCATACTTTGAGAAAGCAATTATTATTTCCAAAGCTTTCACAGTGTACGGAGGATGTGCTGCTTAGCAGAGAAAAATGCCATGTCCTTGAAAAATACCTGTATCATTGAAAGATCCAAGGTATGTACAGTCAGTCCTGAGTGCACTGAGACAAAGAGAGGAGAAGTTAACTGGGCAGCTTTGGGATAGCTTGGAGTGGAGGAATTAAGATCTAAGTATAGCTTGGAAGCTTCTCTATTGAAAAGAAGAAGTCTTCCCCATGCAATAGGCAAAATGTTGAACCAATTTTTTCCGGACATTGTGAAGATTAAGAGGTATTCTTGAAGTGGAAGGTTTACATAATTAAATAAATAAGAGCTCTAAGCAAATTTGGTTTAGGAAAATTTCCAGAGAAGGCACCTATGGTGACTCTCAAATATGGTTACTCATGTAACCGATTTCTGAGAAATTTCCATAGTTGCTGATTTCCTGAGGATAAGAGGCTCTGGCTAGGGGGGATTGACTTGTATTCTTTCTATTTCTTCATCCTCAAACATCTCCTAATTACTATCTGAAATAGGTGCTGGACTTGAAGAGTCATTAGCTGGGTCTAGCACTACTGTATTCATTATTTCATCCTCATTTGTTGGGTATTCTGAGTCCTACTAACTGAAGGATTGAAGTTTGAAACAATTCATTGGGAAGGAGCCATGGACAGATTGACAAAGCTGCTGTGGGATGACAAACTGATAATTGTGGCAGATTTATGATGACCTTTATAAACGGGCATTGAAACCTTCAATTCAAGGAGGAAGCCATTAACCCTTTTGCAGATATTAAAAATAATGTCATGGGGTATTTAAAGTATGCAAAATTTTTCCTCCTGATGACACACTATCCTTTGGGTCTGATCTGAAAAGCTGTGCATTCTCCCAGGGGCTAAGCTTCAAATAATAGGGAAGCGTGCGGGGAAAGAAGCTACTTTCACACTTCATAAAAGCAGGACAACTTTCCACCAGGGAGCCAGCAAGCAGTGTCCCTGTAGGACCTGTAAAGGTGTGTTTAAAACAAAAGTGAGACAGGTTAAGAGAAGACTGCAGTGATTACTAGGGAACCAAGTGTTCCCTATGTATGATAATCTGATTATTGCAACAGTGACATCAACAGTTTCACTGATTTAGTCTGTCTGTGGTTCCACCCAGTTATTTCTTTGTGAAAACAAGAAAAATCTGGTAATACAATTTTCTCATATTATAAAATATTTCAGTACTCCAAAGTTATCTGAAATATTAATGTTTTGGGAAAATGTGAAACATTTTGCTTAAGAAAGGCAACTTGATGAGAACAGTAGCAGATTTCCTTAAGATTTGATGGCAATTGTAGTTTTCAATGTGCTGAAGCTGCTAAGATTTTGGGGAGAGAGTGAAAATTGTTACTTCCCCAGTGTGTGAGTGAGGACACTGAGGAAAAGAGAGTTGAAAGAAATCTGTGGTGAACTTCTGAGGGAGAAAAAATGGGCTTTTGCTGAGTTTAGAGTCTCCTATATCAGTGTTGCGGCTAAATATAATTTTCTTTTCAAATTCAAGACAAAATTATTTTTATGGGAACTCAGTGGGAGTGGCTTATAACTTGCTGCACAGTGCTGAGGAACCACCAAGTAACTGACCAGCAATATCGTGAGAGGCTTTGCATCACTAACAGGAAAGGTACCAACAATTTTGTCATGTCTGTGCAGAATGGTGGTCACAGCTCCCTATAATCTTTGAACTGACGCCTCCCTTGAAGTCCAATGGTCCCAGCACCATTTGAAGTCAGGATGACTTCTATTTCTGTGGCACTGCATACTTCATCCTACCCTTCAGAACACAGTACTGGTGTGAAAAGTGCAGATAATGCCTGGAAAAGATAAAGGAAGGATAATAAAACCTGTTCCAGGCAGCATTGATTGTATGACCTTATATGAACAGTTTTTTCCTTATTTCCAGGATAAATACACCTGTTATGAGGTCTGTTGGTCAGATGTCTGATAGGAAGAATAGACTCTGGCTCGTCTTCATTGCTCTTCTGAGCAAAATCATCACTTTAATGAACCTAGTGTTCAGCATCCAGGGGACAAAAAGTGCACTCCGCCCTTGCAGGCAGGAGCAGGAGAGATCATTTTCCCCATTAGTGTTTTGGCATATGGATAACTGCTTTACCCCAGGATGGCTGATCAGTCAGTAAGATATGGTTTTTTTCCACAGCCTCCCGCAGAGGTGATGGGGGGAAAGAAGAGAGCAGTAGAGAATAAGCCTCTTCCAGCTTCTTTTCCTCTCCTTTCTCTCCCCTGTTCCTTTGATGTAGCTGCTGGGACATGTGCACAGGGGCAGTGAAAGGTCTGGGCACAGAGGGGGCTGCCCAGCGCTCCCCCAGAGCACATCAGAGGAGCCATGCAAACACAGTGTGTCCGCGGAGAGCAGGATGTTCCAGCAACACTGTGGTGCTGGGGCAGAGCAGGTCTTTCCAAGAGCTCTTCTGCTGGTGTGCAAATGAAAATAGAGCTGGTAGTGTGGGACACTGGAGTCTGAAACAGGAACATATCATGAACACAAAATGAAAGCGAGTGACAGTTACTTTTATCTATTTGTCTTCATTTCAGTGGATTCTCCCTTCACCCATTCCCACCCGCCTCCCGTCCTTTTTTATTGGGTGAATAGCAGTTTTTGAACAATCTGATAGTAGTTGCTAGCTCAGCTCCTTTGCTTTCGAGCTGTATTTATTACTCATTTCCTGATTTCTTACAAAAGAGTTCTGCTGCCTTTGAGATTTACAGAGGGGTCTCTTTTCTGCAAGGAAAGGAAGAAGAAACACAGGGAAGACTTTGCTCAAATCTGGCACTGGAAAGAACTTCCCCTCACCTTGTTGCTCTCACTGACCTTTTTTCCAACACTCATGCAAATTAAAATCAGTTTTTTCTATCTATCCCTTCCTTCGTGCTCTGTATATCAGCTCCACATTGCAGATAATCATTATTGAGAAAATCCTACTACAGTGCACTTGTTGGTAGGGATCTTGAAAGTGTGTTTCTGTTCAGCTGCAAGGCAGGGCCAGACATATCTAATTGATGCATACTTATAACCTATTTGGTCTTCCAAAGTGCTGCTGCTGAAGTTTATCTAACCTTAAGAAGGACTGGCTTCAGCTACTGCAGCGGCCACCTCAGGAATGCCTCGCCCAGACCCAGTCTCCCTGGCTCGGGCTAATAGACATTAACCCTATTGCTCTGAGTTTTGTTTCCAATTCATGACACGTCTGATTTTGACAGCTGGCCTGCCCTGAGAGGACCTGGATGTGCCCATTAGTGGAGCAAGCCCTGGGACTCAAGAGAGCACAGTGCACAGTGGGTTCTCCTCTGGCTGTTGTAGTGTGGAGGCTGTTCACTACACCACTACACAAATGCAGTTCTAAATGGGAGCTTTGGGGACTGCAGCTAAGGACAGCAACGGAAATGGTTGGGAACTTCAGCTCTAAAGAGTAGTGTGAACTGTGAGCACAAGTCCATGGTGAGACCTGGGCAGAAACATACAGGCCCAAGAATACACCTTCCAGGCCCTCCTGATCAGTGGGAAATTCAACCTAACTCCAGAAATAAACCTTCTCCTTGTCGTGTGGCACTTTTTTCAATAATGTATTTGAACCCCTACATGGCCCACATGTGAGCCAAGGAGGAATAGAGGAAGGCATGGAAACATAGGTCTTTACCTTTCACTCTGCCCTCTCTAATACGTTTGATTTACCTCTAAAAAATTCTGCAGAGGGAAGATCTGCCTGTTTAGGTGCAAAATTGCTGAATTCCAAGGATGGTAAATGGCTTAATATTATCACACAGTGACTGAGATATGAAAGAATCCAGGTGATTTGACTTCTCCAACTCTTTATGATTTTCACCCTGTTCTCTCCCTTTCTGCAAAGTGGTTGTGCACTAAAGTGCATGGGAACTGCTGCACTTTACACTCACCGAATACAGCTTTTAAATTTGGGCTGGTAGACCTTTCTCTTGAGTACCTGCAATTTACAGTCCCTCCTCTCCACATTTAATTGTGTTTGTAAATAATCAGTATATCTTTGGGTGGAAAAATAAAAGTGCAAAGGATCTGTTACCGGCTAGATTTGTAAACTAAATCTTTCTTCTGCAAAAAAGAGATAAAGGGGAGGAGCCCTTTGGTAGTTTATTTCCTGCACAATTAAAAAGCTCTCATACTGCTGTAAATAAAACTCCAGTAACCATAGTCAGCTGGCACCATGTGGAAATCACTGATTCTCAGGCTGAACAAAACTGTCCTTTTGTACACCTCTGCCATTTGTTGGCACTGAGCCGAAACAATTTGAGTGTGTGCGGAGAGGCACACAGACTGTTTGCTCTGCGTCTTGCCTGTGTAGCACCCAACACAGAGATTTTCTGACTCAAAAAGAATATTCTGAGGACGTTGCCGTAGTGAAAATACATAATTATGTGTTGGGTGGTAGGTCATTACTGTGCTGACTGCATTTGTTCCTTAAGCAGCCCAAGAGAAGCCAGTATATCCCAACAGCTAAGAAAGGATTTGCACGCCTGGCTGAGGATCTCAGTGCTTTATCTGCTCTAGTGAACCAAGCCTGCAGCTCCCTAAAATGAAGAGAAATGCAGTCACTCAGGACCTTTTCCTTTGTCACTGAGTTGCACAGTCCTGGACCAGAAGGGTATTTAAGTGGAAAAGGGAGGGACAGAGCCTAGGTGTGGTTGTTCCCTAAGAGAACTTGCTCATTAATTCCTACTCCAAACACTAGATCCCTTTTTTTTTTTTTTTTTTTTTGTTGTTGTGGTGGGAGAGAGAAGGGTAGGGGGGAGTGTGGTGGGGTTTTTCTGTGACTAGGAGGGAAAAAAATATCCATGACTTGTATAAGACCAGGATAGGCTTCTTTTCACAGGAAGTTTCAGAGTAGCATTTCCTGTCAGCTGAATATCTTGATGGAGGAACCAGCCTCCAGGACACCTGCACCTGCCCTAAGGACTATGGAGAGATCCTGGCACAGTGTCAGTAGCAAGTCTGCAATACATACAGCAAGAAGTGGCTTTATCTCATTTTTCCATTTTGGCATCTTCTCGCCAGTAAGATGTGCACAAATTGAAGGAAGTTCAGACAAGAGCCACAAAAATGATGAAGGGCCTGTGAGGTGTTGACTTATGAGGAGAGATTAAAAAGAACCAAATATGTGTAGCTTGGCTAAGGGATGACTGGGGGTAGGGGGAGGAAGGGAATGTGATATTTATCTCCATGTACATACAAGGATGTAAATTCCAAAGCAGGAGATGAACTGCTTATGATAGTACAAAGGAAGATTTATTAGAAGTTGTAGTAGGAAATTAAGCAAAGGAAATTTTCAGCTGAATATCAGGAGAATTTTGTTAAGGGTATGATAACGATGATAAATATTTATACAGCATTTTAATAGTGAGAAGGGGAGAACGGTGGCACAATGATTCCTGCATCCAGTGTTTCAAGGCAATAGGGAAGGATCACTTTCCACCCTGTACTGCTATTTGATAAAAGGCTTGGTGCAGTGAAGGGAAAGTTTTCCCTCCAATATGTGAAGCTGAGATGGCTAAAATCCTTGTCTAACCATAAATGGCTTTGGCACTCTGGTGGTAGTAACTTGGAGAGACCTTGACCATTTTGCCTGGTCAAGTGTTGCATAAGCCAGTTGTTGACAGCTATTGCTGATATTTCTAAAGAAAAACAGACTGGTTGAACTTCTTCCTGGGCATCTCAAGCAGAAGATGTGACTGTCATCTCATGGCAGGGACTTATATTCAGAAAAACCTTGGAAAACCTGCCACTTACCTGGTAAATAATCTCCTCCTTCCAGCCTGTGATCAATTCACTTCTGTATTTAGTGTATTATTCACAGCTCTGTATTTAGTGCTTTCTGAACTTAACAGGAATTTTCCAGCACCACCCCAAGGAGAGATATCTTCTTAGTAGGGTGGTAGAAAGCCAATACTTCAGGTCCTGGAGGCAGGAATACCAGAATGTGCTTTGGAAGGGACAGTGCCATACAAACCTGGAAAGAGAGTGTAGGATGGAAAGCAGTAGTGTCTTCTGTGCCTCATATCAGTAACAGTGACCCCCATCTGATGCCCTTCAATCCCATGCTGGAGTCATTCACTTGACTTTCTCAAGCAAAGGGGAATCCCAAAGACCTTCCGAGCCTTACACACTCTTTCAGAGAAAGATTTCACACAATTCAAGGCAAAAGCAGAGTGGGTTTCTTTTTTTTATTTTTTCTTTTTTTTTTTGTTCCTAGTGCAGCGTTCAGTGTCTGGGACACAAAAAAAAGGTATTGTCAGATGTGTAAATGCAAATTTAATGAGTGCGTAAAAAAATCCCTTCAAATCAATGCAAAAATATTCCACAGTGGAGTCATTTTCATTAAAAAAAAAAGGGGGGGGGGAGGAGGAGGTTGCCTGAAATAAGCAAAATTTCAAGCTAATGGGAATCTCATTCATTATTTAATCCACTCCTTATCTGAAATGTACAAAAAATGGAATCTAATATGGCGTATGTATGTTGTTGTCTTAGCGAAAAGACAGGGGCAAAGGCCTGCAATTTCACTTAATATATTAAATCCTACTGCAGGCTTTGAGCCAGATTAATAACTCTAGCGAGCTAGAAAATCCCAATATATATTTTTTCTAGCTCCATGCATGATGCGGCTTGATTCATAAGCAGCTCTACTGCTGGGCTTTATTAAATACAAATAAAATATCTCTTCTATTGCAAAAGCCCACAAGGTGACAGAAAGAAGAGAAGCAACTGTCCTTGCTAGTTAAAATGTATTTTCTTTGGCTTCCTACTCCTTAACTCAGCCCCCAAGTCCCAGGTCCCTAGAATATTTATACAGTCATAACCCTGTGCATAGAATCCGGAGGGATAGACTGAAAGGAAAGAATTTGTTCCCGATCACTGGGGCATGCTTGTGCAAAAGACCCTGCAGCATTCCTACCCTCAAGTGGACACGACTCAATTTTATGTCCGCTCAGGAGAAGAGTTTCAGCAGCCCAGCACGCTTCCTTACAGTCTGGGACAGCTGGTTTGTGGCTGATTTAAGAGTGTCACCCAAAGACTGGCTGGCAGCTCTGCCACAGAACCTGGGCTGGTTCTGCGTTTGCCAGGTGGCATGTTTGAATCTCCGGCTTGGAAAGCAAGAACAGCGTGAGGGAGCTCAAAAGCACTAGGCTGGTTTAAAAATCATCAGATTGAAACTGTAAAATATATAGGAGGGGCCCCATATAATTTTAAGGTTGCTTTGCAAGCCTTTCCGCTTACATGCAGTGATAGTAAAACAAAGGATTTAGGAGAAACAAAGAAATTCAAAGTTACACAAACAGCATAGTCCTGCCTATAAACTGCAGCACTAGTTTGGGAAATCAATCCTTTTTTGGAAAACACTGGAAGACATGCTCTATGCACAGCTAAGGATGCACTTGAACATCCTGAAAAGAGAAGGATTTACTCATGTACAACCTTGATCTAAACCTAGGCTTCTGTATGCACAATATTTAAGGCCAAGTTCTTGGGATCTATGCTGGAGTAAGTGGACAGGGCTTCCCAGAGAGTAAAACTGAATCCCATTGCAACCCTTTGCTTTAATATCCTATAAAGCCATTAAAAAAAAAAAAGAATATATATTGAGTTTGATGGTGGTAGTCCCTGCATGGGACACCAACAAAAATCTGGGAACACAAAATTTTCCGTGGAAATAGACCTGCTGAAGTAGATACAGTAAAAATATGTGGGAGTCAGATCCTTCTCTGGAAAGGTTAATATGGAAGTAGACAAGTGAATTAGTGGAGAAAGATATTACCTGTTTTGAAGTGGGCAGAGCTGGCCTGATATAGAACAGGGGAGAGGATACCTGCAAAAGCACTTTGAGGAACATGATACCTTCTTCTTAAGGGCTTACTTAAGCCATCACTTATTCTTTCTAAAATTTACAGAAGAATAAGATCTTATTTCATTCATCCTCTGGAGAAAATGGAGATTCAGTGTACTGGAAACAAGATAACTTCTCCAATGTAATTTCACAATTTTTTTTTTTTTTTTTTTTTAAAAAAATCTTAGGTGACCAAAGGGGTTTGTTTTGTTTTAATTAAAGGAATAAGAAAAATGGAGACTTAAGTTAGTGCTGCAGGTTTTCAGATACCTGGCAGTGAAATAAGAAAGTAGTGGTTTTTATTGCTGCAGTCGTTTTTAAGGTGGGAAATTAGTGTAAAGTTATTTTTAAATCCACATTAGTAACTTGATGGATTTTTCCACTCACTCCTGGCACAGACCCAAAGATTCCAGTCCTGACTGCACTGAACTGATGGAAGTGGTGTCCAAAGGGACCAAGGACAAGGACATGGTGCAGGAGGAGGAACGGTTTTCTGTGTCTGTGAGGTGTGTGTCATGCTTCTGCTTGGGGGCTGAAACTGCTCTGGTGTCACTGCAGCATCTCTGCTGTGCTGTGAGCAACAGTAAGCGGATAACTTGAAGAAATTTGAGGCTAGCATGGGCTACTCTGATCGTACTTCACAGCTGGGCCAGTCCTCAGAACTGCTGCTGTTGTTGGTTTATTACAGCATGCATTGCCATGGGCACAGGAGGTCCTATTTGAAGGTAAAAGTCCTGGACTACTAAGTGCTTACCACATGCAAAATGAAAAGATGGTCCTTGACCTGAACTGCTCGGAGATGTGAACGCCTGAGAGAGGCCACAGCAAACAGATGGAGGGAGAGCAAGGTAATACAGAGCGGATTATGATTTGGTTGGGAAGTTGCAGTGATAGCACACTGGCTGCCTCGTGGGTGTTGAGTGGTTTGGAAGTGTCACTGCAAAGGTGAGTTTCAAGGAGGGATGACGAGGCGGACTCTGTAGTGGATGCCTCTGATGTTGGCAGGACTTTCACCTCCCTGGTACACAAAGGTCTCTGGACAGTAGAAACAGCTGACATAGCTTTGGGGTTAAGCCAACACTATCATGCTGTTAGGATGTTTATCTGAACCAACCGTCGCAAAAGGCTCTCCCATGCCTACCTCAATATTAAGGACTCAGAGGATTTTGAGGACAGAGCACATCATTTATCCTGACCTTCTGGATGTAGTAGAGGCCACGGGATTACAGTGATTCCTGCACCAGGCCCCAGTCACTTGGGCTGAATCACAGCAGCTCTCTCGGAAAGGTGTACAAGCCTAACAGAGAGCCTTGAAGGGAGATGGTGTCTCACTTTTATAGGACCTGCGCACGTGTTTGCACAGCATGTGAAATATAGTAAGCATATATTTGGGTATATTTTTTTTTTAATGTTAAATGGGCTTAAGGGCCTTTCTGAAAAGCTCAGAGGTTTTGAGCACAGCTGTGTACTGCAGAGGCAGCAACTGTAGGCTAATTTGAAAAATTCACGCTGGACACTGGGCTGAGATGTGCCCTTTAAATGATGGTCAGTGACCCAGGAAGAATTTCCTGAGTGCAGGAGGACCTCAGCGGAATTGTTTCATGTCTGCAAGTGTGTGGCTAAGCAGTTTAAATGGAAATAGTACTAAGGGCATATTGTTTTCCTTTGGCTTGCATTTAAAGTGCTTATCTTGTGTTTCAAATGCTCGTGATTTTACATGAACTTAAGTTCAGCGTAAACATTTATAAACTTTAGAAAGTCAGTAATATTACAAATCCGTATTTTAATTTATGAGGTTTTTTCCCACTTTTTGTCCCAAATGCCACATTACCCGTTCTTTTTTCATTTGTCTTATACAGTCAGCACCATTCAAAGGGTCCAGAGATGGCAAAGTTGGCTGTGACCATTAGAAATGAGATTTTAGCTAAAGGAATAGAATTCAGATGATGGGTTTTGTCTGTGCCACAAAGTTACTTTTGAAGCCCTGAATGGGACATGAAAATGTCATGAAAAGGAGGAGTTAAGGAGAAGTGTGGTATTTGGTTTCAAAAATTCGTTAGGTATCTTGTCTACTTATATGATAGTGAATGAGGGGGAATATGTTTTGTTCTGGGAACAGTGTGGAGTACTGATCATTGCTGATACTTTTTTGACATTCTCAATGGAAGTGGAAAATAAAAAAATTACTGTAAATCACAGGAAAATTTAAAATTTCCCCAGAAATGATGGCATTAACTGAGCCCCATGTTGTTGTCAACATTCTTCTAAACTTCCCCCATCCATTACAATCCCTTTTCTCTCCTGAGATCGTGTCTGTCTACTTTGTAAGCTCTGTGTATACAGTCCAAAACTACCGTTTCAGGCCCTGCTAAGAAATTGTGTTAGTGCTAGGACAGAAAATTGATTAGTCCGTTTTCTCTGTTCCAACTTAAGAGAAGAGTGAAGCAGTAAATAGTGTTAATGCTGAAAAGTGAATTAGATTTCTAACACTCTTTCTGCTTTAATAGTTTTTTCCATTTGCTAATAGCCCAGATAATAGCAACTGCCCTTCAATAACATGTGTTGTTTTGTTTGTATCTTTCTTCTGACAGCATCTTTTTAAAGCAACATGTTACAGCTCATTCATGAAATAGTTATCAATTCTGTCCTTGTTTGTTTCTCCAGGCAAGCTAAGTATGTCCTTGTTAACACTGGCTGTCGGGCATTGTGTACCTGCAGGCTGTGCTTAGCTCCCTCCCTTTAAGGGTCTCTCAGTCAATTAAAATTGCAGATACAAATTTCAGGTGCTTTGGAATAGGGCTTTCAAATCCAAACGCCGATTTCACACTTTGTTGGAAAGCAGAGCAGCGTGGATGGGTGGTGACGGCCACTCTAGGCAGGAACAGGGGTGTCCCCTGAACGCCAAGGATGCTGAGCCAGATTGGATTATTTTGGTATCACCTTTTCCAAACCTCCCATTTTATTAATCTTAAATTCCTCCTTAAGCACACTTTCGCTGGTCATGCTGTTCTTGTCAATTCTAGCTTTCTTATCTACTCATTGCTGCATCTAAACACCTTCCAAGAGTATCCAAATCAGCAGGGCTATTAAGTCACTTGTAGCTAATATTCTTTATCATCATCTCCTCAGCAGAGCAAGTGGGGTAGTGTTCTGGTAGGATTTCTTTTGCTTCTGCCTCTGCAACCCATGTGCTGCTCCATGTGAACATTTGAGGGAGCAGGTTGAATTTGGTGTAAGAAATTGATGTGTCCAGAGTGCTCCTTCCTTCCTGTGTTTGTTCTGAAATACTATATTATTCTTGAAAATTATGGTTCCCGGTTAAGTAGCACATATGGAGAGAGTCTGTCGAGCTTTCAAAGCATGTCAAATACAGGCCATAATGTACAGCACTAGGACCCTTCCACATGCATAGTCTGTGCCTTTGAGGTGTTCTCCACATGTCCTTTGATGATTGACAATTTGTGATTTGGTATTGCCTTGCAAATTCCTTTTCTTTCACTGTACCAGACTTCTCAACCCACTCCATTCTATTTTGTCCCAGCATTTCAATGCCTAAATTATTAGGAAACTGGGGCAGAGACCATTTACTTTGGGTTGTCCATTCAGTAGTTTTCCCAAGCATTTAATCTCAGATTGGTGACTGTAAAGCTACAGTAATTTGTAATTGCAATTACTGAGTGATGACAGTTAAATGGTATGTAATAAGAGCCTTTTAGCTACATACTGAGTTTTATCCTACTTTATCACTGACATTTCATTCAAAGAAAAAAATTTCACAAACTTTTAGTTTTGTAGATACAGTCAGCTAGAGCAGAAATGTTTGCAGAGGAGTGCTACTCAGTTGGTTCTGTTATGCTATCCTTGGCAAAATACATGTTTAATTATAAAAAGGTCTTTTAATTTATTTGATAGCTCAAAGATCTATGATTTTTTTTAAAAAAACTTGGAATTGCTATTTATTTGGATCTCAGAAAATAGATCTAGCTTTTTTGCTAAATTAAATATGCTGGTTTGAATTTGTATCTTTAAAAAGGAAACTGATGAAATTGGCATGGAAGAGCTATTTGATTAGCGTGTTCTCAAATCCATTTGAATAGCCAAATTCTTTCTTCTGCAACAGTGTGCAAAGCCTATACCTAATCCCTGGGTGAGAGAACTCACAATTATCTAGGTGGAAAGGATCCTTTGCCACATATCCCTGGGAAGCATTCCTCTCCCCTTTTCCAGGGGAGCTAGCAGAGCTTGGCAAGATGAGCCTAGGAAAAAGTTTCTGGAGTTCAAGTGGGATGTTTGATAAATTACTGGCCAGCGTATTATTAGTTGTACTGTGATTGTGATTAGTCCAGACATAACCCTGTTTTTTTCCTGAGGTTATTTCTTTGAGATTAAGCAAAGCATAATAGTGTGATAGAGTTGAAGTTTATAAGGAAAGAGGTTAGAACATTCATTAAACTTTTCTGTATTTATCTCAGTCTTCTTGCAAGACAATTTCTTTTAAAGCCAAAGCCAGATACTTGAATGAAAAATGACCCATCTCCTTAGCTCTCCTATCCACCACTTTTCATGAAAACTGACCTCTCCATTAGATCAACTAATCAGTAGAGCATAACCGAGGTTTAATGGCCATCAAAGAGAAAACCAATTTAGTTTCAGCTGCTTTGACAGGAGTGCATCTGCAGGACTTTGGGCAGACTGATCAGTTGAGGTTTTTTTTCTGGTTGTTGTGCCAAGTCTTTGCTAAATTTCTAGTAATGATCTCTCACAAGTGTCCCTTACTTTGTGCTTTGTGCTAAAAAGAAGTTACTGGGTATTTTACAGGAGGCGCTGTCAAAGCCTAGACTTACATGTATGTATGAGAACTATCATGTCACACTCCTGTGGCATGGATAAGGGATCTAAACTTTCTTCAAACTGCAGGAAGTCCTGCATTTCTTTTCAAGTGCCAGAGAGGCATCACCAACAGTAATTGCAGAAATTTCTCCATGTATTTTCTTCTGGATATATAATCCATTTTCATCAAAGAGCAAGTTCTAGAGTTAAATAAGTTTTCACATGCAGCAATTATTTTATTTATTTGTTTCTTTCTTTCTTTTTTGGCTAGCTCCATGTTGTGGTTCTTCCCCATTAAATTGATCTTTGCTAACTGGATCCAGTCTTGACTGAGTGTGAGAGCTGCAGCAATATGTTAGGGGGAGTTGGTTGGTTGGTTTCTTTTTTGGTAGAGTGGAGTTAAAACTCAGATGTGGACTCAAGAAGAAGGTTTGGGAACCTCCAGACTGGTATCATACGGGTAGAGCCAACTGATTAGTATTGCATTTTCCCATGGGGTTTTGTCCAGCATTCCTCACGAGTAATCTGAATGTAACCTGACCTGCATCTCCAAGCCACTGTAAGGTTTCAGTGCAAATTACTTATTAATTCACATTAGCCTCAGGTCATAAGAGTTCCTAGTTGGTTTTCTTTCTTCTTTGTTCCCCTACTGTAGCACTTCTTTCAACTTCCTGAAGTACTGTGCAACTTCATTGGCTTTGGGAGAGGGTGCAAGTTTAAAAATATAATAAAAAACATTTTACAACTCATTTTGCACCTAGAGTAAACATGTTTCCCATTCTTGCTCCAGGGATATTTCTGTATCTCCAGACTCTTATCCAGAGGAGCTCATTGCTATACAAGTACAGTCAATGAGAATAATTTTTATGGGCTTTAAACACAGAAAAGAAGAGAAAAATGCATGTAGAAACTAATAAAAAAAAAAAAAAAAAGAAACATTTTAAGACAGAGTAATGCAAAGCTTTCAAAAGCATGAATTAAACCAACCTTTCACTGATTAGGCATTAGGATGAAAGTTTCCATGGGAACATATTATCTCATCAGTCTCTACTTCAGTGTTCCTTGTGTCCTCGATTGAAACAGCTGGAACTAGCTAAATTATGCCATTTTGTTTGTTCTCAATTGTATGAAACCTTTTTCTTTCTGTGTTTCAACTGCAACACCAAAAAGTCAGTGTCTCTTTTTTTCTTCCTCCTTCTTTCTTGGCCAATGAATCTTTAATTATTTATACAAGTGGAATATCTCCAAGAGAAGTGAGGGAGAGAAAAAGAGAGGGAGTAAAATGAAGAGAAATTGTTTTAGCTTTGCTGGTGTGGAGTTGATCCCAGTCTTGAAATAAATATCAGCCTTTTTGGACTTGATTATTTACCAGTTGGGGGGTGGGGGGAGAAAAGAGAGAAAAATCATGAACCTCTGATAAATAATTCAGGCTCCTCCATCTGTGAAAATGTTGGATTTGGCCTAATTTTTCTTATAAACAAAGACCATCATCTGCTCCAGAAAATAAAATCTGCAAAATTCAGGTTCTGAAGGGGCACTTTTTCCCTGCCAAGATCCGATATATTTTTTCCCACACACATGCAATTAAAAAGCCAAACCAGGAAATTATAACAGAAAATCAGGCAAGCTATCTTTCATCCCTGTTCTGGTAAAATGTCAGTTGCTTAGGGCTATGTTGTTGAAACACAGGTCAACAAGAAAGGAGTTGCTAGCTTTGCCAGGTTCTGCTGTTCAGTGCCTAAATCCCCTTGGCATCATATGTAAGATACCTGATGCTGATCTGGGAAGGAGACTCCATATCAAGGAGTGAGATGGAGCTTGAAGGACAAGAAGTAACTTTAGCCTGTATCCTGTGTTGCACAGAATGGATATCTCTTTCAAATTTAAAATAGTTTTAGTAAAACAGCTTCAGTAATTCTGCCCCTCCCAGGATTTTATTTCTTTAGAACTGTGGAAAGATATCTGGGTGCAAATATATGTCATTATTTGCAGGTAACCTGAAATTAATTAATTCATAGAGGCCAGCTGCAGCATTGAGTGGTTTCTGAGACCTCAGCGTTCAGAGGTTTCGGGCAGTAAAGGGTTGAGGATTAGGACAGCCTCAGGTCAGTTAGATTAGGTTCAGGGATCTCATCACGGGTCAGTCTGTAACCAAGGAATTGGTCATCTTCTGTCTTCTACATCTAAAGTGAAAGTTGGAGTGCAATGGCATGCAGCTGGTTTCTCCAGGTTTTGAGAGAGCTAAGTGCATGAGGGTGGGCAAATGCCAGGGGAAAGACCTGTTGGGAATGGAAGGAAGGTATGCCAACAGACTTTGATATATAGTCTAGAAAACTATGTTCAGAACTAAATCTATAGACTTCAGAAGGAGAAGAATGTTGCAAGGAAGGGAGCCTGGATGCACGTCTTAGAAAAATTCAGCAAGAAAAAATGGTTGAGGAAACTCTGAGAGCTGTCAAGTAGAGAATGCAGCGTGATGCTGGTAAATCAGCCCCATGGCAAATCCTTCTCTGCATTTGGCTTCTTCCTTTGATTTCACTTCCTTTTTAGTCCAGGGAGGAAAAAAAAAAAAAAAAAAACCAAAAAAAAACCACCCAGCAGGTCGCACCAAGCCAAATTTGATTGCAGCTTTTTTGGCAATTATTGTATTCATGTATGCGTGAAATTTCTGATGGGAACTTCTCAGGGAGAGTTTGTGGCTAAATTATCATCATTTCTCTCCTAAAACTCTAAAAATGTTAATAAGGGTTGGTGCAAAAACTTGTAACTTTAAAATTAGATTCATCCAATAGAAATGACCTGAAAGTGAGTTCCCAGTGACAAGTAAACCAGAAATCTCGTGCGAGCAGAATGACAGTTTTCCCTCAAGAGTGGGGGTGGTGAATTCAGCTTTGCAACATCAGAATCAAACCCAGCTATCTGGGTCTGTCAGACAGGTGAGATATTTATCTACCTGTCACAGATACATATGTTTCTACTCAATAGCAAACATAAGTGACATAGAGGAAGAATCTATCATAAAGTGTTTAGGGAAAAGAAAAAGAAGAAACAAATACAAACCAACAAGCTTTAGTGTTTCTCTTCTAGATCCAAATTTAAAAATTAAAATATAAAAGCCATGTGGTGAAATGAAATTTAAATAAATGTGGACACTTGGACTACATCCAGCTTGCTGGACAGTGCTCACAAGGCTGTGCTGAGCTGTGACATTACTTTAGAGAGGAAAAAACAATACATGTTACCATTTCTGAAATGCTTTTGATGCCTTTATGAAGTGGCAGTTGCAGTGCAGGGTGGACAGAAACTGTAATTTCCAAAGGCCAGGCAGCATTTCCACGGTTGCTGAAGTTAGATGGAGTAAACTGGCTGTGGCTGAGCAGCAGGGTGGCCAAAGCCGTGTGCCTGGCCTGACACTCACCCCAAGGAGCAGTGGCTGGGCTGGGGGGACAAAGAGAAGCCAGGAAGTGGAGATAGGAGAGGATAAGCAGGATTATTTGGTGGCGTTCAGCCAGGCTGCAGTTTCCACAGCTCTCCCTAGGCAGCAGGTCAGCCTCTGCGCTCCCGGACTGCTTCGTGGAGGTGCAGTGAGCACTGTCTGGAGTTGCTGTACCATGAGAGGAAAGTGTTTATATCATGTGAGTTAGAGCAACAAACCTGATCGAATTCCCCAAATGGAACTGCACTTTCTGAGGCTTTCAACAATCTGTTGGGAAGATATTTTTTCCCTTTGTCTTTCCTTCCTATGTTCCTCACAATCTGAGCACCGTTTTAAAGAGCATTGCACAGGCTGCAGAGAAAAGAGGAGAGGCTTTTCTCAGGGCGCCCCTTCCACTGGAGCAGAGCAGACACTACACTTGTTTCTTTGGTGGGGTGAGATGAATGGATGGAGACTTGCCTCTCTCCTTCCCTTGCCGAGCCAGACCTGGTCATGCAGGGAAGAAATAAAATGAAACTCACTTTTGGGATCAGGGGAGGAAGATGGGAATAACTCCTCTTCACCGTTATGTCCAGCCTGAGATTAGCTAATTTCTGAGTGATGACGCTCCATTAGGCTTTGGGGAATTGGCTGTTCAGCCCTACACTGCCAGAAAATCAGTCCTTTCACAATGATCAACCTATTTTTAATTCATCAGCAGCCAAATCCTGGGGAACAGCTCTGTGTACATGTCTATATGTGTGTGAGATAGTTATGAAAGACCTGTCTTTGACCTCCTCACTTTCAGCAGAAGGTTATTGTCTTAAATAGCACATCCAGCTCACAATTCCCTTTGATCCTCTGAAACTTCAGCTCAGCCACCTGATATAATTTTCATCCCCCTCTCCAACTCCTTGCAATCCCTCCTCCCCATCCACCTCCCCCCAAACATTCAAAGACATTATAGCAGGAACTAATTTTGTCTGGACTATTATTAGATCATGAGATCAGGGCAACATAGAGGTCGTAAAATGTTTCATTCTCTCAGAATGGCCATCGTGCCCCTATCAGGTACCATAACGTTAGGTTTGCTTATTGTGCAGATTGCTTGAGTTGCAAATTGCACATTATCCAGCTTAAACACCTGGCATTTACATTCATTATAACCCTGACACCCCCCCTTTATGGCCTCCCGTGAGGGTCTTCCAATTGGTCAGAAGCGCAAATGAATGTTTTATGATTATGATGAATAATGTGAGGGGCTGTGGAGAGGAAAAAAAAAGGAAAAAGAAGAGAAAGGAAAAACAAGAATGAGATGTAGGCAGAGGAAGGGCCTTATAAAGCCCTTTGGCAATGCAGAGCTTTTTGTCAGAAGTGTATAGTGATCTCTGTAGCTGGAAAAGGACTCGATGTAGCTGAATAGAGATAAAGCTGAAACAGAGTAGTTTTCAGGAAGGGATAAAGATGTGTCTTCATTGAAAGAAGGTTGAAGGTGTTGGCATCCTGGCACTAAACAAAGAGTTGGAGAGAGGGGGTTATACTCCTGGTGGTGTTTCTTGTTTTGAGTGATTTCAGGCCAGTACCCACACATATTTCCATGCCTCAGTTTCCCCTGAAGCACACATCAGGAGTGGATTTAACAGCCACTTCTCCTCCTTTCCTGCTCCCCACCTGTCTCAGGGCCTTTGCACTGAAACAATCCCTTCCCCAGCCCTCCCAGACTTCATGCTTTCCCTGAGAAGAGGCACTTGGAGACTTGCTGGTAACTGGAGTCAGATATAGATGCAGTTTTGAGTTGTGTGACTGTAACATCCAAATCAAGAGCTATTCTTTCAGTGTTTTCCTGCCTCATTTGCTGGCATGAGGAAGGGTCATAGCTTTGAATTAGGAAGCTGCAAACTAAATGTATGAAGCCATTTACTGCACTACTTCTTGGGTATTTGGCTTTTTATTGGCTCCTTCGTTTCTGCTGTCAGTGGCTGCTGGGCCAACTCTATCTCAAGAAGTCACACTGCATTTTGAACCTGGATGTTATATTTTCTGTTTTATTTCTCAGACAAGACCTAGTTCCACTACCCTAATGCTGTTATGCCTCAAGATTGTTTTTCAAGGGGCAGCAGAAGGTGGACAGAGGTTATCTCTTGCCTCCGAGGCCATCTTCAAAGTTGAGGAGCCTTGACTATAGTTTTTGGTTTGTTTGGGTTTTTTTCCAGGAAAGCTGTAGCTATTTTGTGACTGACTTCAGTGAAGCCAGAACTTCAGGGCTTATTTCCTAGACTATGGTCAGACAGAAAAGTTGGAAAAAACAGGTTCTCTCTTTTGGGACTTTCATAGCCTAACAAGAGCCTGGAAATTGCCTCTGGGTTTGCTAGTGCCATGTCTTCCCTCAGGAGGCACACAGAGATCATTCCAGGATGCTCCAAGCAAGGAGGAAGGAAAAAAAAACCGAAACCAAACCCAGAAACAAAAACCAAACCAAAACGAAAAGTCTAAATGAGACTCCGTGTCTCCAGAGATTGTTTCTGTGGCTTAAATGATTTTAATTAATAAATAAATAAATGGGATTGAAAGTTGCCCGGGAGAGAGACTGAGGTTCTGAGATATTTTTAACCCCTCACTCCTCCCCCCACCCCCCGATGTTGTTTTGCTTCATCTCTGAGCAGGATCTGCTGGTTGCTGGGTGCTGTTGTGTGCATCTCAGTCTGGGCTAATGAGACTTTCATGTGATGGAAAGCTCAGAGCAAGGGCAAAGATAGATTTGACTATTGTGTTCAGGGCTTGTGTGCATTGTAGGGTTCTAGCTGGGCAAGGGAGCATAATTTTAAGGGCTGGTTTTGTTACACCCTCACAATTTAGAAACAATTGAGCAGCATACTGATAATGAGAGTTTTTAAATGTAGTCTTGGGGTCTGCACAAAACTGAACTGGTCAAATAGCAAATTGCTCTGTGTTGCTTTCTCTCACATTGCCTGTGATAATTCACTTATTCATGATGAGCACTGAGCTCAGGGAAGCCACATGCCCGGTCTAAATCCATACCGAAAAAGCAAGTCAGTCTTATAAGACTCAAGAAGAAAAGACAGGAATATTTGCCAAAGACTAGCATGACATTTAGGATGGAGAGAAAAGACACTGCTGGAAAGCCTTCTGCCTGAGCTCTTTGCAAAACGTTGCAGAGAGCAAGGCTTAGAACAGTGGGATGGATGTGGGCTGTTGCCCCTTACAAAGGACATGTATCTGTCAGTAGTTTTGTAGTCTATGTGGTTCATAACCTAAGATCTCTCTGACTAAAACATGAATCTTTCTTGGTAGCAGTGGAGGATTCATATCCTTAACAGAAGTGGGCTCAAGCCCAGAAGGTTATTGAATCAGCAAAGAAGCCCTGTGCCCTGTCCTATATGGTTGTCATCATATTGCAGCCTTCAAATCTATGAATTCTTTAATTTTTTCAAAATACCCTTTAATTGAATTATCAGCCATTGATGAAAACACACCCTTTGCCCACTACAGGCATAATGAGACTAATTCCACAGTACTCTTGACACATCAATTTTTTATGGCAAAGTCCTACAACACTCAATAGGAATGAAATCATAAGGATTTTATAGAAACAGCTATGAGAGGGCATATAATCCATTTGATAATGTTTTGATCTCACAGAGAGATAGCTCTGGATGTTTCAATACATCCTAAAGATTTTTCTAGGATCATATTCAATTCAATCCAATAGATGTGTGGACATCCAGGTTTCCTCTCCTCTATATCTGTAGACAGCATGGATATCTGTTATACACAAAATAGCTATGTAAGTGAAAAAAATTAATCCAAGGGAGGAGGGTGCCTTGTGTGTCATCAGTTACTTAAAAATTACACTTGTGTAATTGAATCTTGCTAGAACTCCTCGATCGAACACACCGTCTATTTCTACCTCCATTTTTGGTGTTACAGGACAAGTGCTAAAATCCACTTAAGGGATAAGTAGAGAATAAACCGAATTTCTTCCCAACTTTGTTCCCATGTGGTTGACTTATGCCCGGAAGCATGAGGGTTATTTCCCTAGCCTTTCTTATCCGAGACAGTGCAACTGTGGATGTTCTCATTATGCATATAAATGTCTAATCCTACTTGGAATTACGGTGAGGTCTCAGCTTTCGTGGAACCTTGTGGCAATTTGTTGCACAGGGTAATTATGCAGTGTAGTTAAAAAATAAATAAAAATCTTTTGTTGTCTTCAGATTCATTCCCCCTTTCAGCTTACTGAGACTCTCCCTCAAACTGGTAATACATGCATATATATTTTATGCAGGATTTTCACAGAAAGACTGCTGATCATGATAATGGTTTCTTGGAAGAATGAGGATTGCGCTTTCTGATCTCACAAATTTCTTTCCAGGCACCTATTTCTTCATATTTTGGTAATATGTGTTTGCCTCAATATCACTGCCACATTTTAAAAAATTAGATTTAGTTGCGCATTCAGTTTAGGTAACATGATGTGGAGTTGCAGGTGATTCAATTAAAAATTTAAAAAAAGGTTTTGAAAGAGTATGCCAAAGGATCGATGCTGCTGGGCAGTGTACCTGGGAACATGATGGATCTTCCATCAGCAGGGGATGTTCACATGAAAATTGGATTGTGTTTTAAGATGAGCCATATACTAGACAAAATAGAGGGACGTGATGCAGACACTATAGTGTGAGATTCTATCAGAGTGCTTTATATATGATGTCAGACTAAAAACTACAGTGTTTCCTTGTATTCCTAGTGTCTTAATCTAGAAGAAATATTTTTGCTTATTATTTTTAATTAATTTAACCCTAATTCCAAGTTGCTGAGACATTTTTTTCCCAGTTGTTACTGGCATGCAAATTTTTTGGTTGGTTAGAGTATTTTTGGTCATATAACATTATTTTAAATTAAAGTGTTGCAGAAGATGTTGTTCAGAATATATTCCCCTTGAACTGAGTAGGATGTTATCAGATTTTAAGTTTTCTATAGGAAATGAGTCAATAAACTTGATGCTACAAAATAGAAAGTAAGATCTTTTCAGGGGGAGTTTTCACTATTCTTACAGGACTTGAGAAACTGAGTGTGAGTCTCTCTTGAATGTTATGATGTGGCTCAAAATATTTAGGGATGGCTGATAGTTTCCTGTTAAATTCTAACAGGTTGAGAAATGCGACAAAGATGAAGCCTTGTGGAAGGAAGTGGAGTTCTTTCTGCCCTTAGTGATTTATGCTAGCTGACGTGTTCAATTATAATTCAAATTTGCAATTTCCTCTTAATTGTTTTATAGAATCATTATCTTCAGACTACCTTTTTCATGGCTACATGTAGGGCAGTTCTCTGACTCCAATCCTCTCTTTAAAGTTTGTCCTTTCTCAGCTGTACTCTTCCCTCACTTTATCTGATTCCTGCCTTGGTATCTGCAAGGGGCTGGCATTGTGTGAAGCTACAGGAACAGTACAAAGTTGCCACTCATAAAACGATTTTCAAACATGAGAAACATAGCATTCAATTTTCCTGTCCAGAGCTGCATCCTTAAGTTGGCATTGATAAATCAGCTCTTTATTTGGTGTCACAGAAGCCAAGTCCAGGAAGATTTCCTGATGCTTCTGGAACTCTCCCTCTCCATCTGTGTGGTGGATAGACCTCTTCATGCTGTGAACCATGAAAGGGCTGCACCACAGATTTTGGGGACTGGCACAGAGCTGGTGATGGAAACCAGCTCATGCTGGTGGGACTGGGACACGACACCAGTTGAGGGTCGGCAGGGAATGGAGCACCTTGTTGGGACTTGCATTTTGGACACATTCAGCTCTTTTCTCCCAGAATTTCTTGGCATCCCCTTATTTCCGCCTTCCTTCCAAAAAAAAAAAAAAAAAAAATCCCAAATTTCCAGAGTGATGGTCTGCCTCACCCTGTCCTCCTCCTCCTCCTTGCCCAACTACATCATGCTGTGAGTCTGCAGAAGTTTAGCAATAATTAGTGCCAACTTCTAGCTGCTCGCTGCTTGCTGGGAATCCGGGTTGTCAGCTCCGCCTGTCACAGGGCTGTGAGGAAATGAAGCATTGGGAGGCACAGAGATGTGGGAAGGAGGAGGAGAGATGTCCCCGCGCTACAAAGCACATTGCTATTAAAGTGTCAGTTTTTTGGTTTACTGTTGCAGTTTGTGTGAAGAGTTTATGGATCAGCAGATAACAGTAATTATCACAGAGACTTTTCTGCTAAAGTCTAATCTAACCTTTTATAGTTTTGTACCACAGGGCATCCTTCTCCTCACTCTCCCCCCCACCCCCTTATTTTTTAAGAGCTTATTGGGTGATTTTATTATTTTATTTTTATTTTTTATGGCCTTTAAATCATCAAAGTTGACATCAGACACCTTCACACAAAAAAAAGGATGCATAGATTAATTGAATGAGGGGGAGGATGGTAGGGTTTTATTAATAATACCAATCTAGAGAGTTTATTGTAGCAAAACCCAGGAACAGATTAACTGCATTAAAAGAAAAGGGAGGGGAGAGTAGGGAAGAGTGAAAAAACTGAGAAATGTTAGTCAAGGTGAGATGCTGTCCTCAAATTTAAAGCACTTGAAAATTTATTGAATAACATTTAAGCCTTGCAAATACTGGTCCCAATCTGAAATCATTCTGTCAAAGGCAATGCCTTTACTCTCAGCTGGGGAACCGAATAGGAAGACTTATCCCAAAAATGGCAGAGTGAAGAAAATTTGAAAAAAAGGTAAAAAACATTACCAACATTGCTAGAAAGCATAGAAGAAGTACCACAAGGCAACTTTTAACATTTCTTTAAAAAAATAAAAAAATATAAAAATAAAGTCTTGGGCATAGTGTTGGGGCATCTGGTTCTTTTCTTTTGATGAAATACAATTTTTTCAATGAAGATATCGGAAATGCTTATAAACCATGGTGTGTCATTTTAACAAAGGGACAAAGATTTTCACTATTTTTATTTCTGCCTCCATAGACTTTGCTGTGCAAGCATTACAAAGAGGTCCTGATGGAGTTAAACTCACTCTATATTACTTTTCCCCCCCTCTCTCTCACCATTCCTGCTTCTCCAGAAGAAGACAAAAGGAAAGAAGTAGCTCTAGAAATTAATAATGCAAGATAGTAGGGGTGCATTTTCCTTTCCCCGCCCTTTGTGTTTTCCTTTGAAACACTTCAGAACTGTCAACACAGGATTTTATTTCATTTGTTCACTGTTTCATAATATGCTAAAAATCATCCCCAAAACGGACTATTTATTTCTGTTTGCTTGAGTATATGTTTTTGACAGGCTCCTGATTCACAATTGTAATGTGCTGGTTTGGGGACAACATGCCAATAATCAGAGCCCCAGTACAGTAAAGGTGTTCAGACATCTAGGAGGAGCTGAGAACTGCCCTAAATAGCTTTCACATTCAACAGGGAAGGCTGGAAATACTTCATTTTGATGAGGAAGGTTGATGCTCAATGGGCAAGACACCAGGCCAAGTCGATGCTTGCAGCGTGAATGAGACTGGCCATCTTAAAAACAGTCACACCAAAGATGGTCAGTGAACAGCACGATCCACAGCTATCTGAAACTCTTCAGGTGTCAGAGAAAATCACAGCCTAGCTCAGCCACTTCTTTGGGACCCTTGAGTGTCTGGTCTTTTGGCAAACCACCACACTTCATTTAATTTTTGATCACATTTCTAAACAGGTAGCTGATGGTGATAAAGGTAAATGGTGTTGGATTGGAGCAATATCTTTTATATCTTTTGCATGCAAGTTCTTACATTCAGGTGTAAATTTTCTTCCTGTGATGCTGCCAGCGCAGACTTAGAGCTGGGGGCAACTACTTACCATTTCAGTGGGGAAAAGGAGAAATAACTGAAAATGGGATACACAACCACCGACCCCTTGCAAGAAGAAGCAATAGTTAATGAATTACACAGAGGGAACTGAGAAGGAAAATGCTAAAACACCCTTGAGGGTTAAATTGTTTTGTGTTTAAGGTATACACTGGTGTTTAAGGTATATCACGATTTGGGTGATCCCTCCTTTAACTTCATGCTTCATTTCTATTTATAAAATGAGGAGATGTTTCAGCAGGGACATATCTGGATTTTAATACCAAAAAGACTAAGGTTTCCCTGGGTAGAGTAAGTCCATGCAGCAACTCAGAAAGCTTCTTTATTATGTGTTCTCTCTTGTCTCCATGCTGGACAGGTAGGATTATAGATCTCCAAAGCTGTTCCGTTGAGGTACAAAGCACCAGCTTAAGTGTAATTTCCTGCAAGGACATCAAGGAACAGTCATGAAAAAAGAATACCAAGGCAAGCTATAGTCTCTGGAAGACCATGTGAGGAAAAAAACCTCTTTAAATTTATTTATTGTTAAAGAAATATAATGGCACTGGGCAGCAGTCACTTTTCAGGGTATAAAACATGCCAGGGGTGTGTGGAGGATGTTTTTGTTCCTGCCTCAGGAGTAGTGTGGGTAGGTACAGCCTTGGTGCAGAAACCCATCACTGGTGCAAACCACTTGCCATGTCTTGCTCACCACCTAAATGATGGGAAATGTCCTCAGAGCACAAGTCTTCCCCTGGTGCTCAGCACAAGGATGAACTCACCTTGGAGGAATATTGGGTGCCTAAATGTAGTGTATTTCTGGATGCCAGGCATTTCGCTTCTTTACCTGTTTTTCTCCTATTGTTCAAAAAGCTCTGGTTCATCAAAATAGAAAAAAAAAACCAAAACCAACAATTAAAAAAAAAAAAAATTAAAAAAACCCCAAACAAGAACAAAACGAAAACAAATCTCCCAGATTTTCACCTTCTTCCTTAAAGTATGTGAGTCCAGCCTTTTTCATCCTAAAACAACAGAAGAATGGCAGGAACAGTGAACACGAAATGTAACAGTTCACTTAGCAGGAGAGCAGGCTCCTGGCGTTTGAGGTCTCTGAGAAGCCTCTGTCAAATGGCAGATGTGGCACTGGTGATCAGGCTTTGCTCTTGCTGGATTTAGCACAGTCAGAGGATATGGACTGTTCTAGTCAACTGTGAAAACAAGTTTCCTTTTTCTGTTTTGTTCTAAATCTGAGGAGAGAGGAAAATAAAATGCCCATCTTCCACTGAAGGGCAGTTTTATTTATGTCGTAATGGGAAATATTTTCATCTTGCAGATCCTTCTCTGGATGCCTCAAATTTTGACATTGTTTTTATAATCTCTGTCCTTTTTCTTTGCCCCTCGGCAATATTGACTATTGTTTATCTAAGCCCTTCCTCAGTCACCTGAATATATGTTTCAAAGATTGAATTTCTTCCCCAGAAGTAGCTCTATTCTATTTTCTCTAAAAACTGGAAGGAAATTGCTTCCAAGAGGGTATATGGCAGCTTGGATTGCAAAGGCTACTGGCATCTTCTTTCTCGAGCTCCACAATACATAGCCAGAGATGCCATTATTGCTGCTGGACTTTTCATTTCTGAAATTAACCATGTAACCAGAGGCAGTAGCTCATTTCATGGCTTTGCTGGGAAGCGAAGGAGCCAGGGACAGATATCCAGGCATTTTTACTTTGGCTGCAAATTGATTTTAGCTCTTGCTCTGGAGTTTGCAGCTGGCCTTTGGCATCTGGAAAAGCATTTGCTGAGGAGTATTCAGCACAAATGAATGACTCTAAGTTTTTTTCTTCGGACATTATCTTTGCAGGAGTATTTTTTACTCTCAGAGAATGCAAAGGAAGGGAGGCAGGGTGACTTCTCAGACCTCTTGTCCCTTCGTCCAATGCCACTTGCAAACCTTTCAGCTCCCTGCAGTAGCCTTTTGGGGGTACAGATTTTAACCTCCTTTTAGAACTGGAGACAACAAAGGTGCCTAGAGGTGATATCAGAGACATGGTATAAATGCCTTTATTTATGGTTTGACACTCACAGGGCACCCAAAGGCCTTAGGTTTGATGATTGCAGATCTCAGAGAACCTATGGAGGTGTTCGAGTTTAAGAACCCTGGTTTTGAAAGTTTTGTCCTATGAGATTTGATGAAAGCAGTGCTGCTGTGCTGGTGATGGGAGCAGAAACAAAACCTAGGAGTCTGGTTCTCCAGATGCCTCCCTTAAACATCAGTTACATTCCCTCTCTTCTGCTATGGTACAATCATTATGATTATGTAGCCTGCAGGGTTATGAAAAGTGCAGGGATTTTCTGCTGATTTTGGCTAAGAGAAATTACATCTTGGGAAATCCGCTAGATTAAGCAGGTCTTTTTACCCCCATTTTATAAACCATGATATCTGCTAACAACAAAGAAATCAAAATCACTATTTTTGTCCCCAGGAAAACTGGTTTCTTCGAAGGTTGAGATAGGACAACAGAAAAATGAGTGAAACAAAACATTGGGGAAAAAAATCCCCTGAGAATCTGAAGGCTTTGCCCCAGAAATATTTTTAAATAAAAAAATCCATGACCAGAAGTTCCACATCCGTTCTGTTTCCCACTGCTCTGAGGAATCTGTGGGGAATCTGTGATCTCAGCTGTTAAATGTTAAAAGCAGGGAGATGTCAGCCCTACAGTGTGCATCTTCCCTCTCATTGTCAACTCTCTTCTCTAGCCCGTGCCAGAAGCCATGAAGCATCTTTCTGGGCAGGAGGGAGTATAATACTCTATATATAAATATAGTGGTTCAGGAACCTCCCTCTGCAGTGGCATTTAGGAGCTGGAAGCCCCTTTAAACACCAGTGGCTTTGAGGACCATTCAGTCTGCAAACAGCAGACAAACTAGTTAACTCTTGGCTTTGTGTTCTCAGGCATTCCATTTAACACCCTCCTTTCACAGCAGCCAGAGCACTGAGAAATGGTCACCTCCACCCTGCTGCTTCTGCCACCGCTCACACCCCAGCATCCTTCCTAAGCCTGCCACGAACTTAGCCACAGTGTCCAAAAGCTCACAGGTTTTTCCAAGACTGTTCATTTTACTGACCCCAGAGCAAATTGATTCTGGCATTGTTGCCTCATGCAGGGGCAGATTCCGTGCTCCCCACCGGATACACCCCACAGGTTTTGTCTAACTCTGAGCTCAGCCTTCTACCACTATCTCCACTAGTCCCCCCCCTGGAAATTTCCACTGAGAAACAGAGAATTCTTGCTGTTAATATTATTGGTGCCAAGAGTCTGGTTAATTCCTTCTGGCTGCAGGTCCTTACTTCAGTTTGAAGAACACTGGAAAACAGTGTAGAATCTGTGAGTGTCCTGGAAAAGAACAGGCCTGTTACAGTTTGGTTAGATAAAAAAAGTTATTTTAATCCTTTTCCACGAGCCTAAAACTTCCTAGAGAAAGATTTTATTAAAAAGGAAAAAAAATTATTCTTGTTTGTGTCTTTCAAGTGTCTTTTTGTAACAATACTACACTGAGGCGAAAGGCTTTTCCATCACTCCACACCTCTTGATTAGTTTGGATTATCAATACATCCTGATTATCTATGTGGAATTGCCTCAAGAATTATCAGAGGTGACATTAAATTGATTAATCTAGTAAAGCTTTTCTTGCAATTAGATTCATCCTATTTCCAATTACCTAAGCACTTGCCTGGTATTTTATGTGGTAGAAGAGGAATCACTGAGATGTTCTTGTGTGCTGGGTGCACTTTTTCCCCCTTTGTAGAGGAGTTTATCTCAGAAATAGAAAATCACAATTCAGTGCTGTGTTTCCAACAGTGAGAGGTCACTGCTTCCAGACCTTTCAATGAGAGGGGCAGAGTTGAAAAAAATACCAGCTCCAAGTCAAAGTTGTAGAACACAGTCAAAGTTATCTTTTGACAAATACGATTTCCCTGTGGTCTTTTTGGTAATTTCCACTTGGAAAACGCACCAGTCTCCAGGCTTTCTGGTACAATGTTTTGAAGATGGTCACTGCTGCTTCACACCAGAGAGGTTCTGTGTTTGACTTGCTGGTTTATGATGCAGGAGATTTCTGGCTGCTCCCAGGACAGTGATTCCATATGAATCACCCTTTTCTGACTCTGCTGTGCCATCCATAAAACACGGGCAACAACATTCCCAATGTTTCCATGCTTTAGTCTAGTCCCTCCTGACATTAAGTTCTTTGACTTCAGAGGAGCTGTACTGATTTACTCCAGCAGAAATTCTGCCTTGGAAAGTTTTTGACGTGTTTTCCAGCTCTGTGGGTGAAGAACACTAAGTTTCCCTGAAATTAAAGGTGAGGGTGAACTAGCTGGCTGTGTAAGAGGAGAGTTCTCGTGAGATGCCCTTCTCAAAGGGGGGAGAGCAAGCTGTTTTGCCACAACCCCATGCTGTGTGTCTCGTGTACAAAACAGGACCTGATAGAGTGAGATGCTTATCAACTGCAGTGAGAGAAGAGGAAGAGCAGTGTAAGCAGTAGGAGGGAATCTTCACAACAGCTTTAAAGGAAACACATTTGAAATATAATGAAAGGTCTCATTGGGCTGTAAAAAAAATAAAGAAAGGGAGAGGAAACAGCAACCAACCCTGCTGTTGTATTGTCTTGTTAACAGTGTGTCACCAAATTTAGCAGAAGGAAGCTTCTCCCACACATCTCCCCTCGCACAACTGCAACTGTCACAACCTCCCGAGCTCTGAAGCACAGCTTTGATCCTGTGCAACTCTGCCCCAGTTCTGCAGCACACAGAAAAGAAGAGAAAGGGGAATCACCTAGCAGATTTTCTGCGGGAACGAAGAACACCGTTGCCAAGACAGGGTTAATTGCCATGACAACAGCACTTCCCCAGCATCTTTCCAGTCTCTGTCAGAAGGGCCCCCCTCCTCGTGTCCTCCTCCCCTCGCTGCATGTGTTGTGTTAATCTAATTTGTTCAGCTCAGTGGCTAAACAAATAACTGCAAACCTGGTGCTCATTCAGATGCATGGCAAGAGGGGGCAGCTCTCCGAAATGATATTTACTTGGTTATCTGATGATACACAAGTTGTATAAGAAAGGACAAGGCCTGGGAAGGGAGCAGACGGAGAGCAAGGTGAGATAAAAGTGAAGGGGCTCCTTAAGTGCCGACTGATTTGTGACTGTGTCCTGCTGCGGTTGGGCAGATTGTACAGAGCAAAGTTGGTCACTGGAGCATGATGTGGAAAGGCTGTAGAGGAAATCTGCTTCCAAGGATTTCCACTGAAGTCCCAGCAGCAACTGACAAAACTGATACCAAAAAAGAGAAAGGTTTTCTGGAATTACTGGGTCCCAGAATAGTTCTTAGAACAAAATATGTTCTAGTCAAGATCTGTGCCTCTTTGTAAGATGTTTCATCCATAGAAGTGTTTGGCCTTTTCAGTTTATTTCCTCATTTAGTGATTATACTTGTGACCATGAAACCTGGTTCCCTCCTTTCATGGGATTTTTGAGTTTCAGAAACCTGCAGGAATGTTTAGTCTTTCACTACTGAGTCATTTGGTTGGCCTAAAATTTGAGAACTGTCTATGAAAGGAAAAGCTTCCTCCCAAAAACTGTCCTTTACCTTAATTTGCAGAGAACATACATTCTTAAGTTTAGCTCAGAAGATCAGAAGTGAGCTACTGGGTCCCAGCCTACACATGGCTCAACTAGTCTGTGACCATACATCTTATGGTATGTGTATCTTTTCTAAAGTATTAATGTTGTCTTTTGGATAGAGCAGATCCATCCTAAGAAGCAAGGCAGAGAAGTACATGCTGGGCATAGAATTGGGCATCTACATGCAAAAGCTGTCTTGCAAATTGCTGAGTGCCTTGATCATCTGTTTCCAGAGTGGACGGTGCAGGCAGCTCCTCACCTCTCAAAGTCTCTTCTATGTATTTCTTTGAAGCAAGGCTTTTGCCAATGAACATGAATTTTCACATAGATTCCATAGAACCAGTTATATTTCCAATCAGACTGGGGAGCCATACTTGTAACCAGCCCATCCTCAGATTTCAAATGATTTTCCTGTTATGTCTTTCCTCACTGGATACAGGGCAATCTGAGGGATAGGGAACAAAATCCTGAGAGTTCCCTACTCTATGACCTGTGTCAGCTACCTGCACTTTCTGTGCATCTGTTTCTCCTGCTAGCACTACCTGCTTGGCTTTTATGCTGAGGATGTGCATTTACTGGGGTCCCAGCAGGTGTTGCAAGCACAGTCTTATGTATTATTATCAATAAATAGCAGACCACTGCTGCAAAATGCTAAATAAGTTTTGTTTTCTTTAGCTTCACGAAGCAGAAGGAATACCTATTAGCTCAGGTCTGTTCAGACCTGTAAGCAAGGACTTTCTTAATTTAACGTGAATTCTTCTCCAGTTAAAAGTGATAGCTTGTTAGAAACATTGCACATGCACTTAAGATCCAATGCCTCTCTTAGGGCTAACATTTCCACGCTATTGCAGTAGTCTTACATTTTAACAACGAGATCATCCATTCTGTCACTTTTGAAGGAAATTAAAAAGCTGCAAACTTTTGGCCTTGGAATGGTTGTTTTTAGTGCTTGTGGTTTGGTTTTTTTGTAACCTGCCAGAATTACAGCAGTGCTGTTTGAGACCTTACTTTGTTTAGAGGTAGGTCTGTTTTCAGGGGAATGAACCCTGGTATGATACTTCAGCAGTCCTCCTTTCCTCCTATCAGCAGTTTCAGGTTGTTTTTTCAATGCCTACTTCAGTATTTCTCCAATTATGAGAGATTTGGGGAAGATACAAAAACTTTTCTGCAAACCTTCTGCTCCCCTTCCTTCTTTGCAGCATGGGATTTTCCATCTCTGGCTTCATATAGAGAGTGGTGACCAAAACATCAACATGCTAATCTCAGAGCCCCGGGCCATTTTTCTTACTGTTGCTAAAGAACACAGCCCTACTGGCTGTGCCCTGAAGCTCTTATAGCAAGGAGCTGAATTTTGATACTCTCTTTCCTTCTCTTGCCCTTTTTTTTTTTTCCCCCTGCCTTATTTTATAATTATATTTATTTGAAATTGAATTTTAAAGGTTCAGTCCCCAAAGCAGTGAGATGTAATTTCTGGTGGATATTAAAACTGTATAAAACTGCTCATATATCCCCTCATGAAGAACAGCTGGTACTCAGAGCAGAGGAGAGAGAAAGAGACTGACTCTACCCTTCTTGCCAGCTATGCAAAAAACCAATAATAATAAATAAAAACTTATTATTTTCCCTTGGAAAAAAAATAAAACAAGCCTGAAGTTACATGAAGCATAAAAGTTTGCTGTGTAGATTACAAACAGATATTCAACCATATAATTTAAAGTACTGCCATTGAATTCAGTATCGTGACACTGCCTTGTGCTGGAGGAAGGTTTAGCGTGGAACAGTTCAAGCTGTTCCTGTCTGAGAGTGCAGGCTAAGGGACAGCCATGGAGCCTCACTGTATTTTGTACAGTGCAATTCAAGACCACATTTCTATCCAGGGTCCAGGTTGTGATGGCTGTATTTTTTGTTCATCTCTTCCTCAAAGAAGCATTGAAACAAAAGGATGCAAATAAAACTGTATTTTGTTAACCTGCATGGAGATGACGATAAGGCGTAGGGTTTACACAGAGACATAGAGATGAAATAGACAAGAACATGAAATACTGGGACAGAGATAAATTAGTGGTGGTGTTCATTTGATGTACCTTTAGGTCCATTCAGTGTAGGCTTCTATTTCTCAGTTCCCTTCATAGTTAATGGAGAGGTAGGAAAGACAGATGGTGAGTTTTAGGGCATGACTCGTGTTGGCCTTGAGCAGATACCTGTGTTTAGTTGGATAAATTGCACTCCAGACTGGTGGGGCTCTTGGTTCCATCCCCAGTGGCTGTGAAGAGAGCCATGGATGAGACCTGCACGGGCTGTGCACTCTCGTTGCTGACAGGTAATTACATTGGCTGATACAGCCAGTGACCTGCTCAGTGTTTCAGCGGCAGAGACAAGAAAGGAGCTTCTTGAATTTGAATCTTCTGTTCATCCTTCACCTCCTTTAACTATGGGGAAATTATTTTTCTGGTTTGGAGTAGTGGTTATCCTGTACATTTGTCTATACAGATGCATAGTTTTGGCATTTTTCCCCGTTTCTATTGCTTTCCAGCTAAATTAATGAGATTCAATTTTCACTGAGAAAGCAATAGAAAAACAAAAGTGGCCTCAGTGGCCAAATATCCTGTTAGTGTAAGGGCTGAAACACCTCCACTGGCCCTACTGGGCCAGGGGGCCATGAACGTGGCTTGGAAAGGACAGATTCCTAGAGGGCTGTGCGGAGGGCTGTTCACCTGATCAATAATTCATTAGGTGCAATTTGTAAATAACTGAGTGGAAAATATCCTTTCTTTTCTTGTAATCATCCCAACTAATCTGCTGATCCAGAGAACAGACAGGTTGACAGGGAATGTTATCTCACACTCCAAATGTAGGAGGAAGAGGTCAGGCTTCTTTTTCAAGTCTCACCTCATAGATTTTTGATGCATTTTGGTCCAGGTGGTGTTATTTGAGCCCCTCGTTTGGCTCCAAACACAGCCTGGTCTTCTTGACAAAGTGCTCCCAAGTCACTGAAAATCTCTTTTTTATAATTTCTTTTTTTTTTTTTACATCTCAACTCTTTACTCTTGTACAGAGGCCCGTGGAAATACCATATTCTACCCAGTGCAGCCATAGGTGAGGTATTAACAGGTGGAAAATTCAAAGATAGCAATGGAAGAGTCTCTTTAGTGTAGTGGATAAGGGTGTACTCTGTCACCAATCCACTCTACAGCCACAGTCACATCTCTCAGTTCCTGTTTGACCTTTCCTTTGCCTCATCTATTTTTACTATATGTTCTCAGATGGAATAGCTCAGTTACCACTACCATCACGATATTGAAAACACAGTCTGCCCCATATTACCCAGGAATAGTAGGAGTCCCTTCCTCCTCCACATATGCATGCATTTCCTGCTGAAAATGTCAATATTCTGCAGAAAACCGTCTGTTTTCAGAGCAGTCTTGTAAGATTTCATTACTGTTGGACAAAAGACAGAAGCAAAAAGGAACTTTTTGTCTTTCCAGCCAGCAAGCTCGAGAGGGAAGGTAAGGGTGACCATTTTGTATCTCAGTGTCAAAAACAAATGCTCAGCTTTTTGACATTAAGCTGATGGTCCCAACTTAGGCCAGAGGAGAGGAGTAGGATCTGAATAAGATGCTCTTCCTGGCATTTATGTGGTTCCACAAAATCTCCATAACAGAGAATAACCCTGGTGTTTGGCATGTCAATTCTACCTGGCCCAGCAGTGTTACTCTTTGCCCTGTCTTACAAGGAAGGTGATGATTTAATTTATGTGTGGTAGTGTCTCTCTAACCTGACACAGAATTGCAGGATCATTTAAGTTGGAAAAGACCTTTAAGATCGAGTTCAACCATTAGCACAGCACTTCCAGGTCCACCACAAAACCACGTCCTCAACCCCCCTATTTACCTATCACAACCATAAAGAGCAGCCTGTGGCATGTTTTGTCCCTTCCTAGGCTCCTGGGAGAGCTGTTTCCCTCCTCCATCAATGAAGTCAGAATAGAAGCTGCAAGGCAGTGTGAAACCTCATATCTCACCCTCTGCTACCAAACAGTAAGACTGAACAGTGTACAGTGCACTTGTATTTAAATATCTCTGTATTTCCATACACGTGAACAAGAGTACAGTACACAGACAAGGCATCATTTGCCTTTTGGATTCTGGTCACCCAACTTTCTTTGCTATGCAATTGATCTAGAAACACGTAATAATATTTAAGTAGAAATACACAGGAGAAATTTGTATCATCAACAATAATACTAGAAATATCAACTTGCTTCTTTACTCCCTTTGTTTTCTTGGAGAAATTAAACTGTAAATTAATACAGATTTAGGTTTTCTGAGAAGTCTTGCTCTGATGCAGATCTTGCAATGACCTAGAGAAGCTCACACTGGTTTGAACTCTTCAGCCCCTGGTAGAAAATGTTTAATTACCTTTATTTTGCCAAAAGCAGAGCTGTTTATCCTGCAGGTCTGGGAGATCTCTTGGACTCCCTCTGGTGGCTCGTCTACTACGGCATGAAAGGAAGGGAAAAGAAAAGTTGTTTACTCGGTGCATTACATCTGGGCACTGTTTGTGCTGCCGCTGTGGTTTGCATTAATCTCTCTTAGTATTTCCTAGGACTGTGCCATCCTCTCTCTGCCTACTGCTTTTCAGTCAAAACTCAGTGAGGGTGTGATGGGCTCAAGGTATTTTAATGCCTGGTTAGTGGAAATAACAAACCTAATCTTCAATTCCCCATGGCATTAAAAATAAAGAAATAAATGTCACCATGCACATGAATGCCCAGATGTTTGCATCAGTGCCTGGGGAAATCTGCTGGATAGCAAGCCTCTAAGGCAGGACTCAGTTTACTCCTGCACTACACTATTTCTTACTCACTGTCTTTTTTCACAGTGAGATATTCCTGTGGTTTGAACCCCAAATGAAGAGAATTGTCCATGTACTCAGAGAATCTGGGAATTCATCCTCACTAAGGATACAGACAAATACAGTTTTATTTTGTTTTGCTGAAAGGAACTTTCTGCATGGAAATGAAAAACACCAGTGTTATTTGCAGCACAGCTGTTTTGCTTTGCTTGATACTTTTCCTTCCTAGTTTTTAAGTCAGCTCTTTGTTGTTGCTTTTGTTTTTGTTTTTGCTGTTGTTGCCCTGGTTCTTTGGTTTTGTGATTTTTTTTTTCCTTCTGGCTGGTTTCACATGAAACTGGATGCAGTTTTCTGTCAAACCCATCCTGTGTTGTGCATCTGAGCTCAGATATTGGTGAGTCTGACTTGAACCTGGACACAAAGTCAGTGTATCCAGAGAGATATTAAAACATTCTGGTGATAAATTCTCTTTAGTTCTACGAATGCCAGTTCAGTCTTATCCATGATAGGAGCCTTTACACATCTCAGAAACCAGGATAAGTTTTTCCTGGTGCAGACACAGATGCAACAGTAAATCTGTTCACAGTACAGAGACAGCCAAAAACTCCCTATATGGGCTCAGTGAGATATCAAGCTGGCTGGAGTAGCTTCATCTGCATCATGGCGAGGATCAGGGATCTTCTGCTTTTAGTGTTGCCCACGGAATTCTCCAGCACAAACCAAGCTTTTTCCATGTGCCCACTCAAGCTGAGTTTCAGCAATGAGATTTGTTTAAATGTCTAAAAGATAGATATTTACATCAGAGCTGATTATCTCCACCCCTTCTGTGGTCAGTGGAGGGAATGAACGGCCTGTCTGTCCTTAAAATAATCATACTAAGCACTTGGGTCCAATGACAATCCATTCAAAATGATTTATCTGTAATGGGATGAGTATCTCAAATTTAGATGTCAAAGATTTAGATGTCAAGAGCAAAGTATCTCAGAAGGGCACAATGCTTGTATTTAGGACAAAAAGTGACTTTTCCTTTTTGGTTCAGGAGGAAGTGGAATGCGTAAAATATATTTTTCATGAAATCTGCTCTATATTGCCAGAATTTAGTGTTATGTGATGCATCTTTGAAAAAGAGTATGAGCTGGTAAAATAACAAATGTTCAGGGACAACACTGAGAAGAAAGAGATCTGCTCAGAATGTGGCTTCCTTGATGGTCCATTTAGCGTGTCCATGTCAACACCTTAAGTGCTGAGAAGGGATGGCAGCCTGCTATAAAGGACTGTCATGCCCTATGGGACTTGGGTCTAGGCCCCAGGGTAACTAATCCAGTAGCTGACACTTGCAGCACTTTGAATAATTGCTATGAAAGAGGTCGGACTGGGCAGGTAATTACATATATGTGTTTCCTTAAAATAAGTATTTAGAGGAGTGGTTTGTGAACACAACCACATGGATACAAGTCCATCTGACCTAATAATCTGTAAAATTTTGTTACAGTAGTACAAAAATTGTTGGGTTTTTTTTGTTTGTTTGTCCTTTTCCAAAAGCGAATAAATAAGCACTCTGCAAGTGAAGTTCACGTATCTGTTAAGTGATCCCTTTAGAGATCAAAACTGGGCAAAGGTTTAGTGAAACGTTTTGGGAGACACAGCAATACCTTGACTGACTTTGCTGTCCAGGTGCTTCAGCTTTGTTGTGTTTCTACTCAAAACACTGTGTTCTTTCATTAACGGAGCCCCTGAAATATTTATCCATTAATGTACTTTGGCCTCATTTCATAGAACTCAGTGCCATTGCACTGATCTGTGCCATCTAATAATCAGTCTACTGCCTACAAAGGAGTGTCTCTTCATGGGCTTGATCTGAAGCTCCTGAAGATAGAGGGATGACTTCAGGGTACTTAGAAGCAGGCCCTCATTAAGGTGCAGCTCATGATAAGGTGACCTGGAAATACTCAGCTGTGACTTCACATGAGCAGAAGCATCACTGGGAAGAGGGTTGAGGTTCATGCCTTTGATTACTGGACTGATCATCCGGTGCCCCTTTCTGCCATTACAGCAAACTCTGCAGCTGGGTGTCTCCTCTCAGGAGGAACAACCTCACCCTGAGTCAAGAAAAGAGTAACAGAGGGAGGATGAAGAGGCAAGCCCCATGTTTGTAATCTCTAGACAGAGAAATGCATGTCAAAGTGTTGGAGTCAGCTGAAAATGCTGCTTCCAGCAGCTCCTGGTCACTGGCCAGTTGGTAGGTTAGGAATGGCCTGTGCAGCTCACTGTTTGCCACCCACAAGGCTCCCTCCCTCACAGCAGGAGGGCCAGGGAACAAAACCAGCTCCCTGTACCAAATATCTGCATAACAATTGAACAGATATATGGAAATGCCAAAATTGCACATGCAGATGCAATCCCTGGGAGCAGGCCTGGGGAGCAGAGGAGCAGCCACCCTCTCCGCCCCACTGTCTGCTACAAGGCAGACCTTGTCTGGTGAATTTTAAAGCATCTGCTGCCTTCAGAGAGGGAGACGTGAGGGGATTATTTTTTCCCATTTTCGTTTGCTTTTTGGTTTCTCTTGGAGGCATTGAAAAAGGTTTGCCTTGATACTCACTGTCGAGGCGTTCCCAGTGATTTCCCCCATGGCACATGCCAGTTGTCTTTACCTACCTGTCTGTTAGCACAATGCAGGGAATCTCTTTGGTATCTGGGGCTAAATCAAGAATAAAGAGCCCAGTCTTTTCCTGCATGGTTATCAGAAAATAGACGGTGGGCAAAATACCTCTATTTGCACAGGGTTCTCTTTGTTCTGCTGAGTGAGAGATACAGAGGACACTTACCCATTCTGGGAATTACTGACTTAAATTCTGCTACCAGAGATTCAAAATGATAATCCAAATGGTCCATTCTGGCTTGAAACACAGCACCCAGGACCCACTGCTTTAGGACATTAGAGATGTTAGGTCACAGCATACTCTCTTGAAGACTCTTAAGATCATTCTTTATCAGATTTTCTTTGTATGGTTTTGCATCCTTTATCCAAATGAGCTTAAAATGATCCCTCTCTTTTTTTTTTTTTTTTTTTCCAAGTCACCAAAAGGCTTACATATTCCCAGTCTGGTCAGATCTCCCTGGAAATACTTGTCAGTCTTTTAAGAGATCTGACTCAATTACAAATCTTTAAGAAACGCCCCCAAAGTGAGATGGTCATGGCCTTAAGCTATCTTGCATGCATTTCATTACACCTCCTATCATGGAGAGAATTTCAAGAGTCTCTAGATACCTTTAGGATGAGCATCAGTACTGATTCAGGCATGCAAATAATGTGGGATATTTCTAATTATTTAAATGCATTTTGCAGAGCTGTTTATGTGTATCTCATATGCTCCCAAAGCAGACTTCACCTGCTCCAGCCAAACTTCTTGTCCCTCTGAGTTGTGTTTGTGTGCCAAGAACAACAAGTCATACAGTGTCTCAGATAGCTCAGGTAAATGGTAACTATGGGTGCAATCCAACCCGTGGAAGTAAAATTCAGTCCTCAGTTTTGGAGAGAAGGGAATTTAACCACATGTGAGCAAGGCTTTCATGCTCACAAGGTCAAAGAACCAGTCCATGGCCTGATTTAGATTTTTAGCCCATATGTGAGAGGTCAGAAAAGTAGTTTTGAAAGATTTCCACCAGTTCATTTCTTCCTGAATCCAGGAATTCAGATTACAAAGAGGTGTGGATAGTGGCACAGCCTCATGGTCAGGAGCATGAAGTCATAGAATGTGAACCTTGACTTGCACATGGGCTGTGTCACCTCAAGGGGTGAAGAGAAAGTTCAGTTCAAGACAGGCAGCTTTTCACTGTTTTCAGAGCCCATTTCAGGGGATTTGAGAGAAAGAAATTGTCCTGTAACCTACCTTGCAAAGGTGCTGGGAGCTAGAGGCCTCCTGTGTGCCTCTGCACAGAGGAGGGCAAAGGAGAGGTTCATTGGGTGTTTGGGTTTCTGCTCCTGAAGGACATAGCCATAACTCAGCTCCTCTCTCCTGTGCAGCTCTGTCACTCTGTACATGCAGATAGAAGCCTCTTAATTCACTGTATGCCCTTCTCTCCCTTTTTCTGGTGCAAACATGTGCATTTACATGCTCTGCTTTCCTGCATCCTCCTCACAGCCCCTGCCCTCTCTCCCACCCACACGCTATAAAAATCTGCCAGGGATCCAGTTAGTAAAAGGTGAATTTTTCCTGCCATCTGGGTGTTCGGTGGCACAGATTCTCTTGGCCTGCCTACACACACTCGCGGGCGCGATACGCCCTCCTCTTTCCCCTTCCTCTTTCTCTCCCCCTCCCACGAGCTGGCAGTAAAAACAAAAGGGAAATCTTCAAAACCACAATGTCAGCTGCCTGTGTCAGTGTGGGTTGAGAGGACGGATCACAGCGCATTCATCTCCCAGTAGGCAAAGGGGACTGTATTTCAATAAATTTACATACTACAGAAGACTCTGTAAGAGATTGCTTTGGGATCTCTCTGTTGAGTTGCTTTGGGGACGCCGAGCCCTTGACTTGCTCAGGAAGGGTTTGATGCCACCTGCTCTAAAACTCTCATGTTCTCCACATCCTTTTCATTTCAATACCAGTGTCCGCTGTTTGCTTCATAGCACGGTTTTGTTTTCTCCCAGTTTGACAAAAGGCTGTTTATTTATAGATCTGGAAATGTTGGCTCTGGGCTTGCTCTCAGGGAAGAGCAATGATAGCTTTCCTTTGGTTAGCTCCTGTACACACCTTGCTCCTGACCTTCTTGGGTCTCACTTAAAAATCGTGACCTGTCTTGAGTAGATCACTCAACCTCTCTGCCTTTCTTTAATCTTTGGCTTCTCTTCTAATAAATCCAGTGGAAATATTCTAACTTAGGAGGGCAATCTGTGAAAAATATAACGTGTCACTGAAAACAGCATTTATGTGTTCATCTCGCTTTTCTTCAGCATAATGTATAATTTTTTCCTGTGAAAAAATAATATTGAAACACTTTTTGCAACTGGCTCTTCAGTACAGATTGCATCTTTTTGTTCAAAAGAGAAGAAGAAATTTTCCTTAGAAATCCCTGCATTTAAACATTTTTGAATTGCATATTTCCACAAAGCATGTGTAGTTGTTGCCCTTCTTCTTTTTTTTTCCTGGCTTCGAGAGAAGTGGCAGCTGTAGAAATAGCAACATTTCCTGTGTTTTTTGAATCCCTGTACGCCTCATGAAAGGTTGCTTCCACTAGGGCCTTAGCTGGACTGATCATGGACCCAAATCCCATCCCAGAACAGTGCAAAACACAGGGACTGCCTTCCAGATGGTTGTTGCTGTTGCTTATTGGAGCGCTTTGGTGACATTCCCAGACTTATTGGGGTGACCACCTCCAGGTAGCACAGGGAAGACCATGACTACACAGTCTACTGTAGGATAACACTCCTAAATGTTTAAAATAGTCCTACTCCATATTCCTATGAGCTCAGACTGATGTCATGGAGAAGTTGTCCTAGCATACTCTTCAAGCAGATGAAGATATCCTCACCTAGAGGCTGGAATTTAGAGTAGAAGGTTGGTTTGAGGAACATAAGGAGAGAGGAGCTAGTCAACATTTCGTATACCCGCTGCTGACATGAAAGAAATGGCTTCAAACTCCCTCTTAGGCACGAGCTTTCTGTGTGACAAGGCAATTAGCCTCCCTGTGGCTCCGTTCCCAGTCTATGCAGTGAGGATACAGCACACAGCGAAGCAGAGAAGCACAAGTGCGCTGAATGCTGGTGAGATGTGCCACGGGAAAGGGTTGGAGGCGTTGCTGAGCAGGGATAAAACAGGAGTGAGTGGCAAAGAACCACGTGAAACACACATCCAGACAGAAGCAGCAACCTGCTGCTTGGGTGTTTGCGTGGCTCTGGAAGTGCGCTGTGTACCCATGGAAGGGCAAGGCCTGGAGCAAGAGGCTCTGAACCAGGTCATTTTAACAGTTCCTGTCAGAGAAGCATTCATTTAATGCAGAGAGGGAATAGCTGAGCAGCTGCGTTTAGAGAGAAACACCATAATCTATTGCAGGGCTTGGGCCACTATTGATCAATATGGCAAAGTCAATAATAGCTTTTGATTCCAGCATATTAGGCTGACTGTCAGATTCATGTTTATTAGACGTTTTTACAAATAAGTCAGGCTTGAAGGAAAGAGACTATGTGTCAAAACTCCAGGTGGAAGGCTAATTTTTTTTTTTCCCCCTCAGGGTTATCATAGAATGATAGAATAATTTAGGTTGGAGGAGACCTTACAGATCATCTTGTTCCAACACCCTGCCATGCTGCACAGCTTTTTAAGGAGGGGGAAAACTCCCCACCTTTCCATATACAGAATGAAATTCTAATCAAATCTATTAAATTTGAGTTTTCAGTTAAGAAGGATGAAGATTATCTGAGGTTTAAACTTGTAATGACCAAAGTCTCATATTTAATTTTTTCTCCTGAAACTTCCTTCTCTCTAAATAAGTCAATCCATTAGTACCTAAAACTCTGCTTGAAAAGAAATACAAACCCAAAGTACTTAGCATTCCACATGACATCGAAGAAATGTTATAGCTATAACACGAATTTATTTTAAATATCTAGAAAACATGAGGACTATTATATAAATAATAATATAATTAAAGCACCTCAGTATGTTTTAAAAGGAGAAATTTAGAATAATTTTTAATAATTTCCATTACATATGTTTCTCCCCCTTATGTTTAAAACAATGAATTTAGAATATTTTGACTTAAAAAAAAATTTAAATTACCAAATATAGAAATACTTTAGTTATTACAGATGTTATACTGACGGGGCAAAGTGGAAGTGCAAAATTAAAAATATAGAACTGCTTGAATTTAATCTCCTCTATCTTTTTTAATCAAGCATGTCCCAAAACACTTCCTGAGAGTTAAGCAGCACCAGTACAGAGACAGTGTATTAAAGAGAAAGGGGAATTAAAAGGTGTAAGGAAAGGGGAAAAAAAGCTATAATAAAAACTAATTGGAATAGACAAGAAAAAAGGGAGGGTTTTCCTGATGTCTGGAAATATACAACACAGAAACAAGGTCTCAACATAGCAGTGACAAGATTGTTTTAAAGACACACACAAGAGGTCTGTCCTGGATGAAACTAGAGTGATAGGCACTCACAGAGGCAAGTGAGATTTATGTGAGTGGTGGAGAAATACACACAGCAGCATTTTGATTTTTAGTTCTTGTTTGTTAATAATCAGTGGAGGTCAGCAAAAAGAAATCTCTCCATTAAAAGAGAAAGGCTGAATGAACAAAGAGGTGAACAAACCTGTTGGAGAGTAAGTAAGACTGTGTGTCAGAGCTCAGCCTTGAAGGAATATGTAAGAAGAGCTACTTGTGTCCTTATCTGAGTCTCCTCTGAGATGTTAGTACATCCAATGCATTTTAAAATTTGATGGATTTCTGTGGTCCTTATCTTCTTTGTTCTGCTGGTGCTTTGCCCTTCTGCTTTCCTTTGATCGCTGCTTAGGATCAGTTTTTTGTAGCGCTACTGGGGCAGAATGTGTTGGCCGCCTTGCTAGTCAATGACCCAAGAAGAGTGGTACAAGGACATTACATGGAGAGGAGTTTTTCAAGAGATGCTGGATGAACAGGTTTATCATAATTAATGAACTTGCAGAGAGGAGAGCCTTGAAATCTTCCTGCTCCGCTCCTGTATCCAGCCCTTCAGCATGTAATTTGCTAGGTTCATACATCTTGGTAGGTTCGTGCATTTTGGTAAGAGCTGATGGTTGTGGGGCTGAAATAGCATCCCAGAGAATATCAGGCTTTCACTGACATGCCAGTGGTGGTTTTAGTCAAGGGACTAAACCTGTTTGGAGTAACATTATAGGGCTGTCATCTTTAAGAGAAAGAAAGGCTTTCACCAGTACACATCTGCAATGTCTAACTTACTGGTGGATTTCTGCAACTTTTTAATGCAAACCTTATGAAAGTTTGAGGAACAAAAACCTGGGAAGTTTCTAAACTGCTGATTTCAGACTCAAGAGTACAGCCAGGGGAAAGATCACTCTGTAATTGCCATGGTTTTTATACTCTTTCCCCAAACATCTGTTACAGGTCACTGTCAGGAACAGGTTATTTTGTAACAGACTTTTAGTCTGACCCAGGATGACAGTTTTTACGTTCTGATTAATAGCCTTAATCCAACATCACCCACAACTCCTATAAATCCTCTTACCTCTTCTTTGGCTCTTACCTACCAGAACCCTAGGAGTGGGAACACTACAAAGAAAATGTTCCTTTCCCTTGCAGCAGAATCCAGCTTTAAATCCAACACCGTCTACTGACTTTATCATTCATTTTTCTTTAAGCCTTGCCTTATCTGTTGTTATTCTCCCTCTTGGACCCAGAGCATAATGTGAAAGGAAAGATGGTTGAAACCCTCCAAGATGGTGATCATTCCATCAGTAGAGGAGCACAGAGAGCTTTGCATAACACCAGAGTACATTGTGGGTTTGTTCCCATGTTGTTATCACAGCACTATCCAACAGAGGATAATTTCTTCCTTTTCATTTTAGAAAACAAAGAAACATCTCACTTTTCAGCCTGCCAAACACATGTACCAAAAACAGGAAAGAGAACATGTTCATAACCTTACAGTGCTTACAAGAGTACAACACATATTTTCATACTGGAATAAAAGTTATGTTTGCAACCAAGGCTTATTGCTGTACCTCTCCTAGGATGTTTGGAAGTACATATCTTGTGGGCATAAAATTGTTTTCTGTAACACTGGTGAGGCAAAATGGCTTAGTGCATTTTACTTTCTTGTGACAGACAGAATTGTTCTCTACATTTGCTGTACATACATGAACTTGAAGCCAAATCCTTCCTGAGTTGGTCTTTCCGAATTATTAACAGGACTAGTGTAGGTTTCTCATCGTGATGTCAAACACAATCTGGCACTTCTATTTTTCTCGTTTCAGTTGCAATTGCTTTTTATTCAATAATTTAGTGGAAAGAAGAAATATGAAGTTTTTTGAAGGTTTCTCCATGATGCTGGTATGTTTGATTGGTATATGTTCATATGACCTTTCTTCTTTTCTCCAAGTTCTACAGCCACCACAAACAGAACGTCCTTTTTTGTGTGTGTAGTGTGACCCAGTCTTGGTTTAAGGTCTCCAACTACTAGCCTACAGGCATGAATGAGAGAGAGAGAGAGAGAGAGAGAGAGAGAGAGAGAGTCCTTCTTTGTGGTAACTAACTCTTCATATAATGAGCCCTTTGCAAATTCTCCTTGCATACTTACCGACACCCCCGCAGTTACTTAAATGGGCATTATTGGTCACTAGGTCCCAAGGTCATTCAACAGAATAGGGTTGTTAAAAATAGGAATGAGGGTTCAAGACACAGGGTCAAGAGAGATTAATTGAAAAATCTTCCGCAGGCCTGACATCATCTGTGGAATGGCAGTGCCCAGACACCTCCAGCTGCTGTTGCGTTTCTTGCGAATGTAAATGAATGGCTTCCTTTGTGGCACTGGGGTGGTTTCCAGGCTGGGTTGTTCATTTTATTATGTTCTTTGTCTTTCATTTTATTTCTTTTTCCCTAGTTCATCTTCTTAAGCAATCTTTTCCTCAGTGCCTGTTAGTCTTCCTTCCTGACTTGTCCCCAGCTTTAACCTTTGAACTCTTTGGACAGATACAATTAAATGTGAAGTTCTGTCCAACTTCATGGAATCAGGCTCACAAATGAATGAAATGTTGTTTCTTTTACTATCCAAATTCATGAAACAGGATGCCTTAGTGGACTGTGGAGAATGGCCACCATTGCTCACACATGAAAAAATATTTCACAAGTCAAAGTGCATTACTTCCCTTCCAAATAGATTTGCTCGCATTTGGAGATGGGTGAGTGTTGCTTTTCTGTATACTAGGTAAGAAATCAAAAGTTGTTGCCTAAAAGGGTCTGTAAATCTACTTCTTTTCATAAGCACGCGTTCCTATTCTAAGCCTCTAAGCTATTGCAGATCATGGCAAAAGGTGAGCCCTGAGTTCTCATAGGTCATTAGGATCCCACATTTGAGAACTAACCACAAACCCAATCATGAAAAGTCTAGATGCTTTGAGGAGGTTATCTTCTGCAGGGCATCACAACTTGGGATTCATTGATAAATCTGTATAATGAACACACATCTGGCCTAACTGCCTAAACTCCATATACTGTCAGCGGAGAGAAACAGGCAATTCCAGAGAGTGATTCTCCTGACATCTACATTTGAATTAAATGGATCGTCCTCTAGAATTGACTATTTCTCATGGGTTGTGAAGGTGACCTAGATGACTATCTCAGATGTAAATGCCAATACTGTAGATGACTAAATCCGTACCAATGAATCCCAGTGTTCTGATGAAGATATGCCAGTCCTGAATTGCTTCTGGCTGTTTATGCTTTAGAGAAGCCTGAGATCAGGACTTGCGTGCCAGGAGAACATCCCTTCCTAATGCTGGTTTGTTTGGAGTTTTTTGTAAAGAAACAAGTCAAGCAAAAGAACATCTCTTTTCAACAAATGTGACTGAAGTTATGTGCCTTTCCCACTGTGACTTTGAAATTTTGGTACAGAATTGGTAATAAGACTGAAGTGTCTTCAATCTTATTCCAGTACCTTAACTTTAAAATAAACTGTTTTCAGAACATGTTATTTTCAGAGTTTGAAGTCAGAATCATTTAAATTTGAGGTTTTTCATAGAGCTAAACAGATTTTAGACTGTGAAGACTCTAAGAGGTGTTGGATTTATTCTCTCCTCTGGTCAGAGAAGAACTTTACCAGGGCAGAAGTCACACTGCAAATGCTAAGTTCCCATCTAATTAGGGTATGGTGCTCAATTTGCCAGTCACAACTTTTATCAGTCACCTCCTCCTGCTCCGATCTGCTGTGGAGGATCACTTCTTTCTCTTTCGTCTTTAAAGGAAAAAAAATATTATTAGGCTTTGAGGGCTTAAAACTGTTGCTGCCTGCATATCTCTAAAAATAATATAAATCAGTGCCGAGGGACCACTTGTATTTTGGCTGCATGAGGAAAAAGCAGCAAAAGAAAAAGGGGAAAACTCATCAGTGCGTAGATCTCAAAAACTAGGATGCTGTGTCTGCAGCCTTTCAGAAAGTTCAGAAACCCATTAAAAACTTTATTTTTTATTTTCTTTCCTTTGGCTTTTTCTCTCTGGTAAGTTATTCAACCTTAACACAGCTCTCATTCACACTTTTAACCAGGCTTGTAATACAGCAAACAGGATCATCTCAATCTGACTGCTCCTCTAGAAATAGGTATGAGGCAATTGCAGGAAGAAAGATGCAGGGTTTTAATTCTTCTTTGGCCTCTGATTTCACACTTATAGCTTACAATCTCAGATATAGACAGCAGTGGTAACACCAGCTGGCAATAGGTGCAGGAGGGATAAGCTGTGATATCATCATGTAAGGAAGAATACCAGAAAGGCAGGTTGAGGGGTAGAGAGGCAGAAGGAAGTCAGCCAGCATCACCAGGACACGAAGAGTTAAAGAGAGGTCCATTTGTTTCACATTTGACCTCTTCAACTTCTTGCATTTTATCTGTAGCTGATGTGGCCTTTGAAATTCACCTAGAAGAACTGAAAGGCTCTTCCAGGCATCTTCTTTATAGACTCATTTGTAAACACACATTTAAAAATTTCACGCTGTTAATGATTCCCTTGATAAGCTGCTTGCTGAGGCAGCAGAGGATATTTAATGAATTTGAACTACTCCTCTATCCAACTCCATCCTCTTCCTCAGATGAAATATCAGCATTCAGGATCAGATATGACCCATGATCTGGGTCTACTACAGACAGTTGTTGGGCCAAGTTCTCCCCTGTTGCCATACCAACTGAAGCAGAGGAATGAATATTCTTAACGTGAACCAGTCCATCTAGCTGTTAAAGCACACAAGATATTCTTTCACACATAAACTTGAGATGGAGAAACAGTGATAAAACTAAACAATACTTGAAGGCCAGATAGCCAAAAACCAGAAGGATCAAGAACACTACTAAGGTTGTCCCAACTCCCTGCTCTTTCTCTTACCTACAGGACAGACTTACTGACTGGATTTAGAGATCAAAGCCACTCACAGAGCTTCTTAGGGCTGTCTTAACTGCACTTCTTGAATATCTTTCCTCCTGGCTCCTTGAACACCCCCCCTTCATCTTTTTTTTATTCAAACGCACCAACCATAAATCTGTTTAAGTAACATGATAATGACCAAAGGAATGGTTATGATGTCACTAAAATGAGCTATATATAATCAACCTAGTGTATTATTGGGAGCAGACAAGACAAGGAGATGGGAGAAAAGAGAGGGAGGAAAAGTGCTTGGAGTTAAGTACTGATGTTTATTAGCTAACTTCTCAGAGGTGCTACTTTAAAGGTAACTGATGTGTTCCCTTGCAGTTCTTTTGCTCCTTCACCTTCTGTTTCTGATGTATTAGAAGTTTAATTTTGATAGCAGAAGTATTCCCCCCACACTCCCTTTGGTTTACACTAGACTGTCTGATCTGTTTCACTGACATAGCACAATGGAGATGCTGCTAAGAGATATTAAAGTCAGGTATTATCAGCTCTGTAACGTAATATTATTTCAATCTCATCCTCAATAGATTGTCTGCATAGTGACATGCTGCCAAGGTGAAATGAATGAATGAACCTGGGGAGGTTCACTGCATGGTGAGGACAGGAAATGAAATAAACAAAGGGCAGAGAAATCCAATGTTAAGGGGGAACAGGGACATGGGATTTGGAAGGGTTGCCTTCACTGTTCTACTAGAAATTGACCTAGTGGTGGCACAGGGTTAGACTTGTGTCTGGAAGGCACATGGCAGGAGTTTAAATTCTTCTAAAGTAGTGGAAATGATCTAGTCTGGTTATGTGGATGAATTAATGAGTTAAAAGTCATAGCCCTGTTACTGCTGTAAACTATTACTTGAAAGATCTGAGTTTGGTTAAAAGGAAACAAAACCCAATGAAACCCTGGACACAACCCTTCAAGTACTGCAGGATTGTACCAAATACCAAATCATCAATGTTTAATGGTGGGATATTATTGAATGTCCTAAGTTGATCTGTGGGAAATAAAAGTGGGTTTATGCCACAATCTTTCTTCATTCCTTGGACAGTTCATGTAACCCATTTTTCCTTTCTTCCTCATTTCACTATCTGTCCCTTGGAGTTAGACCCCAGATCCTTCCCTAGGGAGACTGTTATTTCTTAACATCTGCCAGACATTTCCAAACATTATAGGGGAGCAGGTCCTTATGCATGTAGGCAGGGTCTGACTGAATGATGGGATCAGACCCCCAGAGAGGGGCAGTTGTTGGTGAGGCATGGGCTAATCAGCTCAGCTGAAGAGTGGTCATGATAATTTTGTTATCTCAACCTGTTCATGAAGAAATTATATAGTACTGCCATGGAGATCCCTAAGCAGCTCTGAGTTAATCTAAAATTATAAATCTGGCTTCAAGGGGAGGGAACACAGTCTGTCTCCGTCCTTCAACTTTTGAACTCAGCTGATTTTGGATAAATTAAGCAGTGGAGGTAAAAAGACTCAGATACATTCTGCTTTAATATGAATTTTGGAAACAGGTAAAATGGTGAGGAAAAGGCGCTACCACTGCTTCCCCTGAAGAAAGAGCTAATTGATGTTGTCCTTTATTAGACATCAGAGAATCCAGTCACAAGCAAACCATTGGCAAACAGTCCTCATTAATTTCACAAAGTCTGAAATAACTTGTTCTTATTTAGGTTAAAATATTGAGGAAGCAGCTTCCAGCTCTATCAGTAAACTGAAGTACACTACTGAAAATTAACAGCATTAACAATCAACCTTTTGCTAATGACCAGCACAGACAACTGATTTTATGGGCCTCTAGGCAGCACCTCAAGACTGGCTTTGCATAGGTACTCGGCTGTGCATTGTGATGGATTTAGGCTGATTCTCACCTCAAAGTATTTCCAACATTCCCTCTGCTGGACCCACACTTTATGCCTCTCAGCACAATTCTCACAGCCCATTAGAGAGAGTTGTCCATGGTTCAGATTGCTGCACTCAGCCAAGATCGATGCAAGCTCGTCCCATTTCCCTTGTTTTCACAGCCCACTCTGTGCACCTGCTGTCCTCAGTTGGAAACACTCATCTATCTGCACACCCTAGACTTGCTGCTTCAACTGAAATCTGGCAGGAGTAACACGTTAAAGATGCATCTAGTGGAACCTGCACCCAGAGAAACGCCAGTTGGTGCTTCATCCACTGCAGGCAGGGAAATCAGCCAAGAAAAGACCCACTTCCCTGATTAGGTCTTGATGAGCTGCTCTACAAGCTTCAGACAAGAACGCCTTACTCTTGTAACTCATCCAAAACAAAGTAAACAAACAACACAGAAAGTGTTCAACTCCACACACACTTTCGCATCAACAGGGGTTCTGTTCAGAAAATTCAGATTAATATTTTCATTTTGTCATATCTATACAACCAGTGAATATCTCAGGCTGCTCCCCAAGCCCCATGAGAAACTAGCAGCTACTTCACTTCCATTTGATGGTTGGAGATGAAGCAGAGACAGAAGCAAAGGTACCTGTGCTCTGTAGCATGAGGATGATGGTCCTGAGTCACAAACATATGAGGTTGAAAAAGGAACAGGTAGATGTAAAATTTTCTTTTGTCCTACAGCAACTTCCTTCATCTTCTTTCATATTGAACACGTTTAGACAAAAATATGAGCAGAGTCTGAAGATAGCTACAGGATCTATCAGAATTATCTGCGGGACACTGCCATCCCTTATGGGTGCCCTTCCTGGTCATCTCTTCATCTATTTCTACAGCAGTTCAGTTTTGCTTTTAAGAGCCAAGCGTTGCCTGCAATGAAAGAATTCTACCCAATGACAGATTTTTGAGGATTTAACATGTTTTAATGATTATTTATGGTAATGTTAAGATCTCTCATATTTGCTGTCCACAAGAAGAATGGTGGGATAGGTAAATCCACCCACATTAGAGAGAATGAGTAATGCCCAGTGCTCATTGCATTTGTGTGGATGATAGGAAAGCCTTTTACCTGCTCTTTTCTTCGTTTGCTAAAGAAGGATTTGAATCTTTGCCTTCAGTCTTCCTAAATGAGTCCCCCAATGACAGAACTTCCATGCCTGCACCCCCCTTCCCTACAAACGTTTCATTATTTATAAAAGATAAAACTGTTCCAACTGTAAGGACTGACAGGTTAAGGTATATAGGATGTTAAAGCCTCAGGCAAAAGTTTCTGTCTTGTCTGCTATCCAGGCTTGAACCCAGGGATCTCATGTGAGTACCTTAACTGTCTATTCAAGGTCTCCCTGACTGCCATCCATTTATTCTGGAATGAATAAAAGCAAACTAGACATCAGACACCAAATATAAAAATCCCAGGGGATTTAAACCAAAACAATACCTGACTGATTTTAGACATTTTCTTCTCTGTGTTATTGGGGGGATGGAAGGAGGAGCTGTTTGTTTTTTAATAAATCCTATTGACAGAAAATTAAAATTGTTGCTGAATTCTGTAGCAAAGACTTTAAAATGCATGTACATATTTTGCCTTACAGAATACACACTGACTTTAATAATTTATCTCTCTAGAATTGTTTTTATTTATGTTAAACTCTTCAAAGTTTGAAAAGACTTTTTCCTGAATCAAATTATGTGAGTTTTTAAGTTTTACAGATATTTCCCATACCGTTAAAGGACAGTTTTCAGGGGTTTAAACCTCTCAAGTCTGCTGAGACTTGCCAATGGAAGCTATTTTTATGCTACTAGAGCTGGTCCAAAATAAGAAGGACTAGAATAAGACTCTGTTACTTTGTTCATTTTTGTTGCCTGCTGCATTATTGATGAAGGGGTGGAAAAGAGTAAGGAGTGGTGAGTTAAATAGGGACATATCAGTTGGTCCTGGTCTCTTGCAGCCTGTCCTTCAGTCTAGGACTTTTGGCATCAGTCACATACTTTCAAAGAGTTCTAGAGATCTATTCAAGGACACCCTACCACTGGATAATTAAAAAAGAAAAAAAAAGTCACCACTATTCAGCACTTTTAGTAGACTTCTGGAGTCACAGTACTTCTAGGAAGTCATTGGATAAATCAGATTATGTTTCATCTTGCAGACGAAGCAAATACATATTTTCATGCTGACAAAACCAGTTACAATTGGTGATCTGCTGGTGCCTAAAGCACCACCTCTTCCTCCAGGACGAGAAATCTTCTCAGGCTTGGGAACCTCAGAGGAGAAAATTATTTCAAATACCTTGACCTTGATCCCAGTAAGATGAGATAAGGTCCAAACAATTGGCTTGGGAAAACTGAGGATCATTACTTGGGACTATACAGAAACGTGGGAGATCCCCACATTTCACAGGGCTGAAAGAACTGAAATTCAGTCCATATTTGAAAGAAAATATCAGAGGAAAAAACAAACAAACACATAAAACCCAGAAACCCCTCAAAAAGTAACTTCTCAAAAAAAACTTTCTTGGCAAGGTGAGTTGGACTTTGGTAAGCTGAGTGAGGGTGGTTTGAAGAAGAGTCTGCTGCCAGTTGTTGATTGTCTGATGGAGCTGATGGGAACATTGGCTGATCCTCTGCCCTCGTTGTGTTCATTAGCATTCACACCATTCACTGGCCACCCCCTTGCACCAAAGACATTTTCTGAGGTTGCTAATTTTCATGAAAGCAAGTGGGGTCACTTTCCACCTTTTTTCCTCATCTCGACAAGGCTCGTCCCCTAGAGAGCTGAGAAGAAAGGCGCTTTCTTGTTGTCATCTGTGCAATTATCAGCTTTGAACACGATGGCAATTTGTTGTTGTTGTTGATTTTCTTTGTTATGCAAATGTACCAGCTCATTCTCTGAGTGCTTTTTTCCCCCACACAGCATAAAAAGGAATATTACACATTTAATTTCATGTTATCATTTGTTTCCCTCTGAGATTTCCTCCAGCCATTTTTTGGTCTTCTTCAGGCTAGTGGGAGCTAAGCAGTGGCATTTTGAATTCTGACTTTGTCACTTCTATTTACTTTTTATCATAAAGGGGTATTGTCAATAGGTCTTATGTGGCACCTATAAAACCCATTTAGGAATTTAAATCTCCACTAAAACACAGAATTTATGCTTCCTTTTATGATTTATGAGTGGAAGCCTAAATTCTGCTTTTAATAGTCTACCCATTTATATTCAAAGCAATCAGCTTACATGCTGCACGACCTTAAATTTGTTAGTGCACAACTAAAGAGAATAAAAGCAGGAGGATGTAGACAGAGGCCTAAGCCAGGAAGTTCAGAATAGAATTCAAATTAGGACTTCTCCAGGGCTTTAAGATGCTGTATCTCTCTGACACTTATTATGGTTCAACTCCTCTAAGCATCCTGTATTTCACCCTTTGGGAAGAAAAACAATATCTGAAATCAAGAAGCAGGATTTTTTTTTTTTCCTTTTTTTTCTTTTTTTTTTAATCTTTTAATCACATAACCAAACCTCAGCTTGTTCCTTCGCAAGTATAAATCACTCAAGAAGTTGAACACTTCTCTGACTCAATTGTTCAAAATTTACCAGTCTGTACAGCTAAGGTGGTAAGTGGTCAAAACCACATTTTTTAATGCTAACTGCTCTTATTCATTTTCAGACAAACTTAATGGTTGTAATTTTTTTTTTTTTTTAAATCAAAGTGAGTAATAACACTTGTCTGTAATAAAGCTTAGAATAAATGAAAGAGACTGATGAGTACTTAGGTGTTTTCAAGTTTTTTGATTAATTGAATTTCTTTCCTCTGAATTTTGAGAAAGAGTAAGTGGAACAGGACAAAGCTCTTACCTCGTCTGGCCAATTACTGGTAATTTGTACCTATCAATAACTGCAGATTCATATCTCTTGATTTACATATTTGGAAGGCTATTTGTTGGATATCAGTTTAATTTGTCTTCCTTTTGATCTCACTGGAATAAATCTAAAAGTCTGCAGATAAATGAATGACTCTGGAGTATCCTATCATAACAAAAATTATGTCTAAGACATGCATAAAATAACCCATGCCTCTTAAGGGTTAAAGTATTAACCCAAATTTTTCCTACAGCCTGACATCTTTTGCTCTCATGTTATCATCATCGCATGCAGAGGCAATCTCAGAAATCGTACATCAAAAATGGGACTCAGAAGTTATCTATTTATGACAGAATATCTTTTGCTGATGAACTCTGTTGCAAATGATTTTATGCCTGGTGGGTTTTAAAGGAGTTCTCACAGATCATTATTGAGGTTCTGAGGAATGAATATGAGAGAGGATGCATCAAAACGTGGCCTGTTTAAAAATATCTTCTACTATAAGTATTAGTGCTGTCTATTGATGAGAATTGTAGTGTGCATAGCAAGCTTTATCTTCACTGTAGATTTAGCAACATGCTATGCTGGAGCTGAAATAGGTTTCTTGATGCAACTGTGGTTCATCCAGTCAGCATACATAACAGTCTGGTCTGTGTCCCAGTCTGAAGTATGAAGAGCAGAAGTATGTAGCAAGATAGTCCCCCAAGCTCCTTTTAAACACTGCATTTCAAGCCATTCCTGAAGAAAAGACTGTTCAAGAAAATATTCAAAAACTGCATGTGGAATATCATGCAGTCAGTCAGGTTCCTTTGTGCTATTTACCTGCACAATACTATTTGTGTTTTGTTCTTAAGGGTGAGCATCTAGGTCTATGGTGAAACTAACATGTTGTTTTGTTCACAGCCTTTTATGCCTTTGTTTAAGGTGAATTTGGTTGGAGTGGGGGGTTTTTTGTCTCTTCTTGGGAAGAAATGTAGAACTCAGCATTCTACATATGTGTTTTCATATAGAACTTCTAGTGAATGTGGAGCACAAGGGGCTTTCAGGTATTCTCCTTCCTTAGGTGTGGTGATGAGGTATGTACCAGGGGAATGAGGCTTACCTTTCTGAAGAGACAGATGCAAGGCATAGAGGGAGCATGGTGACCTGTCTAAATCCTTGAGGACAGCCCAAAATTAAGGTTCCTCTTAAAGAAGAGGGTAATGACTTTACCTGTAGTTTGGCTAGCACAAGCTCAAAGCATTTCTTGAACAGATCCTCACTTACTGTGTCCACTGCTCTGCAGACCCCAGTCAGGCTCTTCTCCACACCTGCAATGGAACAAGTCCATGGTTCACTCCTTCCAGGACTAAGAAAGCCTTAGAGGAGGTTAGAATTTTACCCATTTCTCACTCCCAGTCATGTGCTGGGTACCAAAAATAGGTCTTTTTAGAAAGACCACTTTTTAGAAAGACGACATTTCTCACAGCATAATCAGGACTTCCCTGGTGAGTCTCTGCTTTGGATCTATATGCCCGCTCTTCAAATTATGATTGCTATAATAAAATGTCTTCACAAAGGACAAACTATTTCCATAGCATCAGTCAGTATCATTTAGACTCCAGTGCCCTTGCTGACCAGGTTTATGAAAGTGACATCTACATCCCAAACTCTTGGAGCAGAAGAAGAAGCTGCCTCTGCGAACAGCGTTTTTTTTTTTTTTTTCTTATATTATGCTCATAGTGACAAACAAAGCCTCTTTTGAAATATTCATGCTACTGGCCCACCTGGGGTATAAAATATCCAGAAGGTAAATAATGAGCGAAGGTTTCACAAAATATATCCCCAGACAGAATGGATCACACCGACTGCTTCCAAAGTCCCAGAAAAATAAGTCCCTTAAACTTACTCCTGCCTTAGATAACGATGTGTTTGTGGGAACAGGTGATTTTGCTCTGTGTTGCAGATTGCTGATCTTTGGCCTTGGGGATATGGTATTTTAGGGACATATAATCATGAAATATTTTCTATATAGAACACAGTTAGTTCTCACTAAGCAGGTGCTTTAGCATGGTGCTGAACTTGGCCTTGTATTCCTTAATTTTTGCTATAGCTATTGAGCTTGGAGTAAACTCTTGATCAGCCGTTTCTCACACTGCTTTTTTTCAGAACTGACATGTGGAGGGCCTGCCATAGAATAGGCCATAAGCATCATGTCTGCCATTACACTAGTATATAGATGTAAGAAAACTAAGAAACTACCAAATTTTCATCAGTCTCAGTGTTCAGTCTTCAGCAGAGAAGACTATTGAAGGCGAGCAAGCAAAACCAACCTCTATCTGCAAGCTATTCCTTTTGTAGTCCCACAGCTCATCCTATTGGTCTCCATTTTACAAACATGCTGTCTGTGAACAGCTAGTGCCTTTATAAACCAGCTAATAATGGCCTTCCACACTATCTCCTGTGGCAGCAGATTCCAGAGGTTTACCACTTACTGCATAAAGAAGCTTTTCCTTTTGTCAGTTTTAAACAAATGTAACGCTACTTTTGTTATTTCCTTCCTTCTTTTATTGCATGACGTGTTGAACAACGTTTCCACATTCAACTCACCCAGTGCTTTCACCTTTTGTACATCTTCATGGTATCACACCTCAGATTCCTGAATTGTCCCAGGCTTTCAATTTCCCTTCAAGAGGCAGCCACCCCATTACCCTGATCATAACACTTGCCCTTCATTTCACCTTTTTAACTTCAGTATGTCTGTCTCCATGTGTGTAAGCCAGAAAAGCACACAAGCATGCTCAAGATATGGGCTCACAATACCTTTTAGGAACAAAAATATGTATCCTATCTTGCTATCAACACCTTCATGATGGTGCCCAGAATCTCATTGGCTTTTTCAGCTGCCACTGCACATCGAGTCAGAGATTTCAGACATCTGACAACAAGAAATCAAGATTTCTTACCTGAACTATAACTGCCAGTTTCATGTTCAGCTTTATGAACTTTCAGTGATTGTTTAGGTTTGGGTTTTTTCTTACTTGCATTAGTTTATATTTATCCACATCGGAGTTTATTTGTCAGCCGTTTGTACACTTTTATGAGACCTGTCTGCAGCTCCTTGTCAACAGAAGAGTGGTTATCATATCTACAAAGCTGGATATTCCTCTGCTTGTTTTTTCTCCAGATCATGGACAAAGATATTGAATAAAATTGCTTCCAAGACCGATCCCTATTGACTTGTCTCTTGAAAAGTCTCTTCTCTTTAATATTCCTTGCCTTTCATCCATGCATTTACAGTCCCACTGCTAGAACTTCAGCAGAATATTGGGTTGGTTTTTCCCTTTGCAGAAGCCATGCTGCCCAACAGAAAATATAGTTCTTGTACTGTATGATTTTACTGTTTATTATAGACTCTGTCATCTTTCAAGGGATGGAAGTCAGAATCACCAGTCTGTAGTTCTCAAGATTTTCCCTAGAGTCCTGTACACTCTGAGTGAGGTCAGTCTTTGATTAGAAGTTATAGCCTGTCAGTATTGGTTTTGATAGCTAGGTTAGGAATCTCCTCCCATGGACTTTCTTGCACAGTTAACCCCTGAAACAGAGCGAGAAAAATGTGCTTCCATTTGAAAAAACCTGACATTTCACCCTTCCCCAATTTTTTTTTTAATGAGTGAAATTAAAAGATAACACTGATTTTATCATTAAAATAGAGTGAAAAAATGTAGCTTTGTGCCACGCAAAAGGTACGGCGGGGAACACAACAAAAAATATACAAAAAGTCCCTTCTCTCAGTACAGTAGAACATCATGTAAGAATTTGCTCACGGGGTGGTTTTTTTGGCTTTGTAGGATAAGGATGTCATTCCTTATTCTGTTTCTGCTTTAGAAATAGCATATCTAGGACTTTCAGACTCTTAACACAAATACCATCTCTGTAATAAGAAGATGTGAAATATGAATGAGTCTTTTCAACTGATTACTACTATGGGGATGAAGAGCTAGGACAGTCCAGCAAGACAGAGATATACCAGTCCTTTGCTAAGTGTCTCATTTTGCTGATTCAAATGTCTCTGTAGTCAGGGTTGTTTGAACAGAATCAAATTTACTTGTAATGAGCCATATAGTGATTCTCTTGTCTTTTTTTTCCCTTTTTTTTTCCTCTTGTCTTCACATTAATTTCTGCAAAATAGCACATCTGATTTTGTAATGTGCTAAGCAACTGTTTCTCAATTACACCAAATTTTACTGCTCCTCAGTTGACTTTTAAAGACATGGCAACTTCAATATTATCAAAAGTTCTCTTCACAATAAAGTCTACAGTAATTCTTCACCAGTTTCATAAAAGTTTCAGTACCAAATTACTCCATGAATACTTGAGTAAGTAATACTTTCCACCAAATTCTTAGAGTTGTTTCTAGAACATCATAGATCCATGGCAATGAAATCCAAATTGCCCACAATGGTAAACTGATAATTGCTGCACACATCTACATTCTTTTTTATAAGTTTTTTCTTCCTAACTCATCTTTTTAATGTGGGACTTTGAAAGTGTGCTACAACTAGCAAGAAGTGATACATGTATCTTTGTACTTGAATAGAACAGTAAAGGGATATGGGAGGTCCAGGAGAGGAATGATGAAATAGGAACTACTTTATTTATGGATTATTAAAAAAAAAAAAAAGTGATATTTGTTCTTTCTTTTGGTTTTCCTGTAACCTGTGTCCTTTCTAAAGCAGCTGTTTTGGGTCTCTTCCTTTTGTAGACCCTCTCTGTCCATCCATCACTCAGTGCGTGTCTTTTCCAGACAGCTCATTCCAGTTTCTAAATCTCTCTCTGTCCTGCTCTCAACCCCCCGCCACGACATTTCCATATGTATGAAGGACACAACTTTATTTCTATACTTTCTGTCTTTCTTGCGCGTTTTGAGAATCTGGGCTGGGAACGTTAATCCTTGCTGAGGGACTTCAAAGCACCGTGAGATGTTTATATATGAGCCAAGACTCTTACACTCAAATACTCAAGAAATGTCTATGTGAAGGAAGATGGGAGAAAATCTGATATGGTCACAGACCAGAAATAAAATGTCATCATATGTGAAAATATCTCAACATGCCCTTTATTCATGTTGAGGTCAGTAGAGATAATGGATATTACATATTTAAGTTTCTGTGGATGAGAGGCTACAGAGATCAATGTCCCAGTTCCTGCAGCAGGTGGACAATCCACATGGAACAGTCTGCACACATAGGAACTGTTTCATCATTTTACGATGGCCATCAATGGCAACAGTCACAGATGACTTTCTTCTCTCTCCATCAGGTATCTCTACCCTGAGTAAAACGAGTTTTCTCCTCAAAGCCAAAGTGTGAGATGTGTTACTTATAGACAGGGCTGTCTTGCACCTTTGAATTTCCTGTTTAAGCTGGAAGGAAACATTGCCAGCAACCCCAGCAACTTATGCTAGTAATTTTTCAGAGCCACCCACTTTCAAACCTTACACTTTTCTTCTGCTTTTCCTAATATTAAAATTCTTTCCTATGATGAAACAAAGGGGTAAAAGAACCAGGCATTCCTATTATCTCCAGCAGTATGACGACCTATTCATTGACATTGAGGATCAAGGCAATATGCTCTGGGCTGCAGAATCTTCCCAAACACCAACAGCCATTCATCATCTGTCCTGTAGCAGAAGCACTGGCATGAATCTCCACAGCTGGCTGAATGTGGTCGCGTACTCAGTTCTGCCGGGTCTTAAATTGGTTTTCAACATGTCTTTGTGAATCATGGGCAACTGGAGAATCAAAAGTTTCTGTTGAAAACACCAAGGTGAAGAAACCACATAATTTTTGTTTATATATTGGAGGACTAAATTCAGCAGAGACCTAAGTACTCTAAATTATAGCCTGAGACATGCTTGGAAATAGTTTACCTTACCTTCCTCGTGGCCTCTTCCTTTTCTGGGACTAAAAGGGACTTGGTGACCAATATCAGTATCTGTGCTGCTGTGGGTGGAAATTAAAACCTTATGAAGCTGCCACAGTGAAAGACATTTGTCAGTGAAAATATAGTATAAGAATACAGGTTTTTGCTGTTCCTGGACACATAACCCACTCAGCTGTCACAGGAGTAGCCAATGCAACAAAGTGAAATTCATCTCCCTCAGCATAAGCTGAATAAGGAGAGAGCAGATTCCTGTGAATTCTTTACATTAAGAGTTAGGTTTGACTTGTCAGAGCTCAGATGGTGCCTTCAGTGCAGCTGAGTTCACATGGCTTTTCAGTGCTAAGACACTTCCTAGAATATGACAGGAACTTCCACCATCACAGCCTGCTTCAGACATTCCCTGTGGATGTCTGTCAACTCCCTCTATGGCCATTCAGTCTCTATTTAAGACCTTTGCAGTGATGACAGTGCTGATGACCATATTGACCTTTCTTAAGTTATTAATTCCTCCTTTCAGAGTTCCTTTTTCCTCGTTTTCTGTAGTGGTTGCTCTTTTGGTTTAATTACATTAATGTTGTGCAGTGCATCGATTGCCTAGAGATGGGTCCTTTAGAGAACAGTACAAGAACAAGAGTTTGCAGCAAATCCTTTGTTGTAGAAATAGATACAAAATTCCAGACTTTGCCCCAAGGAACTGTCAATGTGACAATTTTCACTTCCCCTACAACTCATGAAGAAGGGGTCTTTTTGATGCAGCTGATGGCTAGGGGAACTGTGATCTTTGCGCACATTTTCTCTGCCAAATACATGATTGAGGCAGTCCTTACAGCAGAAAAGACAGTGTGTTTTATAAGCACTGCAGTGAGGGAGGTGATCAGGAAGTGAAAATAGTGGACCTTTCTTAAGCTCCTGTCTGACTTGTAAAAATGCAAGAGAAGGAATGAGATGCAGTTATGTCTGAGCCTTGATTAACATAGAGTGAGAAGATAGTAAGACCTCCAAGCAATTTTAATTGCTTGGGTTTTTACCACTGAAATGAAGACCCATTTAGGGTGAGGTTTCTGAGATTTTCAGCATTTTAAACTCCTCATCAAGCTGAAAGCAATGTGAAAGCAGTGAATTCCTTTAGTGGTCTGGTGCTTGGATTCAAAGTGTAGACAAAAGAGGCAAAAATCCCAAAAATCTATCTGTAGTGGAAGGCAAGAGGACAGGCTGTGAAGTCATCACCAGTAAAGGGGTCACAAGTAAAGAACTGAGTATGAAAGTGCTTGTGGTGAGTGTGAAGCAAAGGCCTCAATGGACGGTCTTTAATCTAAGACTTTTTTTTTCTTTTTTTATCCAACCCTAGGTCTCCCTGCTCTACTCCCCTACTTACTGCTTAAAATTTCTCATGGGAAACCACTTCCCTGGTTGCAGTAATGTCATACCAGCACAGAAGAGAAAAAAATGATGAGAGGACAGGGAGACTAAAGGCAGACAGCTTCTACCCCCTTTCCTCCCTCACCTCGATATTCCTAGAAGTATTTGTTCAGGTCCAGCAATAGTTATGCTGGGGCTTATGTAAGACAGCCTCTAAGAAGTCAAAAGAATGTTGTCCTTTTGCAGCACTAAAAACACAGTGATACTGCACAATACATGCAGGTTCTTTAGGAGTTCAGGTCTTCTCTTCGGCTATTAACTTTTCGTAGGAAATACAGAAGTATACAGAAAGCATCTCCAGGTGGGGTTTGTCGCACAAAACAGGGAGTCTCAGTCTTCTCTGACTCATATCCTACTCCTATGCGAAGAAGACGATAAATGATAAAAGTGTAATGATGAACAACTTGGATTGGGATATAAGGGATGGGGAGTGGAACAAAACCTTCTGTTAATTTGAGGAATCATTGCAAGTCCTTACCTAGTAACATTCCCATTTACTTCACTGACAACACCAGGTGTCTCCCAACATTAGAATTTTAGATATTCAGAGCAGACCAGACGCTTTCAAGGCTTAAAAGAATCTTCTTCATGTAGCAAAAAACTGTGTGACAACTTAAAGCATTCTCATGCACCCTGAGAGTGCTCCAATGTTTTCTGACAGCTGACAAACTAAAAAGGACGAGGCTGTCAAATGCAAAGAATGGGTACCCTCCTTTTGGCTTCTGTCCCTCTGGTCTATTCAATTAGGATTGATCAAGCTGTGTCAAAGGTCCCTCCTCTGTTTCAGTGGCCACCAAGAGCTTTCATGATGAGTAATGATAGGCTATCCTTAAAAAGGAGAAGAAATAGAAAGGATAATACAAGTGCTTCTTTTTTCCTTTCTTTCTTCTATCCTTATGTTCCAATTAAGCACATTACCTTTACGGTGCACTAAATGAATTTAATATAATCGTCATTGTTCAATGATACACCAGGCCCTTCTGCCTTCCAACGTTTGCCTCTCAAGCAGAAACCACCACTTACTCAAGTAAAATAAGATTCAATCATATTTGGTGAAAGACAAGGTGGAAGATATATGTTTTCCTTCCTCTGAAAGATATCTAAAATATTTGAATTCAAATATGGATAGCAAAGGGAAACTGGGTAACACTGCTGATAAGAAACTTCTACATTTCTTGGATATCTTGCATAAGTTTAAGAACTGCTGAACTGTTCCATCTCTGGTGGTAGAATTGAGGAAATGACCCAATCATCCTCTGGCTGTTCCCATACCTGTTCACACTACTCCTAAATTTTTTTTCTGGACTTTTTGCCTGTTTGATACTAATATTTGGGCACCATTTACACTTGAAGGTGTATGTCATACTTTTCTTTGGGATCACAAGTTGCTGGTCCGTGGCAGCCATTTCAACACTTTTTTTGTCTGTCAATCCTAAAATTGGGTGTGATTTGTAACAGATATTTCCCAAATCTTAAATTAGACCAGCACCAGAAAGACAGAATCATCTATGCCAAACAGTTTAGATGAAGGTGATGGGATGACACCATGAACAGAATATAAATTTGTGATTATTCTTATTATTTTGATAGCAATATAAAAGTTGCACCTATCTCATTATCCTAGAAACTAGAAAAGGACTGCCAAAGGCTCCCATCAAACATCAGTTATGTATAGGATATAGGCCTCTATCTAGTTAAAAATCCTTTATTTATTTCTAAGGGTTAATCTTCTCTTAAGCTAAAATATATAAAAAGAAAGGAATGGAGAGATCCTAAGAGATTTGAAAAGCAAATAAAGCCTGAGAACCAAAATCTGTTAGAGTAACACAGGTCTAGGCATTTTCCTTTCAAGTTCACACAGAACTTCCTGATTTTCACAACCCAATTCATGTCTAGTACAAAATCTTTGGAAATTTCTGCTTAGTCTTAAGAACAAATTATTTGCCTGGGCATCTGAGTGAGTTCCAATCACAACATGCCAGAAGTCGATCATGGCTGAATATCACTGTTCTAAAGATGCCTGATCCAGTGTTTCCCACACATAAACTGTTCCTTAGGAGTGAACATACCAGTGAATTTCCTAGTGTGGTCGTGTTAAAACATTAGTGACAAAAATGTAATGAAATTCAATTTTTTCTTTTCTTTTCACAAAGGGTTGTGGCATTTACTGTTGGTTGAGTTTTTCCTACTCTAGCCTGAAAGAAGAGTCACTCATTTATTGCCAGAAAGTTTTATCGGATTTACCAATCTTGTAATATTTAATAGATTTCCAAAAGGACTAAAATTGAGGGACTTCCATCTTCCAGTAAAACTCAGTGGCCACTCACTTTCTGTCTTTCATTGAAGCCATTGAAAATATGCTCTTAAATGGAAAAAAAATCCACTAATGTCAGAAACATAAACGAAATTTAAATATTGAGATTGTATGAGAATCATTATTCTGATTCTGTAACAACACAACATTACATTTATCCTGTGCCTTTGTACTGAAGCATCCTAAACCATGATGCAAATACTGTAACATTAGCCCTCACAGCCTTGAAGCATCAACTATTACAACTGTTCAGCCCATGAGGAAGTGAGGCAGACACAGACTGCATTAATCCATGTTCACAGACAGTCAGGAAGGGTCCTGACAATTTTGATAATCAAATGCTACAGGGATCACATGCAGAGACGCCTTGGAAAGGTGAGGGGAAGTGACAACTACCTAATTACTTAGATCATCACTTTAATCACTTATTGTACGTTTTACTGAACCCCAGAAGTCATAAGAACGATCATTGGTGAGGAGATGCCATAACTGTGCATACCAAAGACCATGTCTCACAGAGCTTGCCGTCTAAATCACTGGCTACTGATACCGAAATGTAGCTCACTGGCATTAAAATGAAATCACAAATTCCTAGCTAATAGGATTTTCTGCCATTATTAACATTAGCTCCTCACGGAAACAGAACTGGCAGCCCCACCAGCAGGAGCTGAGGAGGTGGTGTTGCAAGACAAGCAGGTTTTGGGAGCAGAGAAAAGTCATGGAGCAAGGGAAGAGAGGAGGAGGAGAAGACAGTGTCGGGGAGGTCCATCTTAAAAAGAAAAAAGTGGGGAACAACATGTCCAAATGCACAGATGAGGAGTGGGAGGGGAAGCAAAGACAGAGGGGAAGGAGTTGAGGCCAATTATATGATCACAAACAATATTTTTGCCACTGAAGAAGCCACCACCATTCTGGTGAGACACAGCAGCCAGCCAGCCATACCATTACGGCACAGCGGTAAAAGGTCTGGGCTGAAGGCACGTGTATAACCCTGTGGTGGTGACTCGACACATCATGCACTGACTTCTTGGCTCGTGACCTTGTGGCCAGCCCTCAGAAGGAAGAAAATATGCAGTAATAAAAGACTCTTCAATCTAAGGGAACAAACATTTCAAGAAAAAAAGATCAGAAGTTGAAATTAGATAAATGGATTTTTTTCTTTTTTAAGCAGTGAGTATAATTGGCTATTGAAAAGTGAGGGGTGTATTTTATTATACTTTCTTCGAAAAGAATACAGAGATCTTTTGGAAGACAAATTTCAATGTAAAAAGTCATTGCACTTAATAAAAAGCTAATAGGGGAAATCAGTGCCCAGTTATATGTAGAGGGTCAGACAAAAACAGTGATGGAGGACTGTTGGCATTGGTGTTATGCCTGGCACAGATGGAGGCCTGGAATGACACCAGCTGGTCTGTGCTGCCATGTTTTATGCAAATTTGGCAACAGGAACCTGAAAAAATTTCAGTTGAAGTTGAAGGATCTAGAGGTCTTCAGAAGCAAATGCATTTCTGAATGAACACATTTACTTTCTGGAAACATAAGTACACTGTTTTGGTCAGGGTCCTTTTGGAAGGGTGTGGTAAGAGCATCAGGTTTTATCAACAGGCCAACATTTGTAAAGCATCCACACAAATTGGCAATTATAGCAGAGACATCCTATCTGAAGGTTTAAGTTACTCTTATGTCTCTGTTACATGGTTGTCTAGAAAGATGGATTTCTAGCTAGAGACCGTGTTGTGGACTAACTCTGGGGTTCAATTTGCCTAAATAAAGAAGTAAATAAATAAATAAATATTGCTTACTAGCTCTTGTGGCAGCTAACACTTCTTGGCTAGGCTTAGCTTTCCATTTCTCTGTGTCATGGACCTGCACTCTGAATAATGTCAAGTGCCTCTAAAATATACATCACAAAACTGTAGATCTGTTAAGATTTCTAATCTTTACTGGTGAGAATCAACTTTTCATTGCACACAGAGAAACCTATTCCCATCTCCTCTCCCTCCAGGAATTAGACTGTACAGTGGAAAGGCTCCAAGTCGTTGCTGTTTAATGGCAAATTAGCTTGGGGCACCAGCAGTACTAGTTCTAAAATCATTAAGTGAGCTGCCACCAATACATCTTTCACAGTCAAGCTGCAGATAAATGGATGGTGAGATTGTCAAAGATGGAATTCAAAGGTACTGATGAGTTCTATCCTCATCTTCTGACTTTTTGAAAAATAATATTATTTAATATTATTTTCTTCAAGTGCAATGTATTTTTTCCAGGTAGAAAATAAAGGGCTGTGATAGGAGAAAGCAGAGAATAATTTTCCTCTCTAAAACAATCAACTTCTCTCCCTACTCCCCTTTCTCCAAGACCAAACTCCATTAGTAGTTTGCTTTGATAGGAAGGGCTAAGATTTGTAAAAGCTTCTGAGATGAGGAGAAAGGAGACCTGAAAGAAAGAAAAATGATGCATGTTTTTGTTGAGGGGAGGGCAGCACAGCAGAGATATTTGTGGCTCCAACAATATTGATCCTGAGACAAAGGTACCCCTCAGAATTCCCAGGTTACAAATGAACGTGTCTTTCCCCATCCTCATACCCCATTAATCGAAATAAGCTCTCCCCTTGAATCACAGCTTAGCTTCTGTTGCAGGTCAGTAAAAAACATTGACTGAGGGATGGGAAAAAATCCCTTCCAAGGGAAGTGTGGCATGCACTCACTTCTCTTCAGCTGCTGTGGCTCACAGTCCAAGCAAGAAAGATGAGCAGATTTTGAATGGGTGGTACACGAACTGATGAGTCTCTGTATCTCTGATGGCATGGTTTGATGACAATGGCTGTTAGAGGGTTTTCATGTAAATTGTGAAACCACACTAAAAGGTGTCTCCTGCCAGGAAGAGGTTGTTTCCTACAAGATGCACAGCAGAATGAAAGAGAGCGATTCAGGGAAAGCATTGCTGTAGGTGCCTTTCCTATCTTCCTATGGAACTAAGCTAGGTTTTCTGCTTACTAAAGAGGACAGGAAAGAGATGTAAAAACAATTACCTGTATTTCTAAGATATCATCAACTTTAGGATGGAATGAATGCTCTTCAGTGGAAGTACAGATCACTATTTATTGATTAGAATGTTGCCTTATATGACTAGCTTAGAGGTTAGGCTTAAAATCATAATACTTTAGATGAGACACTCTTCCCTGTCTTCTCTGAATCTTTTAAGCCAGGAAACCAACCTCCTCAGCCTTGTTTCCCCCTCGAGAGGTTCATAGGAAGAGAGTCATTGGTGATTTTATGCGAAAAATAGCTGTACCTTCAGCATTTTGTTACTCAATGAAAGTATTTCATGGCCAAATATATGGGTGAAACTGTGCTATGCATGAGTCACAGGCGTGGAAGATAAATATCTGAGACTGTCAACAGAGTGGTCATTTCATGTCCTTGCAGATATTAACTCCCACCATAGTTAAAGTCATTGCCTGTATGGAAACGCTGTTTATTGGCAGGAAGCACGTGGAAAATCTGAGCCATTTTACAGACTCCTGACATATGTAGGGACCATCAGGGGTAGCAGAGTTATAATAGATGATGCTCCTCCAGCACAAGACATTTTTTATACCATGCACTGCATAGCACAGGTTCTCAGCATCACCCAAAAATCTCCGATTTGTTAACTTGTTTGAAAGGTTTTCTTATTTACTGCAGTGAAAAGTTTTTCAGTCTTCTCTAAATTCCAATATATTTCTGACCCAAACTGTTCCAAAGAGGTATCCAGATTCTCGGGAATATTATGTTAAACTGTTAGCAGGCTTTTTGCATAATATTTTGTTAGAAGCCTTTAGGTATTTTAATATTTACTCCATATGGATTTATTCTGTTTTATTTTATTGTTAATGGTTAGAATCGATGACATTAAGGTCTTTTCCAGCCCAAATGATTCTATGATTGTATTTTAATACTGCCCTTATAATTAATTGCAAAAAGACATTATTAGAGTGCAGATTCACCCCTTTCTTCCTCAGTCAACTCTACCAATGTCAGGGAAACAAGTGATTCTTCTTTTACAAGAAGATAAAATTATGATGAATGTAATATAAGGAATAATTGAATTAGTGTCATAACAGCAGCATAGACTTCAATTAGAAAAAAATATTTCCATTGTGATAAAGTTCTGGCCATAAATTTCAGAAATCATACATTTTTGTAGCCTTATATTTCTTTGCTCAGGAAATGTCTGTCACTGAGAACCTGAGGATGACTGTAGAAATGAAAGGTTTCTCTTCATAGAAGAGCAAAAGGGGAGGAAAAAAAGCCTGTCCTGCAAATGAGATACCATTTTCAGGAATCAAGTTAAAAGGTAAAAGACACTTTGCTCCTCAAGCGTGTGACTGTAAAGTCAAGGTGTTTAGTTTAACATGACAAAGAGCAAAATGTGATTCTATAGGTCTGTCTTACCTGCAGAACATTTTTTCCCATCATTCAAAAAGTAACACCTGAACTTGTTTAGACCATTGCTTAAAATGGAATAAAGTGGTGGCTATGGATTTGTGCTGAAGGCTGTCAGCATCAGGTACTACACTTTTCAGCAAGGTCCTCATTATTATATAGTTTTATCTGAGAAGTAAAAAGGGGAATGAGCTTTTCTGATGGCAACATGGTGTTCTGCATATAAACCAAAATCCCAAAGAGTTTGGTAAAGAGTGGACTAAGCTCCAGGGAACAAGTATGATGTCCAATGAAGTCTTAAAAAAAATTTTGCAAGACTGTGTGTGCACATACATGTGCTTTTTGGGACCAGATGGTCCCTGTGGTTAAATTACAGTGTTAGTTGTTCATGGAAAAATAATTGTAGTCAAAGATGGCTGATTGAGTGAGAAGAAAAAAGGAAAAAAACCAAGACATTTACAAAATGTTGGTGTTTCATTGTCTTGCACATACTAAAGTACATTTACAAACAGGAGAACAGTTTAAGTTCCTTCATGGAGCAGCCAAGTCCATAGCTATTGTGATGGACTGGAGTATTTCACTAAATTACTTTAAAAAATTGTTCCCTTTGTCTTCCATATTCCTTTCTCAATTTCTTTCACTAAAGAGGAAAAACCAAAAATAAAAATATGTATTTGTGATGTTTCAGTCCTGTTTCATCACAATAGTAATTATTTACATAACACTGTCACTTTCAGCTGGCAGACATGGAACTGATACTCTGGGTAGTTACTGAGAGAAGACCTGTTACTGAGGCAGGACTGTACCCCCTTTTTATCATGGCATTGCCATCATACAAACACACCATACCGCCCTGGCATTGCTAGGAATAAGTGTCGCTAGTGCCTCTTATTAGTGTTTATTATCATAACTGCTCATTGTATTGCCCATTATGTTAATGAATTAGAACAACAGACCTAAATGTTTGTTGTTGTATAAAGCTCATTAGTCTCTGAGAGGAACTCAATGCAACATGAAGGTTGAGGAGCTGAGTTGCAGGAATATTACCAATTAAGTCCTATATGAACACGCAATTAGGTAGGATGACATGCTTGATTTACGTTGCTTTATGGCTAAGCTGGATAAACAGCATATCGCTGAAGACGAGAAACCTGCTCCCCCTTTGCTCATCCCCACCCTGCTGGAACCTATTCTAATGTTTCCAGTGGGAGCTCAGCACACAAGAACGGCTGGGCAAGGTTATTGGTACCATCCTGAAGCACATTTAACTCTCTCTGCTGGGCTAAAAGGATGGGGACACAGTGTGTTCCTGTTGTGGCACTTGTTAGTTTAGTTGCTCGCCCCTTTCTCACCAATGTTTGGTCTTCATAAGGCGTTTTTCCTCAGTACCTCAAGCCTGCAGTGACTGTCAGTTTACAAATGGCTTTATACCACATCCTACTTCGTCAGATAGAGCACTGGACTTAATTTAGATTTCTCCATCAGCCCTTGCCTTCCCTGAGAGCACACACGAGTATTTATTATGCAGTACATAATGCAGCATGCACCATTGTACACCACACATACATACATTGTACATCAACACGCGCCATCGGGTGCAATTCTTGTGAAGCATCCCTCTTCCTTAGCCTTCTCTTCCCTATGTATATATTTGAGTCATTATATACACGTATCACAACTGAGGGGAGGTGCAATTGAAAGGCACTTTCAGAAGTTGTCACCTCCAGCTTCTCAGCCATAAATTGTTACCTCCCAACTGAGACTTGGTAACTGATCATATGAGCACTCCTAATTGTTTCAGAGCAAGGTGAAACTTCAATAATGAATTAAACTATGGAATCAGCAACCATTAAATAGCGACATGTTGATTTCTTTTTTTTTCAGTGTAAGGCATTTTATTTCCAAAATTAGAGGTTACATGTACAGGTAGAAACCCAACAGGAGCCAAGAGACTGATAGTGAAAGACACAGGCAGCTGATCAGCAATATCTTGTTTTGTGTGAGGCACCTGTCTCTCACAAATGTGTCTTTCAAAAAGCCACGTCTCCCCAGTCTTCTGGCTTATTCTGTGCTGTCTTTGGCACCTGCACAATCAGTTGTTGACCTCTGTTTTCAATGACGCTGGCTTGGCACTGAAATAAAGCCGTAGAGACTGTGAGGTACAACTGAGAGACATTTCATGATGCTGTGTCTTACTGCCTGAAATGCTGCACACGGACAGTCTAAATCGTGGAGCTGTGCAAAGGGCTTGAGTTTGCATCAATTTTTCTAGCTGTTTTAAGCAAATATGGTGTGGCTGGATAGTAGGACATTTGTTGTGTGGGTATCTAGTGACTCAGAAATCAAGTTGACTGTTGGTGTTATATTGACCAGAACAATATAAATGTGCTATAATCAGCTTTGGTGAGAGAGTTGAGAACTACACACCTTTTGACCCTTAATGTTCCTGTGTGTGCAATACTAGTCCACCATTTGCTGTTTCGGCTGTGTGGAAAGCTTTTGCATCCTATCTTCTTGTTAATACTGGGATAGAGGAGTCAAAGTCCTCTCCTGTTCTAAATTGTTGATGAATATTACATCCCTCTCATAGTCTTTTCCCCTATTCAGCATGAAGAAACATGAAACTTTCACCATTGCATTGCTTTAGAGTTTAAAGTTCTGCCATTTCTGATGAAAAAATACTTAATAACAGCAAACTTGGACTCATCAATGGGGAAATTTGTCTGCTTTAAAAACAAAGGTAGCAATCAGCTTGGAATTGAAATGAATGCTTAAAAAGAAACTGAGAGGTATGAAATGTCAGTTCTGAATGGAAAGGAGAAGTGGCTGTTAAGGGGAAACCAGGAAGATCAGAAGTATGGTTCATTGGACACGCACCCCCAAACAAACAAACAAATCCCCACAAAAATCAAAAACAGCCCCTAAAGGGAGAAGAGAGGAGGGGGCCTGCGGTTATGAGAGGAGTTGAAGGGAAACAGTGACAGGTAGCTCTGATGCGTTCAGAAAGTCTCTTTCGGGATCTTTCATAGTTCTAGCCTGGAGGCAGAGGAGGACGACCTGACAGGAGGCAGCTGTACAGTTGTACGGCCTTCATTTGACACCAAGAATATTTCTGTAGGGATTTCTAAAGAAGATTTTGCTGCTGTCCCACCTTTTTCTTTCCTAAATATAGTACCTGAGCATTTACTTTTTGATGAATGGTTTGAGATCATTAGTTTTGGAGACTGATGTTTGAAACAGGCTGCATTTCTCCAGACAGACACATTCGGGTTATCTCAGCCCCATCCTGAAGGACATGTCTTTAACACTGTGATTATCTGGTTGTCTTCTCTCCCACAGTCCTCCTGGAGCTTTGGCAAGAGTGCAAAGTGATGTGCATTGTTAGGAGCAGTGGCAACTCCAGAGCTCTCCATTAGAACATTCCTGCCCACTTTACTCCAGCCAGGGTGCTCAATATCCACATAGAATCTGCTAATCACTTTAATCTGGATTCAAACAATTAATGCATGATTGCAGGTTCCCTAACAAGTGTGAAATGTCCCAAGGTCCCTTGCACTTTCCTCCATTTTACAAGGGAGCTTTCTCATGCAAGAAGGCAGAAATAGAGACACTGTTCTCTGATGCTTCACGCAAAGCAGCGATGAAAGGTGAGAGGAATGGTTATCAGTAGGAATGAAAAGGGAACTATTTTTTATTTATTTATTTTATTTTCCATCTCCACCGAGTCTTTGCTGGAAGGATTGTTCCAATCTGCTCCTGTAGATGCTAGATCAAATGTCCTATTCCATCTGCCTGCACTGGTTTTCCTTGATTGAATGGACTGAAGGTGAGAAGCCTCTAATGTGGGCTGATGAAAGTGGAGCTGGCATTCCACAGCAATGGGATAAAGGTGGCAGGTCTGATTTTTCAAACTTGTCTGAGAACATCCTTCCACTTTGTCTCATTTTTAACCTTCAATTTCAAAGATGATGAAAAGGCAAAAAGGAAGGGGTAAAGAGTCTTCAGAGCTAATTCTGAACAGTGATCTTCCCAAGCATAAGCCCTACAGAGGTCATTTACTGTCAGGCATCTTAAAAATCAGAATTTGTCTTCTACACTGTTGCATATGGATAAAGAAAGAGGAAGACTTTAAAAAATAAAATTGAAAAAATTCATTCTCTCTCACCCCTGGTGCTTTTGAAAGACATGACTCTGTATCTCTGTAAAGGGGCAAGAATTTACCATCATCTGTTTTCAGGCGTCATTCATGGGAGCTTGCTGAAAAACTTTTTGAACCAGCCTTCTCTGGGCAGTAAATTTTTGTCATCTTTCCTCAGAGTTTGTTAGTTATTTGATGCTTCTACAAAATTTAAGTCTTTTTTGTCATGCTAACAAACAATCCTAAACCAATAGCTGTTCCATGTCCCTGTTGAGGGAGCTGCCCCCAGTTTTCTAGGACAATGGCTCTAAGGAAGACATTACTAAAATCCATCTGAAATGGAGTCAAGCTGTTCGCAAAGTCTGGTTAATTATCGTGGTAAGAACAAGATAATCACTGCCACGTGCTTCCTAAAAATTTGCTGTGAAAGAGGAGTGAATGAAAAAGAGTGCCAAAAGAGTCCCAAATATTAAAACTGATGCTGCAGACTTTGAAGTCTAGGCTTTGCTGTTTTCAGGAGATGAGGATCATTTGAGCTAGAGGTGGCTCCTAGAGGCACTCGTGGCTTAGTCTTAGCTTATGTGGCTTTAGACAATTACTTGAGAAACTTCTACTGGTTTCATAATAACCAAAGTCTGTTAAAGGTGGGGAGGGGTTATTTTCTAGAGGGAATACAATCACTTAATATTTGAATTGTTAATTTTTTCTACACTGACTACAGTGATAACTCAGGATGGTCGCACGCTAAGCTTTAGTCTCTTAGTTAAATACGTGGAAGGATCTGGGTCACTGTAGCCCATCAAATCACTCTTGGCGGATTTTACCCTGATTGTAATTCAGAACCAAGACCATTTCCAAATCACAAACCTGTACAAACTGCATGGTAAAGCACAAGGTGTAATTTCTGAACTGAGCTGAGCAGTAGGATCTTCTGTAGTATCCACCAGTGAGGTGAGAATACCTTTTAGTCATGGCACAAATACACTGGTGGTGAAGTAGAACAGCTTAGAAAGGAAAGGTCGTCCTCTTCAAAACCAAACTAACGGCGAACAAACTCACTGCCTTAATGCATACCGATTAAAAGGAAATCAGGATGGGTAATTAACTCCTCTCTCAAGTGTTTGTACAATTCACTTTCCCTCTGCTGCATTTCCTGAGCACTCCTGGTGCTAAGCTCTGAAGACGTTGAATAATGACTTAGACCACTGAGTTAAAAGTTTATTTTCTTAAAAGATCTGTTCTCCCATTCAATCCATTTCACACATTGCCCTCCACCAAGCAGAACAATAAAATGAACTATAATCATAAATCCACGGGTGTTTGGAGGTAGCCCATTCATAGTTTCTCAGACTAACAATATGAGTCAGCCTGCAGCACCAGGGGAGATGTTAAATTTACGTTGTTAAATTTTCACTCTTACCTCTATGTTTTTTCTGAATCCTCCGTTCTCTATTTAATACAGCCTGCTAATCTGTTTTCTGTTTATTTTTCAAACACAGACCTTCTGCCTCCTACACCATTCAGCATCACGCCCACCTCCCCTCCCCCTCTGACTTTCCCAGAGCAAACAGCGCATTCAGATCGAACCAGATTGACAGGTGTGTGACAGATGGATGGACAGAAAACTGGATCGGTCCAAACTCCTTGGCACTTGAAAAATTGACAACACAACCAAAGCAGCGTAACGGGGAGAGATAGATTGGCAAATGGAATAAATGGTCCCCGGAAAGTTTGTGATTAATCTTTGCCCTGTCAAGTAATGGCCTGATAATGCAGGAATTTAATGGGAACGACTTCTGCTAGTTCAGAGGCATCCATTAGTGGGGAGTAAAACAGAAGACAGTAGCAGGCATTGTTCTTTTTCACAGCCTTTGCAAATCAGAGGAGATTATTAAAATTGTACCTTCTGCACCCCAGCTCCACTCTCCTAAATGACAAGTCCACACCTTTCCACTCTTCTGTTCATAAGGGGTAACACTTGTGAGTTTGCAGCTCTCTTCCTGGAAATACTCCATCTTATTTGATCTTTTACATGCTTCTCCTCTCCTGCATGAACTCCAAGCTACCTATGAAGTTGGCACTGGAAGAGAGAGATTTGTTAACTAAAACGTGTATACTTTTCAGAAAGCAATGTTTCTCAGCCCTGTCTTGAAAAAAGTATGTTTTCCTATCTTCCTGCATCATTTGGCTTCCTCAGTTTCCCTATATATAATAAGGCTGTTCCCCAGCAACAGGGCACTGTGGAGGATTCTGCTAGGCAAGTCCAGAAGGAAAATTCTGGGTCTGAACAAATGCTGGTATTGTCTCAGGTCTAAATTTTGCCTCATGTGCTATGGGTGTTGGTTAGTAGTATGCTAGCTTAAGGGCAGGTCTGATTAAGGTGAGAACACCTCTATTCTAGTATTCTGTTTATAAAAACAGCTGTAGTGACTGGGGACATAACACAAGAGCAAGCAATAACATTTCCACTGAAATTAATGTTGTAAAGACATCCTGTTCTGAAATCATTTGGCTCAGTAGATAGTAATCGGCCTGTGAATCTGTTTGGTTTGTCTTTTTGAACTTTTCTGAACTTTGTTGGTCGCCTCAGCATCTCCTGCAACAAGAGATTTAATTCTGTACCACTTCAGGGGAAAAAATATCTTTTACTTTCAACGTGCTTGTCTTCTCACTTCATTAGCTTCAAGTATTCAGAGCAGGTGGTAGCACTTTTGTCTTTAGCCCTTCAATTCCAGCCAGGGGCTTATTGCACAAGATGTCAAGAGAGGAGGGAAGGAGCTGTTGGGCGAAGGATCCCAAGAAAAGAGCAGGCAGATGTGTTGCATCAGTGGGTTGGTGTTTACTCCCCAAGAAGCCTGGTACAAACTGAGATACCCCAGGCCTAACCGATATGAATAACTGAGTCACCTTCACGTTGGCAAGAAGGGGACTGGCTGGGGAGTGAGAGGGGAGCCCAAGTGCTCAGTCACATCAGTGCAGCTGCAGCACTGGGGGAGGGAGGATGCAGGGGGGCGGAAGAAGCTCATTATGACTGATAAATAGAGGGCTCCTGTTGTCAGCAATGTCATTGTGTTCACCTTTTTTTTTTTACAGTCCCCTCTTTCCAGCTGTGTAATTAATTAATGGATTGGAAGTGCTTAGTTTCCAGTGATCTACAGGTTGACCTTGCACCTTCCCCTGCCTGTCTGCAATTGTCAGTAGGTCCAGCTTTTTCCAAAGACTCTTCCTTCTCTAACCATCTCTGCATCAGCCCCCCATGGTAGCAATAGTTGATCCTGTACTTTCCTCCCCATGATTATTTTCATAGTTCTAAGAAAAAGAAAGAAACAACCTTTTTTGCTGGAATTTTTACATTGATTTTGCACTAGCATAAATGTTGAGACAAAGTGCAGGTCCTCAAGAGCCAAAGGATAGGATTAAGATCACAGACATTTTAGTTCCTGGAAGGAGGGATGATCATATCATCAGATTTCAGACTGCCCAAAATAATGCATGCAATCCAAACTAGATTTTCTGTTTCTTCTGCAGCCAGTGATGAGAAAGGTGCCTCTACTCTCGCAGCCACTGCAGGTAACTGTCTCAGAATAGGATAACTCTCTTCCAAGAGAGATGTTTTCCTTATTTAGGCTATAGAGCTTAAAGTAGATATTTTGTGTTCAAGGTAGATAAAATTAGGTAAGATGTGTTTCATCCTCATTATTTCTGCCTTGTGCTTATAAATGAGCTGAGTAGATCCATTTCTTCACCTCTCATTTATGTCTTTAAGCATATGTGTAAAGTAACGGCATACAATGTTACAACAGTTTACCAGAAAATTACAGTTGTTAATGGGGACTGAAGAACTTGTACCAACAGGGACCTTCATGGCTTCAGTCCATAACAGAACTCTTACTTTATGCAGTGTGTGAGTAAAATATCATGAGCTTTACAATCAACACCATGAATGAAAGTCTGGGTAAATACACTTGGTGACCTCGCTGGCAAATCTGCCCGACAGCTTCGCAAAACAGACTCAGGCTATTGATCAAGTTGGCTGGAAGGGATCTTTTCACCTCAGGGTCTCTGGACTACATTTGACTTAGGGCAGTCAAGAGCAAAAGTGGCTGTTATCAAATGATGGGAGCAAGCTGAAGGTCTCAACCTAGTCTCTGGAGAAATAAGTCCAGGGTATGGAGATCTCAATCAATTTAAGTTATACTAGGGGTGACTGACTAGGTTCACATCACAAAACCAGTCTTCTCTTGGTTTTAGGCCTGAATGCATAAGAACACAGTTATTTAATCTTTCAGTTTGACACAAGATTGGAAGAAGGTCTGAAAGACCATTAGAGAATCTGCCAGTCTATTGCTTCATTGTTTCAGTTTCTCTGTAAAAGCAAATTTTTTTAAAACCAAACAGTTCCCAACACTGACAGTCTAAAACTTTCAGCTACCTTAATAAAGTATAATAACTAATTCAAGACTCTATTCCCCAACCTCACCTTCTCCAAGAAGAAATACACCCTACATAGGAGCAGGATTACCTAAGCAAGTTGCAGGAATGTGGCCATAAGTGCTGGGTCAACCACTTTTTTACTCTAGTGTACAGCTCTTATGATTACTCATAGGCTTTGTCATATATTTATTCACCTAAGCAAAACCCCAACTTTCCTAAGAGCTTTACTGATTCAGACCAAAACTCCACCTTGTCCAGCAGCTTTTCCTGCAACTGTAAGTAAATGTTCAAATAAAGGTGTAAGAGGAAGGCAAAAACATTTTATTAAGTAGTGTCAGCACCCTTGCAGCAAGTTCAGGCTCAGGCATTTTCTGAGGTGAGCCATTTGCAGTTACAAGCATTGGGTAGATTTTTTTTGTTCTTGAATTCTCCATAATTTTTGGATTTATGCAGCTATTTCAAATCTGTATCTAGGAGCAAGTTGATCGTAACTCTACACACTATATAATCAGCTCCCTTTCTATCTTTTAGCATACATGCTAATTCTGCTACAACAAAATTCCAGATACTAACTTTTTAAGGAAGGTCTTCCCTCTCTCTTTTATTCTTCTCCTTAGAGAGATGGTCATGCCTTGCCTTGCCTTGCCTTGCCTTGCCTTGCCTTGCCTTCCCTTCTCCAAAGCCAGTTTCTGAGACCAATTTTATTACGGTACTGCCTTCTCTGCAACTATGGAATTTGGGGGAAAAGCATCTGGCAGTGGGTTCTCTTATACACTCTCCATTCTCTCTGACTGTTCTCTGCATCTGAGTTAGATGGTGTTTGTATTTCTCCTCTTCAAATGTACATCAGCATTTCAAATGAAACTTTGGACCACCGCCGTGGCAGCCTTTTAAAAGGATACAGCACGAGATTCTTCTGTCTCTTCTCCTCCGCTGGAGAGCAAAGGCAAACCAGAAGAGGGATATTAATGTGCAAATTAGCGCAACCTGACTGGCTCCAGATTGCTACTTAGAATTTGCATATTAATAAATGTTTTTGTGACAGCATTTAGCAGATCAAGAAGGGCAGAGATTAAAAAAAGTCAACAAGATTTTTAAGCTTTTCCTTTATATTCCCTTCTCCTCACACTCGCAGCCTCCTGTATATATCTGTATCTCCTTATACCATATACATATGTGCTTAGGTTGCATATCTATAGGTCAATGCATGTAAATCTGCCCAGCTCTTGACAGATGTGAGATTTGCAGAACTGCCCTGCGTGAAGTTGGAGAAACAGTTCTGTGCTGGAAGGAGAGCAGGCAGCTTTGCCTGTGTGTGTATTTGAATGAGTGTGTTTTATACACACACACACACAGAGTTAGAAAGATAGATGTAGGAACTGGACAGTCTCCCTCCCCCACCCCCTTTCAAATCTTTTTCCAACAGGCGCTTTTATCCCATTCAGCTGAATAAATTGGGACTCTTGAAACTGTGATCTTGACAGATGTGAGCTTTTTTTGTGAGCTGCATTGGAAAAAGATAGATAGTGAAAACCTCCAGGGCATTTGGGCTTAGTGGAGCCAGTGAAAAGGGTTATTTCCAAGCGTGCTGAATAATGCATCCCTATGAATTCCTTAGTTCTCTCTTTCTGTCCTCCTTTCTGTCTTTCGCTCTCTCTTCCTTTAAATGCTTTGTGGATGAAATGTTGAATGCCCTCCCAGAGTTCTTCCACCACTACAGGAAAGTTGCGATCAAAATCTTACCAAGCAATGGGCCTTTAAAGCATCTCACGCGAGTAGTCTGGGGGTCAGAAAAAGAGGGGGAGAAAACTACCAGATAAACAAACAGAGCAAGTTACACGTACATAACTGATGTATTAAAGATATATCTCCCCATTTCAGCTAATTAGTTGTCACATCAGTCTTAAGCAGAGAAACTGGCTGATAGCCAGACTACTTTTTTTTTTTCAGAAATCTCTGTGTCAAGAACATATGTTCAAAGAGACTCTCACCCCTATTAGATTTGTCTTCCTGGCTTATTTTTGTTTATCTATGACATGTTTATCAAAACAAGAAACAACTTGGAATTATCTCATTGTCAACTCTTTTCTTTGTTCTTCTCAACTTTCTTTACCCTTTCCCAGATGGAGCTTGAATTTTGTGCTAGTTGGTCAAGGCAGGACTACAGTTTGAAGTGAGGAGAAACCCAACTTCAGATTGAGCAGAATCAAAATGTACAATTTCTGTATGAAACAAAGGAAGAAATGTAATTTCTTTCAGGATAAATGTGAAATGTTTTGATCTTGCCTTGTTTCATACAACACAGATGTTGGAAAGTTATGTAATTATTGTTTGGGGTTTTTTCTTAATTGCCCCCACTTTGGGGCCTTTTTTTTCCTTTTTTAAAACAAAGGCATTTTGAAAAGAAAAGCCCAATTTCCAAACATAAAGGTTTTGTTTTTTCCTTTGGCATTTCCACCATAAAACACTTTGTCTCTGACTGCATTGAAATTCAGTGTTTTGACATTTTGCTGTGTGGATGTCGGGCTAAGTGTCTTGCCTGAAACCACAGAGGGAATTAAGACTGCATCTCTTGAGCTTTCGGTTAGCCCTTAACCACTGGACCATCTTTCCTCCTAGCAACCCTCAGGAATTTTTGAGCAAAAGTGAGCCCACAGACAACAACATGGAGAGGGACACTTCCCTTTATCAGAGGCTCATGAGGAGACACAACCCCATGCGATTTGTGGAGAGGAGAGGGATAGGCACGTACCCCCCATGCTGGAGTTAGCATCATCTGTCTTTTTGCTATGCCTCCACTATAAAAACAAAGATTTAAGGGAAGCACAACAGTGGCACACACACCCTTGGGCCACACATCAGTGAGTTTGCTGGCGAGAGCAAAGCTGCCGTGTCTCTGCAATGTTTTTGTCAGGATTATCTGACTCCCAGTCAAGGTGCAAACAAACCTGAGGTCTTCTGTCAATAGCGGCATGTGAGCTGAGAATCTCAATGTCTTCTGAAAGAAAGTTTTGGAGTTCTTCTAGTAAAAAAAAATAAAGAAAAAAAAAAAAAAAGCATGTGGGGAAAGAAGTTAGGTTCTATACCATAATTTAGAAAGTCACTAGAAGAGTCATAGTGAAGTGAAGTGAAGACAGTGTAACCGTATCTCCTGATGTGTCTTTTCGAGTATTTTATTTGGCTTGGTTTTTAACATCTCAAGTAGCCTTCATTGCTTCTCTTGGGAGCCTACTGCATCATCTCATTTCCATAAGCCTTCCTGCATTTTACCCTCTCATGGTGCCACACAATCACTCCTTGCAATACACCATCATTAGTGTAGCTTACTTCAGAACATCCTGGTTCTGGCTCTGGTTCTGATTCTGGATGGCGTTTGCATGGTTGTGCTCAATCATCCTGGTGCTGCTCTCCTCCAGCCCAACATCCCTCTACAAGTATCTGAAAAACAGTTACATGTACCCAGCTCCTGAGAGATGAGTAAAGTGGACACATTTTGTATGGATCCATCCATACAAAGCCTGTGACACAACTGTAGGTTCAGATGACAGCCAGTGACAGCCCTGATTTCATGGATCCTAAGTCTATTTATTTGACCCAAACAGAATTCACACATTAACCTTACCACTCTATCCCTCCCCTATTCCCTGTTTCTTGCTTCATCCCAGTTTCTACCTCCCTTTCTAGTTTTTCTTCTTTTCACTGTATCCTGAAGCATTTTGTTCCAGCTGCCCTTCATCAGCCCATCATCCACAGCAGTCCATAAGAAACACCACAAAATCTTCAGAGCAAAGTCTTTGCTCTTCACACAGGCTTCTCCCTTGGGTGAGGGAGGTAGAAAAGAGAGGGCACAAAACACTTCTGACAGACATCAGTTGCGTTGCTTTATTTACGGCTGGAAGGCAGTTAAGGGCTGATGATGTAAATAACATCTTTGTGCAGCAGAAGGAATGGGGCCCAGTTTCCCATGTTATCCAATCTCCTTCCTTTCCCTCATCACATCCTTTCTGTAGATTCCCCTATGTCTAATATAAAGAGGTGAACATATTTCAGTTTTCTCTCAAAAGCGGTTTACAAAGCTTTCCTTCACTCAGCTGTCTAGTCTCATAAACATCCACAGAAAGTAATGTCTTTTTTTTGTCTTGAAGAATTTTCTTTCTCTCACTCTGTCAAATTTGGTTAAAATTGCTCTGGTGCTATAAGAAATATTGGCAGAGAAAGAATGGGACAAGGAGATAGGTAATAAGCACGGTTCTGTAAATCCTGTGTTCTTAGAAAAACTAGGTAAAACAGGATGTTCAGGATTCAGCCTGGGCCTGTGGTGGGCTTGATCACTGCCTCTACTAATTCCTTGTGTGGAGGGCAGGTGTCAGAGCTTTCCCTTGAAAGTGATCATTGTAACTGGGTGTGCTGGATGGGTTCATTCTGCCTGGATGTGCTGAGGACAACAGCAGGAAGTGTTTTAGCCTTTGTCTTCAGGTCCTTTGATAAAGTCATAACATTTCAGATGCCCTGAAATGTATGCCTCTATGTCCCGAAACATACAGTATTTCAGTATGTCCTGAAAAGCTGCATAAGCTTTCTCTTCCCACTTTTCTGACTTCACTTCCCCCTCTTTCTGTCTTCTTGCCTCCTCAGTCAGCCTCTTTCTCGCCTCTCTCTGGTGTTCGTCAATAAATATTCAATTAATGCTTTCCTATGATATAGATCTATGGGTGCCAGATAAGAACATCTTCACAGGATGAATGGTGCTGCTAAGTCTGGCGGCTAATTCTATGCAGATGCAGAAAGTCTGCTGGAAGTGACTTTACAAAATGGAGTGCTCAAGCATCCCTGTTTTATTTTTTAATGCAGATGAGAATTTAAAAGCCTGTGTTTTCTACAATTAATTTTATGTACTATTCTTTTCAATTATTTATGTTCCCTGAATGATAAATGGGCTGGTGGAAAGGAAAAGGAGACTCAAGGTAGTGGAAATCTGTAGAAAGAATCCTTTTTCCTCATTAGTTATTTATTTATTTTAGACTGGAATAGCAGCCCAGATGATAATTAAGAGAATATGGGCCCTAGATCAACAGGTGATAGGAGATCAGTTTATCACCTAGCAAGGCTCAGAGGAAAAAGACCAGAACAGAGGATGGAGGTTTAGTCATAATTTTGCCACAGATTTATTTAATGCACTTTGCCAAATCCCTTAACTTGCCCACTTGTGAATAGGAAGACATAGCTGTTTTTTGCAAAATAGAAATGGATAGCACAAGTAAGCACATATTCTGCAGCTGATGAAGAAGCAAAACTTCCATGGATTCAGATAGACTTTTTTTGCATATATCAGTGTTGATCCTGAGCCCAGGTGAAAGCTGCATTCATTAGAGTCATGTTCATCCAAAGCCGGAAAAGTAACCCAGAGGTAACTTTTGGCGTTGGAAGCAGGAGAGAAGTGTTACAGCATGCATCCACAGCTTCTCTGGGCAACCTGTGCCAGTGCCTCAACACCCTCACAACAGAGAATTTCTTCCTAATAGCTAATTTAAATCTGCCCTCCTTCAGCTTAAAGCCATTGCCCTTCATGCTATCTCTACAAGTCCTTGTGATAAGTCTCTCTCCAGCTTCTTGTAGTCCCTTTAGGTACTGGAAGATGCTATAAGATCTCCCTGGAGTCTTCTCTTCTCCAGGCTGAACAACCTGAACTCTCTCAGCCTGTCTTCACAGGAGAGGTGCTCCAGCCCTCTGGTCAATTTAGTGACTCTCCTCTGGACTCGCTCCAACAGATCAACATCTTTCTTGTGTTGGGGGCCCCAGAGCTGGGCAAAATACTCCATTTATTTTATTTTCTATTTTATGCCTTCATGCAAGTTCTTGGCATAGCACTTATACAAAAATACAAACGTGCTGAGGAGAATAGCCTTCCTCAATAAAGCAAATGCCTGCTCGAATCAGTGGGCGCTTGAAACCTCTGGAGAGAGAGCCTGACCCTCTCCGGTTTCCAGTCCATTTCCGAGGGTTTTGGAGAAGCAACAGGATGGCATTTGGGGCCTTTGAGAAATTGATTCTAAAGATGTAAGGGGATTATTTTAGAGCAAGAGGGAGGAGACCCCATTAAAATAGCACTGAAATGGAAAGGAAGCTGAACAAATGGAGATGTGTTAGGCTGCGCATTGTTTGAAGTGAGACATTTTCCTTGAGATATTGATTGGGTTTTTATGCCATTCTTAATCTAAATCAGATCCTTAAAAACAAACAAAAGCAATCCCTAGTAAAAAAAAAACACAAAAAACCAAAACCAATGAACAACAAAAAACAAATTAAAAAATACATAAAGGGTTATTTTAGGACTGAGAAGAACAGCCAGGATTTTCCTTCTGCACATTCTGCTTCCTTAAAATAGTAGAGCTTGCTTGTAAGAGAGACATCTTGGCAGTAATGTATATTATTTTCTTTCAAGTTCATTTATAAGGTTAAAATCAGAAGGTTTGTGAGTTTTGGATGGATTTTTTTTCTCCTTTCTAAATTTATTTCAGCATAAAAGAGTTGAGTTGGAAGGAATACAATGGAGGTAAAAATTAAGCACTGGAAAAAACTAGGGATGGAGCCACTTGAAAAATTGCCAACTTTCAGAGACAAATTCATACTAATTTTAGAAATTTCAAACACTTTCGCAAATGTATTTTTATTCACAGTCATCCCATTGTGCTTTCATGGTTCTTTAAGAAAGCAGGGCAAGGTGGGGGTGGGAGGATGGTAGATCAGAATAGAGACCTTCTCCCAGTTCGGGAAAATAAGGTAAGCAATTTGGTCAATTTTATACAGATTGGAGTTTCTTAAAGTCACAATTAGAAAAATCAGCTATTAATTGAGAGTTATATTGTAAATATAAACTGCCTGGTCCTTTACAGGATGTCCACAGGGACATCTGGAGTAATCTCTTCCACCATGACCTTCAGAGATGAATGAAATTACGGCCATATACCATAAATTATGGTATATACTAGAACAGTTCCTTCAGGAAAAAAAAGACAGGAAGAAGATGTAAAAAAAAAAAAAAAAAAAAAAAGATCCATCAGACTTATAGTATAAATGTTTGTCTTTGTCATAGAGGCTGTTAGATTAGTTCAGCTTCCATAATCTATTTAATTATTGTCTTTAATGGGACAGCCATTAAGTGAACTAGTTACTTTCTGTAAACATAATGAGAAGTATCTGCATTTTTTGCACCAGCCTGCCACCTTCTGAACCGAAATTGTGTACTCATTTCAGTGACATTCCATTCTTTCCAGAAGAGATGCTGTTATGAGATGGAGAATGGCAATGATTTCATCACTCTATCTATTCCACTACTGAGCTCCATTAGCAGTGGAATATAACAACCGGAGAATAACTGGAGTCTTTGCCTTACTTTACCCTTTTTTTCCGGTCTACTGCACCATTGTCAGTGCAATTTGTGGGTTCTGTGTTGAGGAAAGCTTGGAAAGGAAGGTAAGGATCAAGCTGAAGCTGCAGGTTCATTTTTCTAGTGGAAAACAAGATGCGTTAATGAAGCATTATTTCCCTGCTTGTCTCTGTGGCTGGAGAGGGACCTATTCCACTGATATACACAAAGATATCATGTGACTTGGAGATTCTGTTACTTTTTAGTGAAATCATAATTAAGCAGAGGGAACAATTACCAAAAGAAATCTAGGAAAGGTAACCAATTTCTAAATTAAGAGCCAAATCCATAAAGCAACTTTGAAACTTTTTTTTTTCTCAGAATTGCTTTTTCAATAAATATTTTAAACTTTGAGGAAGGGGAGACTCTAAATCTCAGCAGAACCTGGAGCTGACCTAAATCCCACTACACCATTGAATTTACTTATGACTTACAGCACTTGTTTTTTTACTTCTTTCTGAGTGTTCTGTCTTGTTGTCTTTGTTCTTTTCTTTTCCTGTAGATTTTTTCCTATTTATTGTGCTCCTAGAATAAGAAAGGATCTGGAAATGTTCAACTCCTAGGAAGGGTTTTGACCCGGTGGTTGCTAGGTGATTAGATGTTTTGATGATGGGAAGTCATATAAACCGATAGCAAAAGCAGTATCCAAAATACAGCACAAGCAAGTGTGAAAATATGTGGGTGATAAGCCTCTAATTTTACACTCTTCATCTTTCCACATGAGGCTGTGAGTTTACAGCTTGCATGGATACTATCTAGATGCCTGTTGTATGAGGATGAGAGGTGCTGGAAAAAGGTAAGACTATCTTCAAAAATAAATCCATAAACTCCCCTTAGCTACCAGTTACAGCAAGAAACCAACCATTAGAGCTCCCAATGAAGGTGGAGAAAAGTGGAAAAAACAAACAGCTCAAAATGGCGCCCCGTGCCCCAAAGTGGCTTCAAAAACACTGGTAGAAAACATTCCAGAAATAAACCTTCCCCCACCCCCCACGTGTAATTAGTTCATCTTAGCTCACAATTTCGGAAGCAGGAAGCCATGAGGCAGAAGGAACACTACAATGCCAGCCTGCTATTTCTTGCTGAGTAGCAACAGGCTGCGGAGTGGACACACAGCTTTTTCTGGATGTGGCAAAAGGTTTCTTTCAACCCCTAATTTGCAGTGTCAGAGTAACCCATTATCAAGACGATTAAATTTAAAGAGACTGCAGTAAATGCTAGCATACAGAAGACATCAAGCATCATTAAAATGTAATTGGAAGCAAAGCTTAATGAGGTAAAAGGAAAAAAATATACCCAGAATCCTTTAGGGTTTTCTGCCCCCCCTTCCCCCTTTACTTGCTTTGCCTGAGCCAGCAACTACCATATTGAAAATTATAACATACAAGCTGCATTATTATTTGCTGTTCTTGCAGCAGCTAAAAAGGCATGATGCTTTAGTGTAGCTTTGCAATGAGTGTATAAAGTTATATTTGCTGTAATTTTAGACTAAAGGCAGGAATGCTTTTGCTTTCTCAAAGTCTAAAGTTTCTGGTAGGAGCAAAGCTAATCTGGTTTTGCTCATCCAGAGAAGACAATAATGGCCAGATGGAAACATGTGTCTACAGTTTTGCACTGATCTGTAGACAGCAGTGGGTTTTGAAGCAGCATGATTCCATCTTTCCTGAGGACAACAGGGACGATGAGACAGGGGAGCACAAAAATCGAAAAGGGTCGAGAGGGGAGCAGCAGCCATTGTACCTGGCAAGCCAGAATGAAACTGCAGTGCCTCTGGTAGGGATGTGGATAGTAAACGTAATGTTTGTATAGGAGGTAATAGCTCAATAAGGCAGTGGGCTGGTTTCCCAGGCCCTTAAAGGCTACCTGCTACAAAGCATCTGCATTTCAGCTGGTACCATTGTGATATGTGCTGGTAGGGCTCTCTGGAGAGGGAGCTGTTCCATTCATCTCTGTCTTGCAGCAAGGTTGAGGCCAAGCCTGGACTTTGTAAAGGCTGAGTTGGTGTGAGTCCAGCTTCCTTTTGCCTTCCTTTTTTTCTTTTTTTTTTTTTTTTTAAATTTCTTTTTTGTTTTTCTTTTCTCCCCAAGACATCAAGTCAACACATTTTGTAATTTTTTTCTGGAGGAGGAAACAGACTGGCTCGGTTGGCTGCATATCACTATCTGGGCTTGAGTTAGTGGTTGTTCTCCTTGTACACAGCTGCATATTTCCTGGAAGCATCACCATTTCAACTCAAGGCCCACATAGAAGTAGGTTAACAATACAAATATTTTTCCCAAACCATCTGATCCAGTGAGGGTGCCAAGACCTGGCCCTTAAACTAGCCAGATACATTAGTCTCAGTTGGATCCATGATGATTTTATCATTTTTGTTTGACATTGCCCTTTAAATCAAAACTCTTTGGTCTCCACTGGTGAGTCCAGAAGGGAATTTTGTACCTTTGTAAGTGAACAGAAAACTTGACCTCTGGAGAAAGCTACCTGAGCTACAAAAAGAGCCCCAAGCCTGCAGTGTGTGTTGCAGCTCAGTCCTACCCAACACCATTCACCATCCCTGGTTTCATTTGCAAAAATTCATACCCAGGCTTGTGCATTAGTTTTTTAAAAAGGCTTCCGAAAGCAACAAAGTGACCTCAGAGCTTGGGAGTGATTTCCAAGCAATGTCTGCACCAGAGGGGGCTCTGAGGCACAAATGCCTGAGCTCATTTGGAGTCAGGAGATATGTCCACACAGCAGCAAACCCAGCTGTCCTGCCCCCTTATACAGAACTGGTATTTGCACCAGACTCCACTGTCCTCTTCCAGATAATCAAAACAACTGGCCTCTGAAAGTTTCTAGTATCCAAGCCTTCTCTGAAAACAATGCCCTTCAACTTTTTTCTCTGCTTTTATTGCTGTTCGTAGTCTCTGTCATGTCTCTTTTAATTTAAGTCCTCCAGGGAAAAGGCACTGTTCCTTATTAGGAGCTCATACAATGTATGAAACAGCAGGGCTCTATCTTTCGCTCTCTAGGATCAAGCAAACAACCTGAAGAAAGGAATTTTGTCAAAACATGTCAACAGAAGCTTGACTGAGTAGCACATCTCACTACAGTAAAGGTGGTGTGCCTGATACAAAAGATTACAGATGAATTGCTGCTTGTTTTTGTTGAATAAGATCTTCCTGCTTCCTTGCACTGTCACATTTATTTTTAATTGCAGATACAGTGTCAACTTAATTCAATATGGGGAATGATTAGTAGAGTATAACCTGCAACAGCCGGACAGGTAGAGCACTCTTAAGGATCTTAGCTGGGCTGCAATTAAATAGAGGTCGAGTATTTGAATAAGCTTCAGATTAAATTTTCCTTTCATTTTCTGAGTTGCTCATATTGGCCAACTATTTTACACTGCCTAAAAATGTAAATCTTCAAGTCTCCAGCTGCTCAAACAAGACCTTTCACTGACACAGTGTTGTCTTTAGATTGAAAAAAGTGCATAGTTGCAGACAGCTGGTCATTGAATCTTTCATTTTCCTGGCTTTACTAGAAGAATATTTGCCTTATCATATATAAGTAGAGGGACAAAAAAAAACCATATAGCTACATTGTTTTGGTTTAATACTGAGTATAACTTTATTTTTTTGTATCCCAAAACCCTTTGAGTAAAATCTCCAAATGTTCTTTTCTTCAGTGAATATATGTGAAGTGCTATCGCCCTTTTTAGCCCTAAACGTATGTCTATGAGAGACTGAGTCGGGTTTTCTGTTATCTGACCTTTCTGCGACAGTATCTTCTAAATAATTACAGGGGTGTAGGGGAAAGTTAGAGCAATCATCCATTTCATAGTATGGCAAAGAACAAAAAAGGAAATGGCTTGATTTTTTGCTGTATTTTGGCCACACTCTTCACTGAGGTTGAGACCATGATGCCAACACTTATAAAGGTTTGAGGTTTGGATTATTTGGATTTGGACAACATTAAAAAGTAAAAAGAGGATGAATTCACATCTTCACTGCCTGCAAAGGGCTCTCTGTTTTCAACAGTTTTAAGAAGATATTTTGTGTCAAGTTGAATGTGCTTTTGCTGCATGTAATTAAAGGGAGTCTCTCCTTTTTTATACAAATTAGATCCAAAGGATCTCTACAAAAAATATAGCAAAGTTCTGTGTCTCAGTGTGCTGTTTTTACACGTCATGCTTAGCTTTGTAGGGCGATCCTCACTCTACTACGCTTCTTGCTAAAAATAGTAATATTATGTACTAGAAAACTGTAGCTAATTTTTTTCCCATCAAAAATGTGTTTGACTCTTGAAAGGGAGAAATTGAGGGATAGAGCTGAAGGTTTGTTGCCTTTTCAGTAGCAGCTGACTCGTTTTAGGAGATTTCAGCTTCTTATTTCATGTCAATTTTCAAAACTTTCAGTAGAAAGAGGAATGGAGGGGAAAAGAGAACATAATTTTTGATCAACCTGTTTGGCAGGGAAATAAGCACTAAATTTAACTACATAGGCATAAATTAGAATAGGTTTCCATGTGGTACTACAACATATAGATACCTCAAACACAAGTGCTGTCAGTTTTGGATGGAGTCTGAAAAATTATTTGGTTTCATATTGTAACATTTTGCAATTTTATAGGGTGAAACTCCAGATTTCAATTTCAATCCCTGTGTACTATGGGAACTCTTGAAGGGTGAAATCATTTTACTCCTGGAATTCAGAACCAGAGGTTTTGCTGCAGTTTGAAAGCACTTTGGGATATCTTGGGATTTTCATTTTACCAGCCTAGTTCTTTATAGAGATTAACCATTGTACACTCATGATTTTGCAATGGCAACACTGAGCTTTACACCACTCAGTTATAGATAAAGTCTCAGCCCTTAACAGGGACCTATCAAAACTGAAGTTGTATAGTAACACCTGGGGCTCTGGGTAGACCATCTAGAAATATTTAGAAGAAAGATCAGAGGTGAAGGAGATGAAAGAGGATAACAGTTAGGAATCATTCTTGTCTTCCCTTCCCCGTACCCAAAAAAAAAAAAAAAAACAAACCAAAAAAACCCACAAACCAAAAAAAGATGAAAACCTCTGTATACACATTATCATAGAAATAGATCGCCCTGCAGCTGCTCCACTCCAGATATATTAACAGCTCTGGAATTCAAGAAACCATTGTACAAGCATAAGCTTAAAGCCATCAGAGTGACCGCAATGGACTTTTTCATTAACAACAGGATCACAGAGGAAGAATTTACTCAGGCGGAACAATTAAAAAGCATGGGGCTGCAATAAAAGGGAATGAGACTTCAACTCTTTCTCTGCCTCAGTCTTTAGGACTCTTTCTCCCTTCCTGTCTCTCTCTTTTTTCCTCCTTCTTTCTTTCACATTGTTGTTCTAATCCAGGGCTCCCAATGGTCTGGCATTACATCTTCCCTTGAATTAGCATTCCCATTCCCCCGGGAGGGCTGCTGTGGTGATGACTAAGGGAAGGGGTGATAAATGTTAACAGAAACACTTTTGCAGAGTGCTGATTTTTCTGTTTGTAAAGCATGCACCTGCACAAAAGATGCCGAGTGAGAGAAAATAACTCCATCTCGATGGGAGACAAGCGCACCCGGAGACACACACTTACTTAACATACATTACAGGGATGCCCTGTAGTAGTATCACACTGGGACTTGTATGGCAGAGCAGGAAGGGGGAGAGGGGAGGAGAGGCGCAGGGTAGAGAGGATGTTTGCTTTGGGGTTCAGGTCATAGCTCATGTTTTGTATCACTGGCACAAAATCCCATCTCCCCTCCCTTTCATCACCTTGTGCATATCTCTTGCTTGGTATCTCAGTTTGTCAGCATCAGTGTGGTTCATGAATGGGGGATGGGCAGCTGGGGCTAAGGAAGTTTGAGTCCCTGAATATCAGCCACACTCTAGTGATGTACCTTTTCAGGGCAGTTCAGTTCATTTCTGAATCCCCACATTTTTACATGTGGAATCTAAGGTGAAGTAGGGAGCCCAGAGGTGACAAAGTAGAAACTGAGGTGGTTCCAGTGCCTGTGGGGTCTATATACAGAGATTAAGGTGAGCAAACTAGAACCATGTCCCACCCTGAAACTCCATTCCACTCCTGCCCCGCCCCACGAGCCATAACACAAAGATGTATCAGTCCACCTCCCATCACATCACCTGAGTGATGAAAGAAAGGAGAGTGGGATTGTGGCCTCACAATGGGATGTGCTCATCTTCAGGAAGCTGGAACTGCAGGAGCTGTAACTTCTTCAATAAATATACTAGATTCTGCTTTGGTATTGGAATAAAAATGATAAATATGAGCAACACATCCACGTTTGATGAATTGCAGGGCTAAATGTTCTCATGCATATGTCTGAACCACTTCCTGAGTCACCCATTCTTGGCAAAATTGACTTTTGGGCTCTCTATTATTCATGGCCACACTGTATGTGCAGCATTTTTAGCTGAATGGACAAAGTAAGGCCATGGACATTTTGTGGGAGAAAGGTCAGTGCACTTCCCGTATTGTAGATTCAGAAAAAAGTAAAAAAAACATGTTCAGGCCAGTGGTGGAGGCCCAGATACCTGGAGAGGTATGGTTTGCTTGTGATTATATCTATGATAAGGATTTCATCTGAGGATATTACATTACAAGGACCTACAAGGCTACCACAAACTTTGGATTCTTTTGGAAGCCTGTGTCCAATTTTTTTATGATAGTAATGAATTTTGGTCTTTTTCTGGAGTTACTATTGTAAACAATTATATTATAGAATGGGGTGAAATACTGATTATTTTTTTCTTCTGTGTATGAGTCATCTACATTAAGAACAAGCTGTGGAGGTGGTTTTACCAATTAACATATTGCAAAAGTAAAAAAGGCTAAATCTTTCTTTCTTTAGTGGAAGTTCTTCTGGGTTTACTTTTTCTCTTCTCTCAGACAGGGTTGGAGATGGTAGGTACAACCTGATTCTGGTGTCTTTTTATGAGGCAGAGAATCAGCTTCTCAATATTGTTGTACATGTCTAGGAAGGAAGAAAGGATTATTTTTAATCTGTTTCCATCTCACCATCAGACTGGTTCTTCATCAGTGATGGACATGGGGCAATAAGGAGAGGACAGGACAGGACAACAAAGACCCAGTGTGCTGCTACCTAGCAAGGCAGGCTCATCACTCAGTTGGATTGAACAGTCCAAAGTTACGGTGGGTGTTCTGACCCTTCTTTATGTGAAAAGTTGAGATGAAAAAACAAATTCAGAGCAGGAACTAGTTCGTTGAACTGTTCCAGCCAGCAAATTTGCTTTAGGATCCTTGATGGCTGTGCATAGTGCATTCCGTCAGAGGTTCTTGGAGAAAGTTGCATGGGCAGGTCTGTGAAAGAACTTGGTTATGTCTGAGAAGTCCTTGGGCTTTCTAGGAATCCTAAGAAGTGAAGCCAAGGTGCCAGTCTCCAGGCCTCAAACTGCAGGTCATGCTGTTGTGAGATGTTGGTAAAGACATCTAAACACCCTGCTCAGAAGGAGCTTCAATCTTTGACAAATAGCAAGCACTTTGAGCCAGAAAAGCCACTGACTTCATCCAGAGAGGGGAGGGGAAGAGAGGCAAAGGCAATGTTTAATTAGGAAGCTAATTTCATGACATCATGCCTCCTGGCCTTTATTCCATTAATGAAGCTGAAAGTAGGCCACAAACTACAGGGATTTATTCTTCCCTATTGGGATCATGTTATATCTGTCTGTCTGCTTGCATGGAAAATGCAACATCATTCCCAGTTGTTAACTTATTCCATAAACATTCACCACTCACTCTTCTCTTCCTGCACTCTCATTTGTACTGCATGCCTAATGCGCTGTATAAATTGCCTCTCTCTGTATACTAATGTGGGCATCTTCTTATTTTTTCTTATTATATTTTCTTAGAGCAATGGGCATAGGAAGAGTGGAAACAGGCACCTCTGAGGATTTACCTGTGGGCTAAACTGAGAGTGTAAGGGCTGTCTCCCAAGACACTGAGAGGTGCTGAAATAGAAATTGTGAGATGGGATAGCAAAGAATTAATGTTGGTTTTACCTGCACCGTGGGATGAATACTGAGGATCTGATAACTCAGCCCTTATGTGCAGGACGAAGAGGGAGGAGAGGACACTGAAAATTAGCTGGAAGCATACTTGGGATAGTGCAGATTAAAACGCCTCAAGACCTGGCCCGTGCCCTGACTCCAGGCTCCTGGTGTTTTATGATAACGAATCTGTAGCAGTGCCTGTCTCCCCCTCTCCCCAGCGTCTGCTGCTCCCCACAGACAAGGCAGTGGAGCAGAAGGCACGTCTGCTCCATGCTGCTACAGCTCACAGCCCGGGGTCCTAACGCAACATGCAACAGATGCCAGGTCTGGTTCCTGCTGGAGCCATCCTCTGTCAAGACATTGGGAAAGGAAGCGTCTTCAGCCCTTCTGCCGTCACTGTTGAGGCACTTAGCTGGGTTAGAGGGGAGCAGTGTCTGAAGTCAGCCCTGTATCAATCACCATGGCTCCTAAGACAGGACAGAGAAGGACACATTTGGATAATATAAGTAAATAGCTCCAATGGCCAGCTGCCACGAGAAGGGGCAATGTCATCCCTTGCCCTTATCTGCATGTTTGTGCTCTCTCTGCTGCACCAGAGTAGCACTCATCAGGCTTGAGGTTTTTATCACAATCATAGAATTAGAGAATATCCAGAGCTGAAAAGGACCCATGAGGGTGATTGAGTCCAATCCCTGAAGAGTTCCTGAGGTGAACCAGCTCATGCAGCTGACCAGGCCTGGTGTGGGACCCATGTAGTGTCAGACAAGCACCAGTGCCACCCAGAGAAAAGGAAAAAATATTTGTCTGCTGCTGCCAAGAAAAGCTGTCCCATGGTCCTGCAGTGACACTGAAGTCTTGTATCCCTTTCCCAGACTGCACAGAAACCAAAGTGAAGGCTGGGAAAGTAAGTAAAGGCTGTCATGAGAATACAGCATCTCAGCACTGAAAATTGTGAGTTATACCCAAAAGAATGCAGTTTCTTAGCTCAGGCATGTATCCATTCTCTGTGTCTGAGCAGCATCAGCACACAGTACACCAAGCCACTCCAAAGGCCTGCTCAGCAATCAGCTGGGTATATTCATAGATGTTAAAGCCCTGAGGACTACTGTGATAATCTGCTTTGACCTACATAACATGGGCTAGAGAAATTCACCCAGTATTTCCTGGAGTGAAAGGAATTGTTCTTCCCAGAGTGATTTCATTCAAAGTAAGACTGTGTTGATTGTCTGTGTTTGTGTGTGCTTGTGTTTAACTCTGCACTATGTTGTGTCTCCTTTTAATTCTTTCTCCATCTCCCATTAATGGTCTTTTCCCTTATTCTGAATGCTTAAGCCCTTGAGGATTTAACAGTATTCAGAGGATTCAAAATTCAGAGTTGTGAGCATGACAACTGGAAATATCACCACAAAAATGTGTTTAGTTCAACCAGGAAGACAGGACCATAACAGCATGTGTCATTGTCTGACCAACCACAGTGAAAAGCTGTGATTCAAATTTCAGACCCGCACCCACGAAAATGGTTGAATAAACATCACTTTTTTTGGTGCTTGACTGCTTAGGGACACCAGCAAACACTGATGAAGTCAGCACTGATGCTCCGTGTCACAGATTCCCTGTATGCAGTGAAAAGGGACAGTCTCAGCACAGTCAGAGCAGTCACATCTTGTCACAAGTTTCCTTTGAGGTTGGCATCTGTGTATCCAAAGCAGAGCACTTTTCTCTGTCTGTCCTGCTCTGATTGTGGGATCAGCTGTCCCACACCTGCATGTGGGATGCAATCCAGTGGCCTCAGATTTGGGAAAGCTCTGTGTTTTCTAAGCTGGCTGGCACAAGCCGTGTATTTAGGCTGTTGAAAAATATTTCAGTTTGTTCAGGCTCTGACCTCAGAGATTGTACGAGTGATGTTTGCTGATTGTACTTGATGCTTATGTGGAGAAGACTCCCTCCTTTGCAAGGATTACGTTGCCTTGAGAGATTATGAACCCAGAGCAGCCATCACTTACTAAGTGGGAGGTAGAAGGACTGGTTTCTCCATGCCAAGATATCCCTGTGCATTGTCTATTTTTCTAGAAAAGTCTTCTTTAAGCTGTAGCATAGAGCTCTATTCTTCTTCCTTTCACAAAATCTAAGCTACTTTTTGGCTTATGCTTACAAACTATCCTTCATGTAGGTACTGCCCTGCTGCCTCCTGGAGCAAGTGTATTTACAGCACAGTGCTGTTGCTTCTCCCTTTTCCTTGGACCTTCTTCTATCAGATGGAGGTGTCTGATCCACATGTAGTCCACTGAGCAGCAATGGAAGTCTCAGAGCAGGAAAGATGACATTGTGCTTTGTAGGCCTTCTAGTTATGGCTCTTGAGCTGAATAATCCTTGTCACCTGGTTCCTACCGCACATCAACCCTGACACATAGGTCTTTCCTGTCTCCGTGGCCCCAGGGCCCTCTGTCCACAAGGAGGTGCAGAATTCCTCTGGTGCTTCGCATGCACGTCTCTTCAGTATCCTAATAGCACTCCATCCCGTAGCACATCCCCAGCACTGACTGTCTTTGCCTTCCCATCCCCAACTTCAAGCTCTGAGCAGCCATCTCCTGCCCTGCTCCTGCCTCTGGGTGAGAGCAGTGAGCACTGGGAATCAGCCCGGTCCCTCCTGCTCAGCAACACAGAGTGTTACAACGGGGTCAACCAGCCTGACCCTTGCGTGTTGTTTTATAAATACATCCTCCAGTCACCAGGTCAGCGCATAAAGACTTCTTTCTGAAATATGGGAACCTGACAAGTGCTTAGCAGACGGCCCGACATCCTGAATCCGGTCTCCGTGAGATTCTCCTCTCAGCAGCGCCGGCACATGCTGTTCTGATGGTGCGGTGCCAAGTGACTTCTGGGTCAGTGCTGATCTTTGGAAATAAGTCTCAGTGGGGGATTGATGACAGAGTTCTTCTGACCTGAGGGAAATCGGTAGGAGGAAGGCACAGACGTGGAGTTGGTCTGCAGGAGGGGGTGAGGGGGGGAAGGGGCGGGCAGAGGGGAACGGGGGATGGAAAGCCGGCGACTTGAATATTAAATCCTCTTGAGCCAGGGAGCATGGTGAGGCAGTCGAGCCTTTAGCTCCCTTCTTCATGGGCTCTTTTCCAGGGAAGGCAAACAGCTTTAATCTGTTAGAAGAATCCCAATTTGTGTTTGAAAGCATATGTTTACGCTGGGAATCCAGCAAACGGCACTGCAGTGCTTAACTAGTAGGTCAATGCTGTGAACTGGGAATTCAGTTGTGCCTTCAGTCTGGAGACTTTATCTACACAGATCTGATCTGCCATGGTGGTACTGAGGAGCGGCATTTGCACAAGGAAGGCCCGGACGATGCTGGCTGTCCAAAATGCTCACCTGGACATGCCTTCATTCTGAATGCTGACAGGGTTTGTGGGAAGTGTCCTGTCCTCTGCTTTTGCTGTAGAACTGGGACTCCCCACCTGCCTGGCCTGAGGACACTGGCTGGACTCAGCTCTGGCATTAAAGAGTTGTTGGTTGAACCGGTGAGAGGGAGGCAGCCCTCTGGAAGCTGTGACATCAGGCAGGAGCCCACACTCCCTCCTCCCCAAACTACAAAGAGCATGTAGAAGTCTCAGCGGTCATTTTGCTACAGCAGGTCTGGATCTCGCACACCTTTTGTTGCTGAAAACCAGTAGTGTCCTCAGGAGAAAATAGCACACAAGAGCTCCTGGGATGGCACCCTCTGTGCAAATGCTGCAGTCACGGTGTGCAGAGAAGATTCATCCTTCACCCCGCTGCTGCTCCCCTGCCCCCAGCATGGTTTCTGAAGAATTTCCTACAAGCTGCAGCAATACTTCACCCTGGTTTCTCATTTGAATCAGCAGGGCTCTACAAATGGTTTCTCCAAATGGAGAAACAAGAAACAGAAGTCTTTAACCTAAGATGTGAATTATGTTAGGCCAACCTACAGCACAACCTCTCTCTTGACCTTACTGTTTGTTTTCAGCCAGGCTCGTTTTGGTTTAGTCACTTAGGGACAGCCTCATTTGTGACAATGAGCAAATGTTTGCACTGAGTATTTTTATCAAGCAGGCAAAACCTAGTTAAAAAAAACCCACAACCAACCTGTATAATGTGAATTATCTCATTGTATCTTTGCTCCTGAAAGACAATGCTGAAGTTATGATTCCCCCCCCCCATCCTATATGAGAACACAGTGTAGCACTGTACAGGGAAGAACAACAGAATAGTAACTCTTTATTACTCCTCTCTTCTCAAAATTATCCCTAACTTTGTCTCATAATACCATTCTTTATATTTAAAAGTGTGAGTACAGGAAGAGATTCTCAGCATTTCCATAAAAATTATATAGACAGGTACAATCTGCTGCAGGCAAGACAAGGAATACGTTAGTCTCTCATTCTTTATTTGATTTGTCCAGCTATTTCTCGGCATGAGATGAGACAAGGCAGGAGTTTCCTTCACCTCTCATAGTAAGGAGCAAGCATGCATTAAATGAGAAGGAGCTTGTGGCCGTCTCCAGCTTTTCCCCTCTTGAGCACTCCCTAAGAATGTGCTGGGGTAAGACCTCTGGGGGAAACATCAACCACTGGGAGGGGGCAATTTGCACTGTGGTTTGGTTGCATCTGCAAATGCAGAAAGCAGAACGTCAGAAACGGAGTAACATACTATGGCTGAAATCTACAGTGGTGCTGCTGCAGCTCCGTTGGCAAGACCTTTCAGCTAAGATCAGGGAAGTTTTGCTACTTTGGGATGCTTGGAAGCCGAAATTATAGCTTAGGCTTCAGGTAATTGATGAGTTCACATCCAGAATACTAAATCTCCTCAATTGCATCGTGAGTTTTAACGAGTTTGGGCCAGGTCCCATGATATCATGGGAATATATTAGTTGACAGCTAGGGACAGAGGATTAATCCCAAGTCTTGAAGGCCTGGTGGTGTCTACTCCCAAACTTATTAGTCAGACTTGGAGTTACTTGTGTTTGGCATTAGGAAAGGTGCACTGAGACATAATCAGCTTCTTCTAACTCCATCCCATAATGGGAGAACAAGGGGTGACTTGGTGAAATTAATGGCTGGTAAATTTAGAATAAATAAAAAGAACCACTATGCCATGTGCCAGTCCCCTGTGGGATTTACAGCCACAGGAGGTCATCGAGACAAATACTGTGGCTGTATTATTAAAACAGGCTAGATAATTTTATTACCATTAATAACGTTTACAGTTATGTAAGCTGAGATAATGAGGCTAATCAAATCTCATGCTTCAGGGCATAAACTGATTGCCTGCAGGGGTCAGGAAGAAGTTTCTTTTTCCCCGCATGCAGCACTGCACAATTGGCTAAGTGCTGCGTCTGGGGGGCACACCAGCATGCACTGGCTGTCACTGGAGTGGGTTACTAAAGCCAGCATGATGGCAGCCTCCTCATCCACGCTTTGATCCCTTCTTCCTCCACGTGCTCCTGCTCTTTTGGTTCTGACCCTATCTCCTGGTGTGCCTCTCCTCCTCATTTGCTGAGCATCCTCTGCATTCTCACTCTGCGCCCCAGGTTCCTCTCACTGCCTCCAACTCCCTGTTTCCATGCTATCTGCACTTTCCCACCTCCTGCACCACCCACACCCTGCCTCTGCACCCTGCCACGAGCTCCAGCACACTGGCTGGGAGCCCAGGCTAATAAGCCTGGCTCAATTTGTCTGACCCTGTCCAAAGCTGACCCTCTGTGGTACAAGAAACTGTGTTTGTGTAGGGTCTGGGGTTCATGGTACAGGTTATGAACCTGTGATATTTCCCGCAGTTTCTTTGCAGATTTATTTTAATGACTTAGTGCATTCTCTGGTAGTACTCAACATCCTCTGCTGAAAAGTTTTTTTGTAAGCAGCCTGACAAAAGTGAGGGTACATTTGCTGAATGTCCAGAAAAAAACCCAAAACATCTTTTTCCTGGTGCGCAGAAAGACTCTGAGGAGAAAGGAGAGGTGATAAGTAGACAGGAAAGTGCTTTTGGATATCTTTTCTGGGGAGCAGGTGAAAATAGCAGTCATGTCATTGTTATTTTGGGTGAGATGGGGAAAGGAGAAGCGAGGGAGAAAGTGTCATTTAAGTCACATGCAGTGTTTTGGATCTGCAGTGATTACTCATGCAGATATCTGTGCTGGCGTCTGACAGGCAGATGAACGGGCTTTCGGCTTGCAGAGCTGTGAGCAGAGGAGGTCAAACTCCAGGTGAAGAGGTTTGAGATGCTCACTGCACTGTTATTAATTTGGCCAATGCAGCTGTGTACCTGGTAGCCCCAGGGGCAATTCTGCCTCCCCTGTTACAGCTAGAGAGGGGCATGGTGGAATCAAGGGCTGGATCTGACTGCATCCAAGGCTGCCTCTTCAGCACGATGGTCCAAATTCTTCAGCTGCCCGACACCACAAGTAGTTATCAGGTCCATCTTCTCACAGATTCTGTGACAGTCACTTGATCCTCTGATTTCCACTTCAAATGTATAAAGAGGCCAGATGACAACTTGAAAGACTGCTAGAAAAGGACTTTAATAAAGTAAGTTTCCTCCTGTTGCAAGAGTTCAGATGACTCCAGAGCACACACAGAGTTGTGAGCAGAGCTGATGTGCACTTGCTCTTCTCAGTCAGAATGGTGATATATTTTCTTCTTTAAGCATTCTTCCCAATCAACTCAGTTTGGTGGGAAAGACACTCCATGTTAAATACCCTGCTCAGATTTTGTCCCTGAAATACATGTGAGAAGCACGTTTTCCTCCTCACTGATGGCAGACTCCCTCACCTCCAGGATCTGTGTTCACCTCAAACAAACTGGGAAGCTACAGGCTTTGTCAAACCCTGTCCTTGATGTAGCAGAACAAACTGACATACACTTTGAAGGGGTCTCTAATATAGGCACAATATGAGGGTGACCTCATCACTGAGAAAATCTCTTACTGAAACAATATTTATTAATGTAGACAGATGCAGAATCCACCTTTCAATACCCCTTTCTAGCTGAATGCACTGAAAATTACTAGTGCTTTTTGTAACTCTATTGGGGGCCACTGAGATTTCAGTTTTGCAATTAGATGCTGTAACAGATATGTATTAAAATATATTATGGAGTTGGATTTTCCCCCCTTCCTTCTCTTTGATTAATCCTTCTTCCCTTAGATTTTTCTTGCTCTCCTGCCTCCACAGCCTCCACAGCACATTGCCCTCATGTCTGGTTTCACTTGATCATCTCCCAGGAGAGGTACTGCCAGTCCTAAAAATATGAATTCCAAGAATCATTTGGACTGGGACTGTAGATGTGAGACACTTTCTTCTGCAAGTGAATGATTGTCCCAGGCATTGTTACCACTCACCTGGTAGCATGCTTTTCTTCTTCTTGTCCACATATATCCTTGGGGTAGAGATTGTTCTGATAGCTCGTGTGCCTTGGAGGATTTTGTAGAACATTACCCTGTGAGAAAAAACTATTTGATTTTGGAGCTAAGGTTTACTGATTAATAGAAATATGAGGTTCAGTCTTGGTGCAGTGGGGCTAATTCTTAAATATTTTAAAACCAAGTTTGCTTGTAAGAGACCTTGATTTAAATTTATGGTCCACTTTCACACATAAAATGGTGAATATGGGATTTTAACATCAAAAATTTGGCTTAAGAGCAGGAGGGCTTGATTTAGAATTAGAAATTTAGGGAGAGCTGGACAGGAAGGTTATCCTCTCCCAAATAAAAAAATTTTAAAAATTAAGAACATTATTTCAAAGAGCCAGGGCAGACTAGAGACTTACTATGAGCAGCAGTAGCAGCAGTTGCCCCACTACAACCCCTAGGTAGACAGCCTAAATTGCTCTTCACAACAATGGTGTTTACTCCAATTTTCAGCTCCACTGGTGCAAATACACCAGAGGTTGCACTGTTACAGCTGTCCTGGTGGCTGCTGAACACACAACCACTTATCCTCCCCAGGACGGAAAATACTCTTTGCATCCATCCCACCAAAAGCTCTTTTTCTTGCTAAACTATCTTCTGAGAAGTTCACTGGAAGATTAAATACCTCCTTCTGCTATCGCCCTCCCCTCTTTATATTTTTATCACTCTGGATGGCCCAACCTTTCCCTGGTAAAGCTGTGCTCAGTGGTAATATAAAACCCAGACGAAAGCACAGAAGCACTGAAGACAGCAGCCAAGTTAGAATTTAGGTTGCGTCCTCTGAGCTCCTTTTCCGAATACTGCAGGCTTAATTTGTTGTTTGAGCATCTCCCATATTTATAATAATACCCTCTATTAAACAACATGCCGTTAGCCATAATTTCCCGTGTGATTTACATATTTATTATTTTTATTTTTATACATACAGAGGGTGATTTTGTCTCTCAGAATCTACTGCTCTCAAATGGCTGTGGTCGTTGCATTATTACTTTTTTTCCATCCTTTGCCAAGTGATCAGAGACAGATTGCAGGGGGGTTTTTTCTATTTTTTTTAATAGGGTGGCCTGGCTAAAGAAGGGTAGAGTGAAAATGGGTGCAATGCAGTAAACCTGGAATCGACACAAGGAACCCAGAAGGTCTGCTAGGTTCTTGCCTCATTAAGAACTCCATATCTGCTCACTGACTAACCTTGCAAATGAGTTCACGCTCAGTAAAGGAAATTGATTACTTTCCATTGCAATTAACATCTGGTCCTAGGTCAGATCATTAGGATAATTTGTTATAGAAAAAACCAAAGGAGCTAGCTATAGGGTAATAAAGTTTCTTCTGGACCCAATTAAAGATGCATTCTCTGGTTATTTTGCGGGACATCAGCCATCTCTTGGGGGTATTACCAGGGAGAAGGAAGCATACGGAGTGGACAATAGGTGGTGGAATGCCATATATGAGAAAGAGATATCAGGGGAATCATTTACTCCTGCCTCTAGGAAATGCTCCCATTTGCAGTCTGAGTTTCAGAAATGATGTATGACATCTATTTGGTGAGGAATGCAGGGCTGAAGGGTTAGTAGGGACTGTGAATCTCTAGGGATTCTACTCAGAGAAGGCTATGTTCCAGTTTAAGACAGGTTCATAGATAAAAATAAAAAAAATCTCTTTTTTAATTTCACATCCCTGTTTGCTCTGAGACTCATAAAGATGTTGGCTTTCACAGGCAGAATTTTCCCAGTTTGAAACAAAACTCTGAATCTTGCCCAAAAACTAATAAAAGGTTTTCTTGGATCTGAGACCTACTCTTTTTTCTTACACGTATATATATCAAAAATCTAAGAAAATCTCTAAACATATAGCAGCCAAATTTCAGCCCCATGTGTTGATCAAGTTTTTAAAAAAAAGCCAAACACCACCACCTAAGAAAGGTAGTTTCCATTCATTTTTCTTGCAACAACAGGTTTGCATGGCTCCAGGGAGAGCATTTTGGGAGCCGTGCTGCAGTTAGAAATGGAAACAATGCTGCTCATACTCGTAGCAGCGAATGCTCTTGTAACAGACCTGTTGGCGTCTGTGACTTCCTGGTGTTTCTTACTCTTCTTTCTGCGGCCAGTTAGAAATTCATCGTGACGGGGAGGCTCAAACACTAGGTTTTCCTGCAGCACAAACACCATCCTCTACCACTGAGTTAAAGGAGAATCTTCGTTAGCAGCAGAATGGATAGATAATGTTGTTCTAATTATATACCTGAAACTGGGAAGTGGCACGTCAGAGTTGGGTGGGGACTGGGGTTTTTTCCCCCACTGGAGAAGAGTTTTTGAGATTGCTTTTTATTTAATATTTTTGTTCCAGTTGTGATGCAAAGTGAAATTGGGAAAATGTGGCAAATAAACATTTTCAAAAATCAGATTGGATCAGGTGAATATATTTTAAAATCATGAGTTTAAACTGTTCAGTTTTCTTTTCATCGTGCTATATTTATTCATCCTTTAGTTATGAACTACAATTTCAAAGTAAAAATTATTTTTATAGTGACATTCACCCAAATGCCCTGCTTTAAAATTATAGAATCATTATTAATTTCAAACTATAGAAGGGAAGCTGTTAAAGTTTTCACTTTCCTTTCGATTTTCTCTGCAAAAAGTTGAAGGATTTTCTTTTTTGGCAGATTTTTCTTGCAAGTATTTTCACTTCTTTCTGACCAACAAAACACCAAATTTTGACAGAAGGAAAAAAATCAGAACATAATTACCCTATGAGAGAATATAATACTGAGGTACCAGACTTTACTGTACACCACTCCTTTTATTTATTTAGTTGTCCGAAGAAACACACAAACTCTCAACTTTAAAAAAAAAAAAATTCTTCAATTTTTTTTTTTTAAATTTTTTTTTCTTTTTTTCTGAAAATTCGAGGCAGACATTGCTGATGGGTACAACGGTTTGGGCTGATGTCATTGCAGCACAGGATATGAGGGAGCAGAGCCCAGCTGAGTGCTTAGGTAGGACTCAAGCGATGCATAGACTTCGTGATGGCTCTGTGCAGGAGATGTAAATATCGGACTCCAGTGGCTTTGAAGCATCTTGCTGATAATTCATATGGCTACAGATCTATAAACCTGCTGGTTCTCAGGCACCTTTGCCACAGCTATCCATGTTAATGGGAATGGGAAATGAAGCATATATTTTTCTAGTAATGGATAAACATCAGGAGGTCCAGGGAGTTTGAATTCTTATTAGAGAAGACTACTCTACTTGTGAAAAGCCCTTCCAGCTCTGGAACAGTTTAGACCTAGATCACTGAAATCTATGTAGGTGGTACCTGGTTTTTTTGATGGGTTGGGTCTCCAGTTTCAAAGCGTCTGAAAGCTAGAAGAGGCTGGCATTTTTAAGATCTGGCTCTGGAGCTCAGTACTGTAGTTTGACATCAGCTACTGTCCTGATGACCTTGTATTTCATGTTTTGTGCTAAGATCAGTCTAAGCTTGTGGTCACTGATGATGAGACTTCAGTCTTGACACAGTGAAATAGACCAACAGAAGTATTTTTCAAGCACATTAAATGTCAAAGTTATTTATTTAAAGAAACTTTGGCATTGGGCCAGATGGTAGCCAGACTGTCTAGGCTGGGATTCATCTTAGCAAGCATAGACACCACATCACCGATATCTCTAAGAAACCTCTGTGCTCCACAGAGAAAATCAGCACTTGCAAGATGGTTTCCATTCTAAAGCAGACATCCTGGAAGGTACCTGTTTTCCACTATTGCCTCTAATGTCACCAGCACAGTAGAAAAAGTTTATGCGTGGTAAAAAGGTCAGGTTCAATGCTATCCAAAAAGAGTGGTCTGCCTACAATCTTCATATATCTTCATGCGACCCAAGCTGATTTAGATTCTGTGGGTAGGTAAACAGGCCAGTTACTGAATTTTACACCACAGTTCATCTCACCCCACAGTGGACACTCACATTTCATCATGTGAACAGGCAGAAGACATTTCCACTGATTAAAGGAAAAGCCTAGACATCTACCTTCCAGATACCTGAACTTGACTGTCAGGAATCATATCCAAGATCATAGACTCATAGAATGACTTAGATTGGAAGGAACCTTAAAGGTCATATCATTCCAACCCTGTTGCCATGGGCACAGACAGCTTCTACTAGACCAGGTTGTTCATTCAGCCTGGCCTTGAACGCTTCCAGGGATGGCACATCCACAACTTCTCTGGGCAACTTGTTCCACTGTCCCATTACTCTCATAGTGAAAAATTTCTTCCTAGTACCTAATCTAAACCTGCCCTCTATCAGTTTAAAGCCATTCCACCTCATCCTGTCACTCCAGGCCTTGTCAAAAGTCCCTCTCCAGGTCTCTTGTAGGCTTCTTTTAGGTACTGGGAGTTTCTATATGTTCTCCCTGTAGGCCCTCTGGTTTTCAGGGTGACCAAACTCAGATCTCAGTCTGTCTTCACAGGAAAGGTTCTCCATTTTTCTGATCATCTTTGTGACTTCCTCTGGACTCACTCCATCAGGTCCACATCCTTATGGTAATTAAAAATCTCAGCTAATTTCCGTGGAAAGTGAGCTAGGTTGCACTTAAATCCCCCACCAGAAGGAGAGGTGGAGGAACTGACTGTTTCAGAGGGATTTGAACTTGGGTGGGCTATGGAGGCTTGTAAATGAGCTTAGAACAGTTTTATCACTATCTCGGTAATGCCTCAATAAATAAAATTAATGAGTTCTGTTGTCATCCACATCCCCACTGAAGAGGATTCAGATCCTCCTATCTCTAAAACCACTCAAGGAGTCTTGCTCCTCATGTGCTTCCTGATGATATTTTCTTTTAAAGAAAGGTCTATTTAATATGTTCCTCCCCAAAAAGTATTTGCAATTAATTCTTATCAAGGGCAACAGCTGATTTGTAAGATTACTTCTAAATTGGTAATTAATTAACCTATTACCAAAGGAGGGAGGGGTGCTCTGATTGTCAAGAGGTTAGAGCTGATAAGTGATGAATGGTTGGGTTATATCAGGACCTTGGCTCCCCTCTCTGATCACTTTGGATGTTACCTAACCATGCATTATATTTGAACATGAATCACAGCTCCTCAGTCTTTATATTTCCTAAGCCAAAGCCTGACACACAGAACTATGGGTAGATCTCATTTATTATTGCTTAATTAAAGGCTCAATGCACAAAGAGACGCCTCCTGCTTCACTCTAGCTAGCCAGCAAGATCATAATTGTACTGATGTCGAGGCCAGCTTTCTAAGCAGCTATTGGAAGTCACAGTGAGGAAGATCTGAGCTATTCTGTAGGGAATTCTAGACAACAAAAGTTACATTCATAATTTTTAATTAAGAAATTACCTTTTTTTTTTTTCCTACTGGGCTGCAACATTGATTCCTTCTCATTCCTCTCATGGCTCCACACTGGAGCATTACAAGTAGCAAGGAATAATTAGTTATTTTTCCTTGGTTTTAATTTTTGTGAGTAGGCAAATATTTTAAAATCTTTGCATTGACCCAAATGGTATCTTATAGCCCTGCTAGTACAACAACTGTATGTTGTTTCAGCACAGTAAAATAAATTTTTCAGTTTACCTTTCATATAGTCTTACAGTTTTCAGGTTTAAATACTTTTAGATACTCTGTAGATGGCTGTTTATAGTATTAAAAAAATTAAAATAACAGGTTTATGCAACTCAGCTGTAAAACACCTGCAAAAAAAAAATTCCAATTCTTCTATTTTTTGTATGTCTTTTAGTAAAAATAATTTTCTCTGGGTGAAGTAGGTTCAAAGCAGTATTTTATGTAGCCTCACATTGCTGTCTGAAAGAAATTCCATAGGTTTGCAAGGTGACAGACAATGTGTAAGGATGAAAACGATCAAACTGCTTTTTTTTTTTTGGCAGAATCTTTCTCTTCTAAGGTGATGTAAGAGTTAGATAATGCATGACCCATCCTTAGGGGGACTGTGCCAGAGCTGAGTTGGAAATGAAAAAAAATTATTTTTGACTTAACAAACTCAACCTGGCAATGTTATGAGAGAGAGAGAGAGAGAGAGAGAATAAAATATGGAAAGCCCAGATGGCATTACAGAGTCACTTTTCCTGACTGTGAGTGTGTTTTCAGGAATTGTCCTGCACTCTGGGATGCCATAACTCAAACTTGATATAATGCTGCACTGCTCAGTTGCCATCTGAAAACTTGCATCCTTGGCTTTTTCAGTGGTGGGGCCTGGGGTTTTAGTTTTGTTTTCCATCGCAGAGAAATAGGAGCATTTCTTGTGTGAGATGGAAAGAAGGCAGGCAGGAGGCATCTCCTCTTTGCTTTCCCCCACTCTGCTATGCTCCCCATTTAGCAAGATAATCTCTGTTACGTACAAATAATGACAGGCCAGTCGTTCCTGAGGAAGGCAAGCATGGAATGGAGATCTGACAAACAGTAAAAAAGCCTAACTTAATGGAAATAAAGATTAAAGCTGCTTTCAGATTTAGAAGTATTTCTCTCCTGCTGACCAGCTGTTCCTGTATGAGGCCCCATACAGCAGTGCCAAGCAAGCAGGTTCTGCTCAGCCAGAGAGACCAGGCCAGCAGGAAAGGTGCTTGTTCCTTGCAAGCCCAGGTGGAGAACTGTGTCACCGTCCCAGAGACTTCTGGCATTCCCCTGCTATCTGTCCCTGACGGCTGTGTTTTGGTTTAGCAGTCACCGTAGGCAAACTTACTGCCTGACCTGTCCACAGCTCAGGAAACTACTGGGAAAAAACAATGGAGATTTCCTGCATCCTTCAAACCCTTATCCTGCTCCCGACCACAGGGAAGGCTCTCGGCAGCTACAAACAGCTCTCCAGCCCATCAATGCTTTTTCCTTAGATTCAAACTTGTAGAAATATGCTTCTTTCTGTGTGTGAGTCTGTACATACACTAGTGGATGAATATGGATGTGCACACAGTCACAACTCTGTACATCTGTACATGCAAACACTGTCATGATCCGATTAGTGAAAGATGCCCCTGCCCAAATTAAGGGAAAAATGACACCATATGCCAAACTAAATTATATGGATTTTATTTAAAAATAAATGTGAGGTAGAGAGATAGAAGGAAACAGAAAAGAGGAGTAGGGGAGAGGGGGAGAGAGAGTGAGAGATAAGGCAGAAGATAGTCACAACTCATGGATCTATCAGCATCCCTCTGGTCCTTCTTCTCCACGGACTTCTTGGTGATGGGGGTCCTGGAGTCCTTCTTCTGGGAGTACCATCTTTACACAGCCCAAATTCCAAGTATCCACAGGGTGGTCGCAGATGCTGTTCCCATGACTGGGGGTGATATGGGTATGAACCATTGCTTCCTTTCCTACAGTTTGCCACAGGGGGAATCATCATCTGGTGTGTTAACCATCATGTGCTAAACAGATCTTGCTTCCACCAGGCCTGGAATTCACACCTTCTGATCTCAAATTCCTTCCTCCTTTACTTATCTCAAGTTCCTGCTGCGGTGACTTGTCTGATGGCAGCTTCATTCTGTGGCCTTGTCAGTATTTGAGACAGGCAACTGCGCCCTTTAAGTCTTTAAAAATGCATGTATATATATACATATAGATAGATAGATACAGATGTAGATCTAGGGAAATAACAATGTGGTTTCGTGATTCCTCTTTCGCTACCCAAAGTCAAGACATCAAGAAGAATATGCACTTAAAATGAATAAATTGAGGTGGTTCTTGAAACAAAAAGGGAAGGGTGTCTGTGAGATACTGCGGTGATTAGCGTTGAGACACAAAACAGGAATCCTAGTGAATGTCTTATAAAAGTAATAATAATAATAATAATAATAAATAATAATAATAATACTAATAATAATAATAATAGAAGGGAAATTAATTTACTACATGTAGCTGTATCTACACCACTGCAGAGGTCTCCCCAAGATTTAGAAGTGTTTTTGGAGAGGTGAGTCCCTGCACAGTCTCTCAGGGTGCAAATAGTTGGTCTTGCATATCCCTGTGCTAATTTCCAAATCCTAGAAGATTTGCTCCAAAATTTTACCAACCCGTCTCCTATGAAAACAAGGGCTGTGGTTCTGTGTGCTTGCTGTTGTATTCAGTGCTGTAAAACAACCCAACACCAGCTGTATTGGCAGGTTTTAAAGGTGTGCTTTTTGATATAGTGCATCGGAAGTGTAACCACATATTTTAATTTTTAATTTTTTTTTATTTTAAGAAGTCTCTTATCTCATTTCCTCCCACAGAATGTAGAAGGATTTTTGTTATTATTATTATTATTTTTCAAGTCAGTTTTCAGGAACACTAAGCCTTATGAAATATTTTTTATGTGAGCCAGCAGAGGCCAGTGGGCTACAGGTGAAAAAACACTGGCCAGCTCTCATAGATAATGCCTGCTTGCAATAAGCTCTGCACAGCCACTTATATGCTCCCAAAACCCAACAGGATGGGGGAGAGGATCAAAAGAGCAAAACTGAGAAAACTCATAGTTTGATATAATGAAAGTTTAATCAAACAAACAAAACAAAACAAACAAAAAACCCTGAAAAAAAAATTAATATCTATTCTTTCTCACCACTCACCAACTGATGTCCAGCCATAGGAGCCCCCCATCCAGCTCTCCCCACAGTTTATATACTGTGCATGACAATCTGTGGTATGGGTAAACCCTGTGGCCAGTTGGGGTCAGCTCTCCTGGCCATGCTCACTCCCACATTCTCATGCACCTGCTTGCTGGCAGAACTGGGGACACTGAAAGGTCCTTGATCAGAGTGAGCACCAGTAAGCATCATCTGAAACACTGGTGTGTTGTCAACATTATTTTCATACTAAATTCAAGAGGAAACGCTATATCAACCACAAGGAAGAAAATTGACTCTACCCCAGCTGACAGCAGGACATCAGCTTTCTCTGGAAAGTCTTTCCTGTGTAGACACGCCCTCAGGAAAAGATGTTTTCAGTTTCTGGTAACATCTCTGCAATATCAAGTCACTGCACTGACTTTAACTAAAACTTAGCAAAGACAGCTTCATCACCAAGTGCCTCTAAAAAACTGTACAATCACAAGAGATTACTTGTCTACATGCAAGTGAGATTTCAATTAGGAGATATTTTCTGTTTGAAGGATCTTTTGGTATGTTGCCACACATTCAAAAACCAAGCCAAAATTCTGCTGGCTCTCCCAAAAGCATTCCTAGTGTAGTGCAGGAGGACAACAGCCTTTGGTTTCCATGTTTGCCTGCCCAGGGTTCCCCAGCAGCACACAGCATACTGACCTAGTACCCTGATTTAGTTCTAGTCAAAATACTAAACTTTTTTGCAAATCTGGTGTACTTAAACTGTGCCTGTGGTTATGAACATGCTCTCTGTTTCATTTTCTGGAACTTGGGATAACTAACTTTATGATAGCGATGTTGAGTAGCCATTAATTCTCATTTCTTTCAGCTATTCCTCAACTCCAGCTTATGAGTTCTTCAATAAAAATCTCCCAAAGTTACCTTGGCGACTCATACGTTTGCCAAGCTGACAGATTTATGACAGTTACATATATAAATATTTATATGCTGCGGCAATGCAATTTTTAAAGGCAGATATATACACTCTCACCGAGACTTTCAAACAAGGCAAAACGCACTCGAACAATGTGACATAACCATATGCAAGTCAGGGTGTATCCATACGTGCCTGAACACAGAGACACACGTGCTAATGACCCTACAGACTTTCTGACAAGCATGTAGGCTCTGCACTCAAAGACCTTTTGGCAAGCCGGAGCGTGCTGATAGGTGTGTGGCTGTAATACACACCCCAGACACCAGAATAAAACCCCCTACCCTACTGCACGTTGCTGGACAAGGCAGCACGGGAGCACACTTCCCAAGGGAACTCCATGCAGTTTGTAGACTTAAACTTGGCTTCTAGGTAGCAGCACATTCTCTACTTCCCAATAAAGTTGGATACAGGACACCAAAAGGTCTTCTGCCCAACAAAGCCAGCTTTGACTGTTTATACAAGGCCATGCACATGCAAGGCATATATGTGGTAGTAATTACAGAAGAATTATCCCTGGAAATAATTCTCTTTAATTTTGCCCTGTCACACACTCGTGTACCTTCTTTTTAGACCTGACTGAATCTCTTTGTGTTGCATTGCCCTAGGCTGGTGACCAGAGCAAATCCTTAGCCTATAAATTCTGGTGATGAGTTCAGCTGTTTTATTGTCTGGCAGAATAGATGGAGATGATACAAAGTCCAAAGTTTAAAAAAAAAAAAAAAAAAGAAAGAAAAAATGAGGAGGTGGCTAAATAGAGAGGAGTCATTTATATGTAAACGACTCAGCAATTTATAGAATAAGCCAGGGATCTTTTATTTTTGTAAGACTGAAGGGAAGCACAATCAGCATCACGTTAACCTAAGATGTACTCTGAAGGTACCATTTACTCGCTCCATCTTCCCTTTCTTTGTCTAAAAGTCTAAATATAAAATCACGTCCCCCCTCCTTCTCTTGCTTTAAAAATAGAACTGAGATGAAGTCTTCCTCCTCCCCTGCTTTTGATGGGGAAATCTTGGTGGCTGTTTAGATTTTGCTTGTACATTAATAAAACATTACAGGGAAGTAGTAGGAGAGAGAGCAAAAATCTTTCCTGTGACATCAAAATGCCTTTCTATTCTGCTGTTGCCACTTGAATTCACTGCTGCTTCTTCTAATCTCCAAAACTTTGGCTTAGTGTGAAATGTGCACATAGGGAGAGGTTATATATGTGCATATATTTTTGGATGTGTTGTGTCTCCCGATCCCTTGGATGCACACTGAGTGGTGTGACAAAGGATCCAAGAGAGCCTTCTCTCATACAAGGTCTCCTCTTTCCACATCTGTAGACATTAGAGCAAAAAAGTTGGCAGGCTCCTAATTAAAGTCCCAGCCCTGGAGATTTTTGCTGTGCTTATGGCAGACTCAAAAATTTGAGCAGTATCTGTCAGGGTGAGTTCTGATTTTGCATGCTTTAAAGAGGGACACTTGAGGTGAAAGGAGCAAACATAAACCACTGCAGAGGAAAGAGAATGGGAGATTCTGAGAAGCAACGGGAATCTGAGCCAAGAGAGAAGTTAGGACAATCAGTGACTTTAGAGCACTCAAACTAGGTGTCCAAAGCTGCCATCAAAACCTGGAAAACTAACTCTCTTGGCCTCATCTTCCCATCTGTAATCTCAGAACTAGACTTCTCTAGCACAGTTATCTACCGTGCCTTTCATTCCGTGAACATGAGCAGTGCTGGTAAAATGTGCTGCTCACTATCCTGACTACTGACAGCTAGCAAAGAGCCATGGCAGTCTGACTGCAAATCCAGCTACCTGGGTAATCCTCAACCTAAGCGAAATCACATGGGATAAGAATTAGACAGTGCTGACATTAAATATTTGTGCCATTTTTGTTCTCACCTGCATGTATCTTTGCAGAATTTACAGCACTTCCAAATACCATGGGCAAAACTGTTTCTGCTAGATAATAAAATCTTTGTGATATTTGTAGCTTGCTTTTTTGCTGTTTTGTTGGGGGGTTCTGATAGCATTCAGGCCATCAGGTATGCAAAGTCGTCTCCTCATTCTCAGACTTTTGAGGGTCTGAGGTTCATTCACCAGCCTTCCAACTTGTTTCCCAGTTCTGCAGCCACAGCTTTCCTTAGGATCTGATCCAAATCCCTTTAATCCCAAGGAAAAGCCTCAACAGGCATGGTTTGTACACTCTGTGCAGACATCTAAGAAAGTTCTCCAGTTTTTCTTCCTTACCTATATAACACTGGGAAATATAACAGTGTATCTCTTCTTTCACTTTTTCCTTTTCTGTTTTTTATTTAAGGGAAACCTTATTCATTGCCCATGTTTGCCATTACTGCAGTATTATACAACGTGTGTATATATATTTTTAGATATGTATAGATATATTTAATTATTTTTATATATGTATTCATATATATGCCTCTATATATGTATTGTCACAGATCTAGAATTCAGATAATAACTTCTCCTGGCTTTGTGGCAAAGATTAGTTTTAAAACTTTAATTCTACTTCATATTAAGTATGGAGCCTAAAAAAAGCTACAAGTCTTACTAGACTGTTCAAATCTAGGAACAGGGCCATGTTTGAATGGTTTGTTGGAAGTCATGATCAGGAACTTTCCCGTCTTAAATCACTTTCTAGGAATTAAAAATGATCATGCATTCATGCATTGTTAGTGCCCATTGTGCTTTTGAGGTTTGGAAATTAAGGAAGTACAATAAATTTACTGAATGGGATCTACTGTTTCTTGTCTTATTTTCTTCAGGGTAGTTAATCTTAAAATATACTGCCACATTTGCTGAATCTGTTTGTGTGTGTGTATGTATAGCCATTCTGAAGTAGGAACAGAAGTACAGAGAATCCTTTAGGAATTTACTGTAAGTCAGTAATGGATTTTGCTTGTTTTCAGGCCTGGTTTTAAAATGTCTTGTAAAAAAATAATATCCCCAATGCATATTGTGCAGGAATTAATGTGGAACTAGAGCAAAATTACTCTGCCTCTTAGGCATTAAAAAAATCCCAGTGACACTAGGTTCAAAACATTGCAAAAATGTGTTTCTCCCTCCTTCTCTCTCTCTAATATTTTAGCAACTCGGTATAATTCTTCATTATTGTGTTGTTTGATATATAGGAAAGGGGACCTTGAACATAGAATAAGTGCTTCTAGTACAGCTGTAAGATATGTGATCTGCAAAGCATAATATTACATAAGCCTGATAAAGCAGAATGTTTTTAAGCCATTAGCTAAAGCAGGTTTTGTAGCGACAAGGGTTTAACTCAGTGGTGTACCACTGAGTTTATACTGGTTTAACACCATCACCCATATAAGGAAAATCCATAGATAAACCTCATCTTTGCAGCTGGACAAGTTTTTTACCTTTGAAGGCTTTAATTTTTTTTCCCTTTTATTGTAGCACGGTTGCATTAACAAAATAAGCATTCCATACTTACAGAAAACACATTTATCAAAGCTTTGAAACTAAAAAGGTCATCTTTGTATGTATATGTATGTTAAGGAAGGCACCCTGATCCCAGCTGGCACTGCTCAAGTGGAGCTTGGATCAAATTATCCCTTTCCAAACAAAGTGACTCTGGGATTTTGCAGCCCTGAGGGCTGAATTGTACCATTTTAAGGACTCCCATGATGAATTCAGGGATCAGTCCACTGTTTATTCACACACTCTAAGCTTCAGTGACCTACCAGAGTAGGTCCAATTGAAGAACAGGGGCTTTGGTCATAATTTCTTGGAAAATCCTTTCAGTCACTGGATTTTGTTGTTGTCCTTGGTCTCAGGAGATCCAGACTTTATTATTTCTTGGTTACTGACTTACAATGATACTCCATGGAAGGTACTTCCTCTTCTGTGCTTTACTTTTTCCATCCACAGGGAAGGACCTATTTGAGCCTGGCTTGGAGATGAACTGAGGAAAAGTTTAGGGTATAATTATTTCAGTGATGCCACCCAAGGTTAACTTTGCTTGAACTGGACCCTGCCAAAGCTTGTCAAAATAGGACTCTTGTCACCAGCTGGACCCATGGAAGAGGACCCCCTTCTACACCTCCTGTTTTCTTCACACAGGAATAATTCATTTCCTAGAAATACTGTAATTGAGTTAGGCAAACACAGCAGCCACTTTGTGGTTCTGTGGGAGATGGTGTTTAGAGTGGGAGGATGACTAGAGGATATAAGATTAAGTTAAGTGAGGGAAAATTAAGACTGAACATCAGGAGAAATGTTTTTCCAGTATTAAAGTCTGCGAGGCTGTGATTGCAATTTCATAATCCAAGGGAGGGAGTAGGGGGGGTTCATGGTACCTTTGAATGACAAAGCATAGCAGAAAATATGCTTCTGTTTCTATTTACTAGACTCCCAAGTACACTGTGATCTGGTCTGGCTTGAATTACACAGCCTAATTAAAACAGACCCTTATTTAATGGGCTAGAGACACAGAACGTTTAGGTACACAAATGCTGGTGTAAGCTTTGCATGCAGTTGCATTAATTTGCCTGCCCAGTTACAAGAGTTCTGTGTAGAAATTGGTTAATTGCACCAATTGAATCGCTGATTGGGCATAATACCCTGCACAATAGCCTTATTTGCATATGCATTGATACAGGCTTGCATGTATAGTTATGTGTGCAACAGTGCTCATATTTTGTATATATAAGAGTGCATGTAAATTGCTTGAAAATCTGTCCCTGTAGATCTCTTCCATCTCTACTTTAGATCATTTTTGTTTGCTAAGCAATAGATCATCCCACTCTGATACGAAAATGCGTCAGCTTAGAGAGTGAATATCAATTAAATGGGTAAATAAAATGCTGCCAAAGGTGTATTTTTGTCTTTTATCCACAAAATCCTTATTCGCAGTTCTCATAACTAAAATTCTGGATTGTTTTGGGGCCCTTTTCTGGCTCTGAAAGCCAGATTTGTCTTTCAGTAATTTATTTATTAGCCCCTTTTCACATAGATTTATTAACCATAAACCTGATTGAATTCCATATAAGGCACATCAGTGCTATTCCCACTAAATTCCACAGGATATGGGTTTAATTGGAATCAAGGCCTCATAGTATTGGGAGCTATCAAGCTGCTAATATGCTCTTCAAGGCTAGGATCTGTTTTGAGGCAGTTATATTGCCCAGTAAATATCCTTGCTTTGATTTTTTTCTTAGGTAGGGCAACCGAGTCACAGAATGCAAAGGTCACCTAAAATACTATTAAGGAAACCACACATCCTGGTGAACTAGATCTTTGTTCACTGGTGAGTCTCTTAGCACTCCTTGCCCTCTCCTGTCTCCAAACATCAGCCAGCTGGCCTGCTCAGTCTCTTTTCTTCAGCTCATCACTGGCTTTAGAAAGTAATGAGCCCTCCTGTGGCTCTCTTTTGTTGTGTCTCATTCTTCTTTGGCAAAGTAACTCATGTTGTCCAAACAAAAAGAAATGGGAAGAGCTTTCTCAAACCTTTAACTTAACACAGGAAGGGCTGCAGGATGAACCAAGAGAGCGTATTGGAATGTTCATCCATTCATTCTCCTTTCTAATTCAGAGTACGCACAGGGATTTGGGAGAGTTCTGAAGATAACTGAGTTTTCTGAGGAAAGCAGAGTTTCAGACAAGTGATTCCAAAAGGTTTGGTATTACGCATGGGCTTTAGTGTCAGCACAAAAATTGAAGGCTCGGATCTTGGTTTTTCCCATATTCTCATGTTCAGGAAAGAGACTCTGAAGAAGCAGGAGTGTAGTGGTGGGATTAGGCTAGAGGATGCCTGGGCAAGTCTAGAGAAACTTTCCATTGCTCGTCACTTGGGTTCTGCTTTCCATACCTCCATCAGGAGCAGCATGAGGAGCTGCATTACCATACTACATTCTTCCTTCTATTGGAGGTGTGATGTATTTCTTAGTCAGGAATTTCCACCCTTTGTAAAACTATTTCAGACTTCCAGAGTGGGTTGATAGGATTGTCAGCGGTTGGATGTGATGGACTAACTGCAGTATAACAAGACTGCATTCCTTACAAGTAGAGTGATACCATGTAAGGGGCCTGATGCTCTTACAAGGAATACATTAATCTGAACTTTAAAATTAAAAACGGTTTGCAGAGCAGTTTCCAAGCAATGAGTGTCCCAGAATAGCTAAAAATCGTCACATGTCAGGTGAATGAAATATCAGCTCCCTAAAGATAGGGGCAGCGAGAAAGTGGAGCATCCTTAACAGATTAAACATAAATTGACTCTCAGAACCTCCAGGTGTAGTCCTATTTTTGCAGGGAAAAATTAAAATTCAAGTGTGATTTGAAGGGAATCTGTGATGCAGAAAGTAAGGGAAACTCTGCTGTTTAGAGAATGGCTCAAAGTTAGAAAGCACTCTCAACACTAGAAAAAAATGAGTTAGTGATTTATAAATAAACAAGGGAAAACAAGGACAGAGTAAACTGGTACCCAGCCTTTAGCACATGCTTAAACGCAAGCAATGCTCTTTAAATTAAAAACTGAGATCCAGGGACTGTGGGCAAAGAGAACCTGAGTAAGCACTGGTATCATCAAAAAAGAAAAGGAGGTCTGACCATTTTCTTTTCATTGGAGTTGAAGTGTCTAAGGCAGGTAACACCATTTTCCACTACAGTTTGTTATGCTCCCTGTCATGAAAAACAAGTCTACTCCAGCCCTGTCCCTCTGTCCTATAAAAAGTCAACTCCTGTCATCCAAGACCATGTCTTTGAATAATGAATCTTGAAAACAGCCAAGAATTCATAGCAAAGCCTATCTAGCTTTCCCAGATGCCAGGCTTCCAGGTTCAGATTTAGTCAAGACTTTTGAGAATCTCAGGTAAAGAAATAAAAAGTGGAAAGCTTCATTATTATTGCTTGTTGTGGCTAGAGGTACAGAGAACTAGTCAGCTAGCAGCAGAATACTGACAGCTTTTCAAATCCCCTCTAAAAAATTGAAGGTGCTTTGCAGGATTTTTTTGTTCATTCCAGTGTTTTTTACTCTGTTCCTCTGTGTGCTTTGCTATTTCCACTTTGGCTGGTGGAATAGCCAAATTTATTTCTATAGCAATAGAAATTATTGTTCTTGAAGGCCAAACCTTCAGATAATGGCAAAGTAGGGGAAATATTTCCATCAAGAAAACAGGAAAAAAGGAAATACCTTCATCTCCCAAGATAATGCCATACATGGTGAATGCATCTCTTGATCACATTAAAGTGTTTAATTCATGTAAAATTACAAAGGCATGAAAATGAGCAGGATTCCTTTTGAAGTCAAGACAGTTTACGTCATCTTGGTGGTCATTTCTCAGGGTGGCAACTCTGAGTTTATTAATAATGAAGCTGAGAACCTAGAGGGAAGGCTCTTTTTCTGGGTGGCTTTTTTGTTGGTTTTTTTTCCATTTCTTAGAAAAAACAACCTAAATCTCTTGGAGTGTGGAGTATTCTGGCACCTAGAAACACTGGCGTCCCTTGAAATAGCCATAAAATTCCTATCTACTCAAATAAATTCTTGTCCCAGTCATTTTCTCTAATCACAAGGATAAATTGCTCTCAGCCTACATCACCCTTGCCTCTCAGGTCATCAGTCAGGAGGTTGAAGCCCTGTCCCTTCTATGGTCCACATGTTTCCATATAGCCTTTACCTACTGCCAGCAGCAGTAGCCATACACCAAAAGTTTGGACTATTCCATGCTGTTGGGTATTTTCTGAGACAAAATTTGTGGCAATAGTATGATGTGAGTGTCTGAGACACAAGGGATTTTCTGATATCTTGGGTTGTGACCTGCATGCCTGCAGAAAAAAGGTTTGAGTTCAGCGTAGGGCAGCCCAGGTTGGCACAAGTGGTGTCAAGGTGAGATTTGCATTAAAAGAGACAGCATTCACTAGGAGAGATAAGGGTGCAGAGTATGTTGTTTAAAGACATAAAAAGTAAGTGGGAAGAAGTTTACATCACTGGAATGAGGACTCGAACACAGTTTTGTGACATGAGCAGCAGTGGTCCACTGGTTAAATGAATGAAGCTTTTCCTATGGAAGTCCTCAGTGGCACTCACAGACCCCACTGGTAAAGTAGAAAAATGATGGATGTATTTAGAAATAACTCAATGACTTCAGTGCCTAGGTTTGCAAAAGACCACTCCAGAGCTTCATTACAGAGCTAGGAAGAAATTGCAGGAGTTCTTGGTCCCATACTCTCCGTTTTTCCCATATTAAAGATCTGAAATCTTTCTACACTGGACAAAAAATACCTGGGATGAGACCCATCTGTCCTAAACTTAAAGGCCAAAGGAGAGACATCAAAGTCTGGACTACTTATGCTAGACTCCCTTTATGGACAGCAGAGAGAAATAGTCTTCTCCTGAGTTATTCATCACATCCAGAGATACATATCTCAGTTAACCTGCCTGTGTGTTTCCAGGGCTTGCTGTTCCTTTCCATTGACTACAAACACAAAGTCCTAACTGTCTGAATGCAGATGTCTCAGTGAAAGTGAAATTCTTGTTGTCTTGCGCCCACCTGAGCAGTCCCCAAAACCTAACCCTTGAGATACTATGTTTATAGTATTTTAGTCTCCTCCACCAACCACTCATCCCAACTAGTACCAGTATTTATGCCTCGAAGTGGCATTTGACTGAGATAACCTATATATATATATATATATATGATAAGACAAATCATATTTGAAAAGTGTCTCACTCACCAACACAGTATTTCTGAGGAGTCTGGGAGGCAGATATCCTTAGATGGAAGTTTACACTGGACGTTTAGGCAAAGCTGTTTCTAATTTCTGTGTCTCTCTGTGTGTGTGTGTGTGTGTGTGTGTGTGTGTGTGTGTGTACGTGAGTACGTCTGTAATAGCACATATGACAATGCGGTGTGTACAGGAAGAATGGGTGAACTTTACCATTTCATCCAAGCATTGTGTGCTACAGTAAATATCAGAGATAATGATATTGACTTTAAGGTATTGCCGCTTCAAATGTCAGTTCTACTCTATCTAACACTCCGTTGGATTTGATTTACATCTCTTCCTCCCACCTAAAAAGCTGCAAAAGGAGCATGTTGGAAAGAAGGACTCTACATCAACACACTTTGTCTCTGTTTTCTGGCTCTTCTTTTGGCAATTTATTGCAGATTTTTGACCAGGGCTGAAGAACTAACTCCACAGCCCTTTTTTCCAATGCTTTAATTCTGATTGTAAATAACTGTGCTTCAGGCTCAGGGGTAAATCAAATGGATGAAATATCATCAGCCTCAAAAGTGAGTTCTCTTGCCAGAGGTGCTGCAGCTGAATCAAAAGGTCAAGGAAGTATTAGTGACAGTTTGAACAGAAATTAAACTAGTCCCAAAAACCAAAGAGCTCATAAGAATAACATTTAAACAGCATTTCTTGGTCCTTTACAGGCATTAACTAAGAAATCCTCGCTGCACCCTGGTGACATAATGAGAAATATGATGGTGGTATTGATACTAAAGATTCTGTTGCAAAGTGCAACCAAATCTGCACCCTGTAATTGAGTTGAAATCCTATATTTTTGATCCTTAGAAATTGCAAAACAGTGACTTAAAACTCAAAGTGAGCAGGAAACAGATTTTTCATCCGGCAAGAACTTTGCTTCTTTCTGAGCCTAGATAAGAGCAGCTTCGAAACAGCTAATTTGCAGGAAGGGAACAGCACAGAAAGAACCCAAATGCTTGATTCAGTGAGGGTATTTTGCTTTAATAGTCCTGAAGTGCTTAAATTTCTTTTCAGGTCCTTGGCTTTATTGTATCTTTTAGAGGAGTTTTGAAGCACATCATTCACCGTGTAGGATCAAGTAAAGGTTACTGAGGAGGCCAGTTCAATGGAGGTCACTTTTCCAAAGATCCCGCAAGGAAGCAATACCAAAGAACTCCCCTAGTTATGGTTTTAAGCTTACTAAATGCGTTAGGTCACTTTACTGTAAAATCTTTTCTTTCAGTTTTTCTTCTAACACTCTTACGCTTACACTGTATGGTAACGTTTTTCCATTTTAAGTATTTTATGTTTATACGAAAAGGAAATTACCTTGATAAGCTCTGTGGTTTTAGAGAAGAATTATCCTAACTGGTAGAGGCAGAGACATCTCCTCTGTATCTCAAGGATGTAGGTACTGAAAGACTGTGTTTTTCTTAAAGGATGATTAAAAGGACACGAAATAAATACACGAGCTTGAAGGGGAAAGTTGCCCATGAAGGAAGGAGTTATTTAAGACGGTCCATGGGCATATAACTAAGAATAATGGGATACAATTAGGCAAAGAAAAACTCACAATATATATCAAGAATAAAACACACACAGTCACTGAAGTACATCAAGCCATGGTGTCCCAAAGGAAAGGGTGGAAAATCCAAAGTTGAGAAGACCTCAACGCACATTGAGCAAAACAGGAAAACATGCAGGAAGGAACATTCAGACACTGGCAATAGAAATGGCTGGATGACCTACAAAAAAATAGGTCTTTTTCTTACTCCTGGTCCTGGCAATTACTGTCCTATAAATCTAACTTCTCTCCCCATTAAAATAATGGAATATAAAGACAGAGAAAATATCATGAAACTTCTAGAGGACAATGGGATCGTGAGCCGTAAGGAAGATGGGGTTGAGAATTAATAACATCAGTGTAAAGACAAAGCAGAGGGAAGGTTATGTGATAAGATTTTAGTAATAAGTTTGATAGAGTGCATCTGAAAATATTGAACCCAAAAGGTCATTTAGATATCTGAGATACCACCACTTCCTAGTTAGGACTGTCTGTGAGAGAAGGTGATGATAAACAGCAGAGTTTCTAATGATGGAGACTGGTCTGAAAGTACGTTGCAGTGCCTTTTCCCTTGTGGTGTCTTCATTCCTGATGCAGAAAAGAAACAGCATGATAATGATGTTTCTTGCTAACAGGAAGTTAATCTTAGTCCTAAATGCCTGTCATGGCAGAGAAATGTTTCCAAGGAATGTACCCAGATTTGCAGTACTATTTGTTTGAGTGAATGGTATTTCAAAATTGTTCATTTTTAGGCTTCTCACACTTTGAATTATTCTAGACAATGATAGTCAGAGCTGGTGGTAATATCCTTCTGTAATTTAGAGGAACATAGTTTTTCATATTATTGTTATGCTGTCTTCTTTCTTTTTTTTTCTATTAAAAAAAATGAACCACAAAGAGGTCATTTCTCTTAAATATACTGAGGTTGTTATAGCTGGGAACAGACAGCCTGACTTTCAGGGCTCTTAAGGACTTTCGAGATCTCCTTATATCATCACAATGGTGCTCACTGGTATGTGGGTAAATAATGAAGTTGGGGTGGGATTTCTCTGACAATTCATTACAAATCTGAATGGTTGAAACCTCTACCCAGCACAGCTGTCCAGAGTGGTCAGATGTGTGGAATTTTCAGTGTCTTTTCTTTGATTATAAACTAGAGAATTAATTCAAGCACAGACAGAGGAATGAAGATAGGTGAGTTGACTCGCAGTCTTTTAACCAAGTTCTGTGAATCATCTTATTCATGTGGTTCTTCCAGAACAATATCTACAACCTCCATTGAATGCCTTTAGATGTCTAGAATTACCATTTAGTTTTGTAATGTTGTTTTGTTTGTTTTTTTCAAAGCAGCTGTATTTCTAAACATGGCACATTGCACCATATCACTATATTTTTTCACAGCTTCCTACAGACAGAGTTCTGATTTTAGGTATTGTTCTGTGGGACAGAGGAGGTTCTTGTAGCTGGATGCTCAGTCTGGCCATTCCCCATCTCCTCCCGACTCAGAGTTTTTTGCTGTCTGACAGATAACTAAATAAGTACAGGCCACAAACAACACCTGTAATCTTCTGAGGGCCCTGCTGTGAAGAGCCTTCAGTCCTTCCAAAGTTGGTTTTTCAGATCACAAACACCTTAGAAGAGAACCTGGTCTTCCCTACTTACTTTTTTGCCAGTTGAATTCTCATTGTATCTGGGACCTGGATGTATCTTGTGCCCAAGGCATAGCTGACACCTCACTGAGCAGAAAAGCTGCATTCCTACTCTTTTGCCATGACTCTTGTTTCTGATTCCACACGGATCAGCAGGGAACACGTTTTAATCCGAGCAGACGTTCCCTGCTTTGCTGTGCCACTCTCCAACACTAGCCACTTCCCGGCCTTGGTGGTCTGTGCTGGATTCAATCTGAAAGGTCAGCCGTAGAGGGGAGGCCAGATGGCCACAGAGACCCAGCATGTCGGAACACTATGTTTAATTACACACAAATTTACTCCAGCATGTCAGGAGGGGGACAGGGAGCTTGTCCCATGGAAAGGTCAGGCATTGTGTGGTGGCTTTACCTAAATTACACTAGGAGGAATGGAAGTGAGACCCTGACCTTGTATAATGAATGTACAGCCAGACCCCAGTGGGCACAGTGCATTCATGTGTTCAGTTCTTGCTGCCCCAGACAAAGCAAAAATAAATTTTTTCCACATACTGACTAAAATGCCCCAGATTTCTCTTTTCTTAAGAAGTCATAGTATTTCAGGCTACAGGACATTAAATATATTGGGATGTTAAAAATAAAAAAGACAAAAAAACTAGGGCATGTTATGGCTGAGCAAAGCCATCTAAATGTGATATGGACATCTGAAAGAAGCTGGGAAACCAAAGTCCAGAGAAGTTTAAATAATCAGATGCAGAAATTTCTTCTTTTAGTGTAATTCGATGGGGTTATTTCTCTTTGAATTTTAAATACTCCAACCTTAATATCTGAAGATTACCGATTTTTTTAAAAAAAATTCTTTTAATGGTATAAAAATCTGAAGAAGTAACAGCTTATGTTTTTAACTTATGCACTTATTTAGCCTGGTTTAGTGTTCGTTGATTTGCTTATTTGTTTCTGACGGAGGAGAAGATGGAATGAGGGAGGCAGGAGAGTTTCTTTGGCTGTTATTATTGATCTGAATCTCAGTGGCATCCAGTGGTTGCCATCACGATGAAGATCCCACTGTGCCAAGTGCTGTGTGTGCATTTGTTCAAGTACAGTCCCCACTGAAAAACAGTCCAATTCCAAGTGAATGTAACTAGAATTAAGACAGGGAATAAATGAAGAGGGTGTGAGAAACTTGTTTCTCAAGACTACAGTTGATAAGTGACAAGCTGGAAGAGAACTTTTTTCTTTGTCCTGGTGTCTAGTTCTAGTCTTAACATAGTCTTATTCAAAGACATGAATATGATGTGAACACTTATCTGAGGAAGGTGCCGATTAGAAATTCTTGTAGGTAACTCACAGTGGTTAGGTTTCAAATTACATTAAGAGCTTGACATGATTTAACTGCTTCTGCAACTAACCAAATCTGATGGAACCTATAGATTTCCTTTTCCTTGGAATGAAAAATCATAGACTGATCTCATTTTATTCAAAGCAGTTGTTCTACTACTGCCTTAAACAATGAGTTTTATATCATTATTTGTCAGTTTGGTCTCCTGGGATATTCCTTTAGTTTCCTTAAATGAGAAATGAAGAACAGATAGCAGTGGTGACACTTTCTAGTGCCATATTTCTGTATCCTACCATCTTACTGGTATTTACTCTGCAGAAGAAGAAAGTGACCTGTCATATATAAATGAAAGTATTCAGGACCAGGAATTTATTTCTGTGTTTTTGAACTTACACATTCTATAAACAGATGTTAAGAACTTAGGTAGCTCCATAAAGAGAAGTACTCGTATGAGAAGGTAAAATTGCAGAGTTAGAATGTATTGCACAGTGAAGGAAAATAAAGCAAATAGCAATAAATAAATAAATAGATAAAAGCCAATAGATGGGGACTATATATCCATAAAAAGTTCTCACTAAGCCCCATCACACAGATCAGGCACTGTCAAAGCTGGAACTTCAAGAATTTTGGTTACTTTGAAATGACAGAATTATATTTTTGGGGTACAGTTCTACATTAGCTGAAGGTTGTACTAAGTGACTTCTTAAAATGGATCTGTTTCTTTTTGTTGGGATTACTTCTGACTCCGTGTGCTTGATTTTGATTAGTTTTATGGGGGTTTACCACTTTCCTGACCTTCGTATTTTAAGAGGCCTGGGAGATCTTCAGCAACTCAGTTCAACTGAGTTGCATGCCAGCTCTGTGAAGGAAAGTATGTTTTCCCCTGTAGCCACAGAAAGGACATATGCCTATGGTGCTGGCATATGAACAAGACAGATGCGTGTTATGGGGTTGTGAAATGTTATCTAGACATGTAGAGGTCAAGAAGACAGTTCAAAGGTCTCTTTATCAAGGATTATATGTTTATATAATTGACAGATATCTCCAGCACTGTACAGTTCTTAATGTCCATATTAATTCCATTTGACAGAGGAATCTGATGTTCTTGGAGGTTGTTTCAGATCCTGGTCTGAACAGCTCCATGGAGAGGCCTAAATCTCACCATCTGTCTCCATTTTTGATGAAGTCAAATGGTGGACAACCAGTCAAACCTCTTCATTCTTCAAACACCCTCTGCCTAAAACAATGGTGTCATTGCTGGCCATCAGAACAGCTCCACACCATTAAGTGTTCTGGTTAGTCATGGAAATGCTATTCCTGTAATTTATAGAGCATGTGGGGGGGGCAATGGAATAGGGAGGGACTGGTCCAGAAAGGTTCAGACAGTGCCGGGCATTCAGTACCATGACTTTTGTCATCCATATCTGCACGCCAGCAGCACACATGCCAGTGAGGCAGAGATGGGTCTCTAGCTTATACACATGAAAGGGTAGAACTCAGCTTCATTGATGTAGGAAGCCATCAAAATAAATTCTTTCACAACATTACTATCAACAGTTGATATGAAGTTCATTTCAGCTAACTTGACAGCCTGTGTGTTAGATGTATGGAAGAAGTCATAAACAGAGAGAAACGGTTGTGTGACATTCCTACGGCCTCTTTCACTTATGAGATCCATATGTCCTCCTTCATCTACAACTGCAGGCACTGTACTCTAGAAAGACTCTCTCCTGAACACAGAGTTAAATTTCACAGCCCTTCTGTAAGCGCACAGTCATAGAATGCTTTCAGTTGGAAAGGACCTTAAATATCATGTTGTTCCGACCACCCTGCCACGGGCAGGGATGTTGCCCACTACACCAGGTTGCTCAACTGCTCAACTTTTGTTATCTCAGTGACTGTACTGATGACTCACAGCCCTTCTCATTCTATTCCAATCTCTAATCAGAAGTAGTCCTTATACCTTCTTACATGACTGAGGTCGCAAGTTTGAATTAGTGGCAATCCGAATCCATCACCTCCTGCAAGGCTGCCTGGGAGGTTTGTCAGTCTGTCATACACCTGTGCAGTGGTGGTGAGAACTGCCTGAGAGAGATGTCAGTCCTAAACACAGCTTGCAACAGCCAGGGGTAAACACAACCAAGCCCTCTGGCTCCTTTCTGGGACTGGTATATTGGGGAAAAAAGGGGAGGAAGAGATCACAGGTTCCTAATACTACTTGACCATTACACTCTGAAAGTCAAAACCACAAAGCACAAACAAAAAATCCAAAGCTATCAAAGAATATAAAGTACAGAAACAACAAAAGCAAACATGTTCACAGACATGCGTATAAAATGCTTCTCCAGCACAGAGTCAAAGCTGAATTTAATATTGAGTACTTTTTTTCTTCCTTTTAAACTGAAACCCCCAATAATTGCCTAGTGTTCCTAGGAATGTAAATTACTCTTTTTGGTCTCTATGTGGGAAGCAAGGAGATGAATGGGAGTCTAAATTGGTTTTGCTTCCTGTTCCCTGTAGTGGTTGCAGGATTAGTCCACTGTGCCTCTTTGCCCTTCCATTTCCTTGAAGACATGGGAAAACCTTCATTTTGCCAGGAGTTACTTACTCATTAAAATGAATCAAACAAGCCAGATTGTAGCAGGCATTTGAAAACCTGCTATCTGTCAAGAATTTTAAATTTAAAATTAACATTGAGTCCTCCTTTAAGACAAAAACCTTGACCTTAAGTTGCGTAGTGATTGGCAAGCACTCCCCATCCCCTGACTCGATTAACATTTAAATGCCATTTTGTGTGAATATGAGTAGCGCCTTTGGAACAAACAAATTACTAATGTCTTCCTGCAGGAAAGGAGCATCAGAAGTGTCTTATTAATTTGATGTCTAATTGAAAATCCCTTCCTTGTTCTGGAGAGGTCTATGTTGCCGAGGAGAAAAAGACATGGGGTACTTTTGGCCCCTACAGATGATATCTCCATTCTTCCTTTATTTGTGCTTCTGGGCATGCTCTGCAGTGGGACAAAGAGGAATACAGGGGAAAACTTGTCTTGTAGGAGGAAATGTATGTTTTGTGTTTGGTTCTTTTGGGAATGAGCAATAAGGAACAACTTATGAACATTAAACTTTGCAATCTGTAGTACAGCACCCAGCTGCTGTACCAATGAAAAAAGAAAGCTATTGAGAAATTCAAGTCTTTAAAGCAAATTAATGAAAAACATCAAAGCTGGAAGCCAAACTCAGAAGTTGTGGGTTTTGGACTATCGAGCAGTTGGGGTGTTGATGGTTTAGGAGATAAACACTTTGCAGCCCTAAGCGCTATCCAGACCACGTGCTCAGCTTGTTTGTGTTTGTTGGACCTCACACATCTCTTGCAGCCCATGCAGGTTAGAGTCTAAATAGAATCACAGAACTATTAAGGTTTGAAAAGATCCCCAAAGACTATAAAGTCCAGTCTTTTACTCAGTCTTTTACCACTCTTCCCACTAAACCATACCATGAATTGCCATGTCTGCTCATTTTTTGTACTCTTCCAGGGATGGTCACTCTGTCACTTTCCTGGTGCACCTAGTCCAAGTTTTCCAACAATAAGTACACCTCGTTGGTGAGTACACAGTAGAGGTCCCCCCATCCTCCATCACTCACAGAGAAGTTTCACAACAAATTTGCAGGTTAGCCTATCAGTGATGTGCTCCTGTTTTGCATTTCAACAAAATATCTGAGGCCTGTAGTGTTGGCAGGGGAAAGTATAGAAGGGAATGCTTCACCAGCCAGAACATTTATCTGCCAGCGCTAATTGTGCAAATGGGGAAAAATTTGTAAGATGCAAAGGTGCCGCTCAGAGAACAGCAGAATTTGCTGCTATATCAGATAAATAAATATGCATATGCAAATTAGAAATGGGCTGCTTTTTCTTTTTTTTTCCTAGGATAATGCCCGCCATCTCCTTCAAATTATGTCAATTTGACATTGTAAATTTGCAAGGTACACACAGGAATCCTGATACACCAAGCCTAGTGCTCGTTCTGTTTCAAGTGTTTTTCCCCCCGTCTCATTAACTCTGTCAGTTAATTCTTGTTAAACCACTTTGCCATATTCTATATTTAAATTTTGAATAAGAAAAGATGAGATTTTATTTAATTACTCCCTTGTCCCACCTTTTCTTACTAGAACTCCCATTACAGTCTGTCTATATACACATGCTACGCATCATCTCTAGCTACAGAGATTTACTTTTTTTTTACCTGTGCTTGAGCTAATCAGCATGGTCTTCTGTTGTGGTCGGTAGAGAGAAGTACACTCTTCTATGATGTGATTCCTCTCATCCTAATGTTGAAATCTAAAATCAGTCAAATGAATTGTGTCCCAAAAGCACACATTTCTCTTTGTTGATTATAGAGAATATCAAATGTGATTCACTCAGATGAAGTAATCTCTGTTCAATGACCACATCTGGCTGGATAAACTTAAACTCACTCCATCCTCCTGGAGGATAAATGTTCTCGAGGTACCAAACCCAAAATATTATCTCCTACTCCTGAGCAGCATTCATTACAGAGCTGTGATATCCATGATGTCAAAGATTCCTGTGTGTTTGGAAATTAGTGAAGGTGCAGTTGCATCTATATATTAAAAAAAACCAACCATGCAGACATTTCCTAGCTACTGCCCTGGCCTCTGCTTTACCAAAATGGGATGGAGATGTTTTGTTTGAGCTTGCCCTCATGTGGTAAAGATATCAATCAGATTGTGTGGTGACAGCATGATCATCATTTTAGCCTTCAAGTCCCCACCCCCTGCCAGTTCAAGGATGCTTTCTCCAAAGAATATTTAATCTCCAGCTATCTTATTCATGGCTTTAAGTAGTAGTGTGATGAAAAGCTCCTCCTGACCTAAGTGTTATGCAAAAGGCTTAGGAGAAATATGCTCTTAAAAGACTTTTAGCTCAGTCAGATTGAAACATTTATTTTTGTACAAAGAGTGCATCACGACTTTACAGATGTTCAGTCTTTAATGATAAGATTTTTTTTTCCCCATGTTAAAAAAAATAGTAATAAGAAAAGAAAACATGAACTATATATCGATCTGTGTCCAGCTGGACCGTGTGATGTTGAAGTACATAAAAGTTCATCTGCCTCTTTTCAGTATATGAATGACTCTTAGTTGCAAGTACTGAAGAAAATGCTGGTATTTGAGCACTTTGGGGATACATCTGTCAGCATTTCTACTGTTTTCTTGAAATCTTAGGCTTGTTTGTCTGACATAGGGGTGATAAATCAGTGCACAGAGTGCAGGTGACCTGGTCAAAGATGTTTGGTTAATGCAGTTAATCACCTGTTCTGCTCCTCCTCATGAGGCTGTGTAATTTATAAGATCACTGGTGTAAAACCATTGGAAACATGCATGCCATGCCATTGGTGCTACAGACCCAAAAAATGTGGGTAACAGAACCTGCAAAAGGTGTTCCTATAAAGCTGGCTTTTTATAAGCTGGATATACCTAATATAGATTACTGTGGTAAAGGATGTTGACGTAGCCTTTTAAGTAAAATATAAACATAAAGGGCTCTGTAAGTGGGATGATTTGGAATAGAGGGGGAATTGTGTGGTGAGGCTCATAGGGAGTAAATATCCAATAACACGGCTGTGGACAGCCATATTCAGAAGATACCTACAATCTCAACACTCCTGTAAAAAAGGAGCTGGGAGGATGGATCAGGTGATGTAGGATGCAATTTTGCCAGTTGTTTTCTGTTATGCATTTCCTCTACATCTCTCTGAGTGAGTATTCAAGATCCTAAATAAAAGGGCTTTCTTTATTTCCCAGGGTGGTTACAACCTAATATACTTTTCATTTACGAAAATTCTCCTTGGCATCTACGTCTCTCATTTTTCCTCCTGTGTTTGTGTGTAACTCTATCAGCAGATGATCTGTTAAAAACTGATGGCGTTTTGGAGCCTTGGACAGCATTTTACTCCTGTAAGTTGGTCAGCCAGTAGTAAAAAGCTCTGGAACAGATCACTGGCTTCCTTTGAGATTTTACCTTTCATCAGTTTCCGAAGGAAAGTGAGAGCAGGCCAGAAGTCTGAGTGGGAAGTATCTTTATGGACTTGGACACTGTAACTTCATCTGTCTGTGGAATAGCCCATTTTGAAGAATTGCCAGTATATGGGGAACAGCAGAAGAAAATACAAAGCAAGTCAGAAAACAGAGCATACTGTTCTTTCACTCTCTTTTCAAGAAAAATATGGTTTTTTGCCCACAAAATTTTAGTAATTTTATTAAGGATTCTTTTACAAAAAAAAAGAAGAAAGAGTGATCTCAAAATTAGCATCTCTGTAACTAGAAAGTTTCTAAAAATTCTTTAACTTATGTTTAGTTTATTTTTATTAAATTTCTTTCACAGAGAGAATCCTGATGGGAAAAACAATCCTAAACCTTCAGGAAAAATAGGAAGCTCCTATGTTTTTTCAGGTTTAATAGAAAATAAATAAATTTGCTACAGTTCATATCACATCTATTAGCATTGTGATGGCTAGTTGTTCTTAGAAATAACAGAAATTGTTAGGTTTTCAAAGAAGATGAAAATAAAGTAGTGGTGTATGCTATGAAATAGAGGGCAGAAATCTAGGTATGCACATATCTGCAGTGGGAAGAGGATGAAAAATCAGGGAGGGGTTTTGAAATGAGTTTGCTTTTATTCAATCACTTGCCCAGGATCTTTCTTAGTGCTTCAGAAAGCTTTCAATAAAAAACAAATAAAATGCATAATAAAATACAGACTCACAACAAAAATTCAAATGACCATCCCAGTACAAGCCCATAAATAAAAGATTCAGCTAGTGAGACCCCCACAAAATACATTTTCAAAAGGCTTTTAAACTGATTAAGGAAGTTGACTTCATGTATATCGACACTGGAGGGTACAATTTCCTGCAAAGTGCAGGCAGGCAAGGCTTGGTGTACAGAGGGTAACCCGGGGTGCAGTTTTGTAAGGCTATAAAACCAGACCTCCCTACAGGTTGTTCTTAGAAGTAGGCTGTCATTAAATCTTAAAGAAAGATTTAGGTATGTGTTCTTCTTCTTTCTTCCTCCTCTATCTATTTTAATTTCAAAAAGTTTTACAATCCTCAGTGTAATAGCTCATCTATCTGTAAAATAAATAAAATTTATTCTGTTCAGCTGAATCATGCAATAATGTAATCAGGAAAGAGTCATAGGCTAACACACACACAACTTGATCACATTAACTTAATTTTTTAGAAAACCTAGCTCTACTTACTAAAAAGGACTCTAGCAATCATTTCAATCTACAGTTGTGTCCAAGAACCAAAGATTGTATTCTGTCTTGGCTTTAAATCTATCTCATATTTTAAAGAAGATTGATTAGACATTTTTAAATCCCTTAAAATGAAAATGTTGCATTTTTAATGAAGAATAAGGATGGCAATAGAGTATTTCTAGATATTGTTATCCAAAAGTGTCACAATACCGCCAAACTTAATATATTCATAATGCCAGTATAAAAGTATTACTTGTATACCCAGGTGGGGAGAGTTTAGGTAAGATGTCGATCTCTATCCTCTTGGTTGATTTCTTACTCCCATCCCATCTAATCTTGCTGTGGTGGCATGTTTGGGCTCCATATTACTAAAAATCATATTTTTGGCAGTCACATGGCTGTGTGATAAGGTGAGGTTGCCTTGCTTTCCCTGTTTATCATGGGTCCAGCATGCAGGATTAATGTGGGAATGCAGTGAAGGCTGCTGACCATACACAGGCTGCATCTCAAGAACCCTCTGAGCTGAAAATGATTGGAGTTTAGGAGATTTTTCAAGATAAATATAATCTTTCTTACCTGCTTTTGCCCTATGCTCCAACTCTGATGAGAGGAACTTTAGCTGGATGAACCTATTGTATGATCCAATAGAACCGAAAATGTTCACTATCATGACTCTCCTGTGATAGGAGCATGGCATCCATCACCATAGGAAATGAGCTGAAAGGAAGCCTCAGGACACTTCATGACAGATACACACACACACACACACACACCAAGCCGAGCTGCACACTCCAGGTATGTCCAGGATTGCTGAATGCCCAGAATAAATCGCCCAAGTCCTCTAGCCCAGCGTATCTGCAATAATGTGAGAGAAACAGATGTGTGCTGGGGACATGATAGCCCTTCAAAATCTCTTTTCTACATCCTCATTCACTTACTGGCTTTTGGTTATTCAGTGACAGTTTTGGCTATGTGATGTAGCACACGAGGCACTTGCAACCCAAAGAACTCAAAATATGAAATAAGACAGGCACAGAGTGGGGAATTTAAGCACGGAAAGATTAAATGACTTGCCCACAAGCATCTCAGGAGTCTGCAGCAGAGCCATGGACTATGCCCTGTTTTCCAGGGCTACCTCTTGCTTCAGTCTATCACTTGCTTTTTTTTCTTGTTTTTATCTCGCCCTTCTTTCCCTGAGGGCAGAGAAATTTCCCAACCCACTGGATCATTTTGTCAAGGGAGATAGATAACTTTCCAGTTCCTCCCTCTCCCCACCCTCTTCCCCCCATTAGCCAATCCAATTATAGAAAATCAAATATCTTGCTAGAGCTGGCCAAATTCAATTACACAGGTACTTCTGGGTAAATTTTGGCAGTGAATAGTTTGCTCGCTTTACCCAGACTTTCTCTTTAATAAAATGCTCCCAGTTAGCCAATATATCTTGTTATAAAATAAAACAAAACCCCACATATACATGCAACCATAGATAAGCAGAGACATTTTCTTCAGATGCTTTCTGGGTATAGATTTTCAGGTATCTCCCAGGACCTCTACACCACTCTGGGTCTGAACTGTTAAATCCTGTCTACCTCCTCATGATTAAACGGCAGGATGGGAAGTCCTGCCTTTCAAAGCTGGAGCTCAGCAGTCAAATACCAAAACTGCATCTGTTCAAAATATGTTCCCCTTTCACTCGGAAAAAAAAACCACAAACATGTCATGTACAAGTACTTTTTTAAAAATAAGGTATTTCATTTGAAAGCTCTAATTTTTTATTAAAGAATGTCAGGGCAACACCAGGTAGAACTTCCAATGACTCATATTCTTATTTATCTCTATAGGCTTAACTCTATTTTTAAGTAGCATTGCTTGTCTCCTCTGCTTTAAAAGGGGCAATTCATTGCTAGACATGAAGTCCACCTGGGTATCACAACTCAGAGAGGAGAAAGGAGACCTCTGGAAACTACCCTTTAGCTCACTGGAACAAACCTTTACCACAATATTTGGGGTCTTCTGTAAAAACTCTGTGAGGCAAAAAAAAAAACAACCAAAAAAAAACCAAAACCAACATACTATTTTCCTTAAGAGGGAAATTGTTGTTTTTAAGGTTTTGCAGGTGGCCAAATTAATAGTTGCATAAGACAGAGGACATATGAACCAACCAAAAAAGTATTGCCTCAAAGAACCATCCCTCGCACTCTTTAGGGATCCCCAGACCAGCACTAAAATGTCCACAAACACTTCAAGGTTCTGTGAAATGCAAACAGGAAACGTTGGCCAAAATAACCAAACCTCAACTGTCTGGCAGTTATAAGATATTGCCTAAAAAATTTTCATTGTGTTTTTAAACTTTTTGAAGCTTCGTGTGGAGAAATACTACAAATATTCTCTCCCTCTTAGTCCTGTTGTTGTATTCTTGACCTTATGCAACTCATCCAGTAAAATGAGACAGTGGATTGGCATTTGGAATGAGTCAGAGCTGATGTATCTCCTTTTTCTCTTGGATAACGCCTCTTCCTCCTCTCAATAAAACCTTGTATTATTCAAATGGGGTGTAAAGACAGTGGACCAGCCAAGAAACATGCACTTAAGATGTCTGAAATACAGAATGCTAAACATGTCCCCTGGATCCCTTCCAAGCTGGTTTAGTTACTAGGCTTGTTTCATAAAGGAAATGGGTGCTAAGTGTGAAAAGTGAAAATGCGTGGAAGGGCATTTTTCAGGCTGCTTTAATGTTCACAGCCAGATAACAAAAAGTTGGTCATCTCTGATTTCAATAATTCTTCTGAAGTAATTCTTCTTCCTTGTTTGTCCTAAGATGGAGGGAGCTGCTGTGAGTTGTTAGACAAGTTTCTCAGTCCTTTCTAAGCAAAAGCTTCAATTCAGTTAAAAAAACCCAAACAAACAAACTACAATTCAAGACCAAAATTTTGACAGTTTAGGAGGAGGAGGGGAAGGGGGAGAATGGGATTAGACTTATATTAGGTAGCAAGAACATCCAGATTTAGTATTGTGAGGATTAAAAAAAAAAAATCCCAGAGCTTCAGAGTGGATAAAAGCTTTCTTGCTTCAGTGCCTAAACCAACTTCTAATTAATGGGGTTTAGGAAGACATTGTCCTTATGAGTATGTTATCCCCATAGCTGCCCACTGAAGGGTGCCCTGCCTGTTGCAGGGAAGCAGATGGTATTGACCACTGTCTGAGACAGGCTATTGAACTAAGACTGACTGTTGATCTGGTCCTCTACGTCTGTGCTTTTTTAATCTAATCTCATCTAATCTAATCCTAATGCATTTTTCTTGTGTGTCTCAAAAACTCCCAGGTATATACATAAAATCTTTTTGAATAAACTCTTCAATACCAATTGAAAGTGGCCTTCTGGTTTGTGATACCCTCCTGCTTTATCAACCCAGCTATGAAATCTTCACCCCAAACAGTGATGTCATCCACTGCAGGTATATGACACGTTCACCCAGAACAAATAGCTGTCCGGTGTAAGGATCAATTACAAATACTTGGATTTTGGAGGAAACCATAAGGGAGTTGGTTTGCCCAGGAAATGTGCAGGGTGACACACAAAAAGGTTTCAGAGTCAAGATTAGCAGTCTTTGATGAGCTTTGTGAGGACACTTCTGACTATAAATGAACGATCATTTTGTGGACACAAGATGTAGAGGATTGTCGGTGACTTGTACACCTGGATATAAATCATGCCATGAATTTTTTTTTCTCCAACCAGTCAAACAGTCAGTGTTTTGAAGAAGACTTTGTCATATTTAATAGTGTTGTCAACCTTGCAGTTTTGCTGGCCTGTTAATAAGAAATTCCAAAATGAGACTATTAACTACTGTTCTCCCAGAGCTGAGCAAAGCCAGCCCCTACAGAGTCTCACTTGAGGTGGGGTGAAAGATTTCATGGTGCAAAAATGATAAGCTCAGTTCACTCCCAGGGTAACTTCAGTGTATATGGGAAGCCAGTCTGCCACCTGCCTTGACAGCAACAGCTACAGGGGAAGGAATTTTAACCCTTCTGGGCTGATATGGATGTTGAGGCAAACACAGGTTGCAGTTCTTCTCAAAGTAAATCATTTATATTCTGTATATTGCTGGTGCTTTTTTTTTTTTCCCTTTTTTTCTCTGGGTGCCATCTCAGTGTGAAGATAAACAGACCTGGCAGGAAATATCCTCTCAAAACAGAGAAAGAAAAGCCTTAAGGAACTTGATAGATAAAACTATACTTATATTTCCCCACTCTGCTGAGAGATTTATTCTGCAATAAAAGTTATGCCAGAAGCACAGACAGACAGCTCCAGACTAATGCCAAACTCCTGCCAGAACCACTAAATGATCTGCATGGTCAGAACCTACTTTCCAATGTGTGAGAAATGACTGCCCTAATTGACAATTTCGTTTTAAGATTTGCTTTTAACAAGCTGTAGCAATGAGTTGGTGGGTGTTTGCCCTGCACATACAGTCCGTTTCTATTGTGTTTTGGTGTGCACTTTCACCCTCTTAAGCAGGTCACCCTCCAATAGAGAAAAAAAGGAAAATAAAAAAATTCCTATCTGTCCAGATGGTCCAAAAAAGCAACTCACAGGTGGTAGGAGTCAAAAAGGTTAGAGCTCTTGATTTTGTTAATCCATTCATTCTCAAACAAAGATTCCTGTCCTTCAAACTCTTCTATTTCAGTCTTTTGATGCAGGTAATTTGACCTTATGTGGGGGACAAAAAGTGACTGTTGAAAGATAAGGATATTTTCAGAGTCATAGGCACCTGAACAACTGATTTCAACTTCTATGGGGTCTTTCCTGATGCCAGCTTTAATTTTTATTCATCACGGTGTTGACTTGGTTAATTGTGCATTGAAAACAGCACCGTTTGCACCATTAACATTGGGCTGATCTGTTCTATCAACAGAGGAACACAGCCCAAATGGATGCAGAACGCCTTGCAGCTGAAACTTGTCGTGTGAGGTCTGGTTCCAAAAGACATTACCCAGAGTTTCAAACAAAAAAGGTGCAAAAAGAAAAAGAATGTTTTCCCCCTTTGCAAAAACACAAAGCAACCCACAATACCAATAATAAGTAGAAAAAAGTAGAGAGTGGAATTTTGCTACTGTTCAGATAATTCAACAAATGTTTGATCCAGCATTCACTGAAGTCAGCAGGATTCTTTCCATTCCCTCCCTTGCCCAATTGCAGCATCATTAGCCACATTACTTCTAACTGTTGGGCATCTACATCTAATGTTGCCCTCTCAATTGCAGCAAATAAAAATAGAAAATTAGAGAACTCAGCTTTCCATATCAGCACCTGAGGAAGGGGACTGAGCAAAATTTCCACCCAATTACCTTCATGGCCAGATGCACAAGGTTTTGATCACCTTTCCTTCAGTTTGGGAAGCATTATTTGCTGTGCAGCATTTTCCAGGTGATGCTGTAAATGATAGACCCTCATATAAAAGGCGCACCATGTATGGATGTTGCACCTGAAGCTGCAATCTTTGCACTTCCCCTCTTTTTGCCCCTTCACATTTGCAACATTAACATTGCATTAACATAGGGATGGGGTGTTTAATATGGGTGTGCAGTTGTTTGCAAATCAGTTTGCAAAGCACTTTGCGATCCTTCTGGATGAAACGTACTATATAAGTGTCAGTCATTATTACTATCATTACTATCATTATTATCATTATAAGTTCACAAGGAGACAAACAACCACGTTGGAATAACAGTGGGGGTAGATTTTTCAAAGCCACAGTGGAGATCTGAGCTGCGTGTCAGTGCCATGAATGCAGAGTTAATGGCAGTTCTAATGGATTACCCAGCAAGGAGAGCTTTGGCCTTGTGAAAGGAGGGGTACGTTCAGAGCTGCAACTCCAGTCCTTGAAGCAGCACATCTGAGAAATGCCAGGGAACTTCAGCTTCTTTTCCTGCTGTGAAAGATGATTCATATCAGGACATGTAGTGGGGAATGTTGGGAGAATTGACAGGAGGAAGATTTGTGGGACCTCTGTAAAATGGCAGCTGTATCGGGATTTGCAGCTGCTTCTGACCCTGTAAGCATAATATGCATATTCCAGGATAGTGCTAGAGAAGCTCACCTTCTCCATAATTCTGTGCAAATTCATCTTGGGGCAAAACCTTTCATCTGGATAGGTGAGAAAAGGAAATCAAGAAGGCATCCCTCTGGCATTTTGAGATCTGGAATGTATGTCAGAAAAGACAACTCTTTTCTGGACTTTCAGAAATTGGTTGTATTCATAACCACCATATTTTACTAATCTTCTGTGTTAGCCTCTCCTGACCTCACCACTGTTCTACAAGGGGTTACTATCCTTTTCATCTCTTAAAAAAAAAATAAAAAAATCTTGTTTGGATGATTTTTAAATTAAATTCATCTCTGGGGACATTCCTGCTTAAGACTGGGGGGTTTAGTGGTGTGGATTTTCGAGGGGATTTTTGGTGGTGCTAGTGGTTTGGTTTGGTTTGGTTTGGTTAGGTTTGTTTAGGTTTGGTTTGGTTTGGTTTGGTTTGGTTTGGGGGTTTTTGCTTGTTTTTGTACTTATTATTTTGCCAATGGATAATTTCTCAGACATTTTAATTGAGATATTTCTGAGGACTCTACAGTAGAGGAATATCTGTTGTGGAACCATTGCCCAAGTTATGTACAGAAATATAGCCCTGGATTGTGAGTACGTTTATAGATGGCACAGGTTCTGGTTTTAATATTGCAATTTCATATTACTGTCTTTCATTTTTCTTGGGAAGGCTAAAAGCCAAGTGTTTGGCTCAAATCAGACATGACATTTTAAAACATAATTATAAAGTAATTGACTGAAACCAGAAGTTACTGTTAGCAGGTTGCATGGCTGAAGTGGAAACGGCCATAAAGCACATCTCATGACGTAACAGTCCCTAATGGTATACCAGAACTGAATCTGGTATATCAGAACGTGGTGTTGACAACACCAACAGAAACAGCTGCTGTCCTAACCATATGTGTTAGTATTCAGGCACCTACTTCCAAACAGAATTAATCCTCGATCTGGATTTTAAAACACCTAATTTTAGTCTAGTTTCTTAAGAAACAGAATTTATGCAATCAGCCTCTTTGTGTTCCTGTCCATCTGTTCCTCCTCCTCAGGAACTGTGCAACCACTGAAATTTGACTGATCTGTTGTGTATTTGGGGTCCCCAGTTAGACCTTGGATTTTGAAGTGGAGCTAAAGCAGCATGAAGTGAGCTGAAGTGGAGGTGGAGTGAAGCAGCATGAGGTTTGGCCCTTCTGAGCGCTTGGCTTGCTTCTTAGCTTAAAGAACAGACAGATCATGTTATATTCTATGTGAGAATGAAAAGGCAGATGCTACAAATATCCTGCTGCTTTGCTGGGCAGGAGCATCCCAGACTGTATTCCTCATAGCCTACACTACAGAATGAGAATTTAGGGTAAATGGGACCTATGGCATGAGCCACACGAAAGTAAATCAAGGCTAAATCGAGGGCATATACCCATTTCCTCAGTTTACCAGGAAATTCCTGTCCCTTTCACTAAATCAAGAGATATTAAACCTGTATGGATACCACACAGTCAAAAGAAGGGGAAAGAAGAAAGCAACCTTTATTCATGGTATTTTTTGTGATAATCCACCTGTCCACACTATTATTGTCTTGTAATTAGGGTGAAAGACACTTAAGACAGCAATTCTCTTTTCTTTGTTTTCTTTATGGTCCTGATTATAAGTGGGTTTTGGGTCACGTCTGCATCTCTATGTGTTCTTTTGATTAAAATAATTTAAATTTTTTTAAATCTAGGCTCAATTAACCCTCTGTCCCTTAGTTTTCCAATCTGTAAAATAGAGCTAATAAATACATCCCATTTACAGAACTGCTATTCGAAATTAACATTTTTACAACTGATTTGCAGAGAAAAACCCTTTGCAAGTGCAAAGTAATTATTGAAGATACATTTACAGATGTATGATGACAGACAACTGTTCATGAAAACCCAGCTGCAAATCTTAAACACAACTATTTAGCGCTAGCATACTTCTCTAGTAAGCTTTATGGATTAAGGGACCAAAAGGGATTTGGATTTGGAATGGATCAAGTCCCTCCAAGGTTTCTATTGGCCATGTATTTCCAAAATAATCCCACTATCATCACAGTGTTTTCATGTTCAGCTTGAAAAACAGCATTTGATTTCTCATCTCTTCAAAGATTCCTTGACTGCTAAGTTGTTGATTACAATTCAGATGTTAATTGAGGAACTGGAGGATGAGTGTGGGTTGTTTTTTTTTTTGCAGCGGAATATTTTTACTGGAGAAATGAGGTGGCAAAGGATGTTTTTGACAAATAGATGCCAATTTAATGCTGCTACGTACACTATTCCCACTTTCCCCTGCAGGGGCTTCCTTTACAGTCCCACAATGTGCTAGTTTCCAGAGGCTATGCCTCTGATTATCTCAAAGTTGACAGCATTTCAAACAGTCAGCAACCCTGTTTTAAACGAAGCTGTGGTGATTGGTTGAAAAAGACAGCCTGAAGGCCTCCTGATCCAGGAAGCCACTTACACATATGACATCTTCCCCATACCCTTACTTCTTCAGATCCACTCAATACCAGTTTCTACCATGATAGTGCCCTTGGGAAATCAAACAATTAATAATGGCTGAGAAAAATGCAAAGTTAATTGATACTTGTTCTATTATTCAATGAAAACTGGGGTTGCCCATGATAGATCTGCAATAGTATTTCTCTTTCTGTGTCTTCCCTTTTGGCACTGTTAAGTCTTTGGGTCAGAGAAGGTGATTCTCATATGTATTTGTTAAGTTTCTGGTCTAAATTAACACTTCTGTTGGGAAAACAAGAATTTTCTCCCTAATGTATAATTATTTTTTTTCTTCATATCTTGAACATGCCTTGTAGAAAATTAAAGTTGATTTAAAGATTTTAAGATTCAGAGAGTTGAGTCAATCAAAATAAACCATACTGTAATTTTAGAATTAGTTTGTCTAATGTGATATTCTGTGATGTCTTCACATCCTAAACTAAAAAATGCCCTTTACCATCAGACATTTTTTCTTCTGATAGGTAATAATAAAGGGCAACAATTTTTCCTAACTTTCCTTTGTAGAAGCTACATATATAGCATCCTTAAATCCCTTTCCGAGAAAAAGTTTCAAGACCTCATCTCTTTTTTTTTTTTAACTCTTCTAGAGCCTTCACATTTTATCAGTATTCAGTTTGTAAAATGGGCAGTTGGAAAAGCACTGTTTTGATTTAACACCCTCACTAAAACCCTATGGATAAGTCACATTTGTTGCCTTTTCCTCATTAAGCCTTTACTCCTGGAACTCACAATCCTCTTGGTCCGGGAAATCACAGAGGGAATTTGCCATGCTGGCAGTACAACCTGAATTCTTCATGTGTGTTGCTGCTGTTGCGTTCTGGATATATATGCACTCTTGCTTTCTTCCTGTTATAGTTGCGAGGCTGCACTTGGGGAAAGGAGGGAAGGTGAATGCAGGACCTTCAGGAAGAAAGGAGCGTTTGAAGGAGCGGAACGTGGAGACAGGATGTTCCAAGCGTAACAGGGACATAAAAAGGAATGAAACATCATTTTGGACAAGAAGAAAAGGGGAGAGGAGACAAAAATGTTGAGTCGCTGGCAAGCACTAAATCAAAGAGGGGGGCCTTGAAGTCAAGGGCAATGCCTTCCATTATATCAATACAATTAATGGCATCCTTATGTTCAGTTATTTGCATTAACAGCAAAGTTAATGCCGGCAAAGATCAATGCTGAGATTAGTGATGTCCAAATCAACATGCTTTTAAGCAAATTATTTCCACTGTCTGAGTCCCTCTCCTAGTTAGTAGCATGAATCTTTGGTGGTGTCTGCAGCTCCATCAGCAGATGCCTCTTAAGGGCTGCTGTCTCTTAAATATAGTCCTGCTAACATTAGTACCACTTGCACAGTAAGCAGGAATATCAGGTCAATAGATCCACTCAGTGTGGATGTCCTGTACATCTGCAACAATGGTCAGAAGCAAAATGTTCCTTTTGCATTAGTGATTAATATTACTATTATTATTGAGAATATTTTAATTTCCTTTTCTCTTTGATCCTCTCTCACACAATCTGATTATTGTGCTTATTCCTTCTGAAAAAAAATGGGCCTGTTGTCTTGGAACATTAAACCCAAACAAATAAATCACACTAAATCCCATGAACCACCTCCACCCATGTTGCAAAGGCAAAGTAATCAGGCAGCTGTGGTCAGTAGCAGCTCCATAATATGATGACAATGTTCTTCCTGCCAACAGGAGGCCTGGGAGCTTAAGACTTTCAAAAGCAGATTCAAAAAAATGCCTTTGGCTGGGAGCTGGTGGGAGTAAAGCTAAATCTGTGTATCTCAAAGTACCCCAAAAACCTCTTAAGGAAAATATCCTTGACAGCAGTGACCCAAAATATTCTGCATTTTTGCTCAGTCTTGAGTACTTGGCTGAGTGTTGATCCCTGTTCAGCTGTTCCTATGTAGTCTTCTCTGCCTTTGGGCCCTCTTATAGAACTTAGAAGTTCTCCAGCTTTGGTTCTGCCCCTACATTTAGACTTGACAGACACTGAGTGCCTTTTGGCACTTTGAACATGCACGATAGCCAGCAACGGGCTCTCCGCAGCTCCGCCGAGACACACCCACAGTACTCCAAGTAGCTGCTGGCAACTCTGGGCTGGAAACATGTTGGAAAGGACTGATCAAAGTAATTTAGACAACGTTTTTCTACTGAAAAATCATGTTTTTTTTTTTTTAAATGCCTTTTTCTTTTTTTTTTTTTCCAAGAGAAATCATCAGGGAAGTATCTTAGATTCAGGCTTGAATTTCTTTTGAAAATTAGTGACATTGGGAGAGAGAGAACTCTGGATTATCAGGCTTTCAGGAAGTTATCCAAAAAAATTCCTTTTCTGCTGATCAGTCAGTTATTCTCTAGCATTTCTTTCTCTATTTTTTTTTTACTCATTACAATAAATCTGTGTACTTTGTGAGTCAAATTTTCAGTTTGATAACAACAAGCTGGAAAATTGGAGAGGATTCTATAAGAAATATCTTTTTAAATACCATTCTGTTGGAAGACACGGAATTCAAATTAATCTTAAGTGCAGACCATTGGCAAGATAGTTTTGCTGGTAATAATAGAACAAGGTTTTGATGATATAGCAAAGATACGAAAAATATACCCAGAGCCCTGAGACTGTATATGAATGAAGCAGTAGAGGTAGCAGTAGCAGTGGTATCAGTACACTTTCTGATGGGTGAATAGACAGGTGGACCATGATGTGCAATATTTTTGGATATCACTTAGTGTTGGATAAGCATTTCACAAAGAAATATCTGCTATAATTAAATACTATGGTTCTGGCACCTTGAAGAACTGTATAACCTACCTAGATTCTAATTTCTTTTAATTTCTAGAGATCCTGTCACCTCCCTCACAAAACAGCAATGTTTTCCACCCTACACTTGGTACTTTGTGACACTAAGACATAGTGTCAGATAAGCAGAGTGCTTTCTTGCAACCCTTTTCCTTCCTGATAGCCCCCAGTCCTTGCTAGGCTATTACTGAAAGCCAGAGGAAGGTGAAGGGAACGTCTTTGGGCCCTGGTTTAATTCAGAGCACCTGCTGTCTTCCTGGGTGCCAGAATTGTATAGCCTTGTTGGGAGCCAGGATGTAATAGCTGTGCCTGATAAATAGCAGCACTAAACGTGCTACAGCAAAGGTTTTCTGTACTATAATAATTGTAGGCGCTGACTTGGTGCAATATATCTTTGCCAGCGTGTAGTGACAGAATAAATAACTGTTTTTAACTATAGGATCAGGAAAAGCTAATGCAGTGATTGAGGGAAAGTATCCAGCTAAATGTAGTCTGTCTTTGTTATGCCGTCCTTCCAGCCCACTCCTACCTGTGCTGAGGGGGTGACGGATGGACTCCAGCCACGCCAGCCTCCGCGGCTCCTCCTGCACCCAGCGGGGCTGGTTCACACCTGGGCTGCATTGTCAGGGCTGTATCTGCCCCCGTGACACCTCCTGGGCAAAGAGAAGGAGGAGGCAGAGAGGAGGCTGAGAAACCAAACGTTCCAGGAAGCTGTTGGAGGGGAAACAAATCAAGGTCGCGAGTTCACAGTCTTTGCAATCTGGTCAGTCTTTGTTGGCCAGGAGAAAATTAATGTGAGTCCAGCCCAACTCCTGGCAGGATTTCCCTCACTCAGAAGGGTGCCAGAATGGTTGGTCACCATGTTGACAGTCCTGCAGGGACCAGGATTGAGAGGGGTCTGGTATCTAAGCTAATGTCAACTATTTTTTCCTGCCCGTACCTGAGATATTTTATCTTGCTCAGGTGGTTGTAGGATATTTCACACAGTCACTTTCTTCTCTGCTGTGGTTTTCTTTTGGAAATAAAATAAGCACAATACCAGAGAAGAGCTTTCATTGATGCCAGGCTTCAAGGCAACAGCCATCAGGAAAAAAGATCAGGCTTTGGAAAGTGTTGTCAGGGCAGAGAATCCCTTGTCTGCTTGGGGTATAAGACATAAATATTTTCCTTCTTGGGCTCTGGAGTTTTATGTAAATCAATTTCTTATGAAAGATTAAGGTACAACAGGATTAACTAGGGAGGGATCTTTGGAGCATGGGAAAGCACAGAAGGGAAGAGCCCTTGCTCCAGCTTGAGTGTCACTGTGTCTGGCAGGAGGTCAAAGAAGGTGAAGCCTTTTGCTTCCGTCCAGGGGCTGACCCGAGATGAGGGTTCCCTCCCACCATTTCCAGGGCAGTGTTGCATTTGCTCTGCAGATTATTTTTCCTTCCACCTCTCTCCTTTCTACAGCTTTGCCGGCTCTTGCTGCTTGTACTGAGAGTACACTTTGCATAATTTATCTCTTTCCTAATGAGGAGATGAAGTCCTGGCTGCAGCTAATGGCACTGAATTAGCTCACCTGCAGTCTGAGCACTGGATCTCATTTACCAAATCTGCTCTGAGTGTCTGGGAGCTCCTGCCAGCCTTTGAGGTACACACCTTGGAGATGTGGCTGGATGGCCAAAAGAGTGCTCGGGGGGAAGAGTCTTTAGTCAGCTGAGACTAAGGTGTCTGAATTTTAACTTGATTCTTCTGCTACAGTGAATGCCATACTCTTGTGAGTCTGCCCCGAGTAGAGTTACAAACAAACTACCCTCACCCACGACCAGTAGACCCAGAAAGGAAAGGTCTGGTTGAACAGCAGATCTGGTAATCACTGTACATGCATCCTTTTCATGCCCACAAGCAGTGCGTTTCAGGCAGGTCAAGGAGGCCTGCACATTGCTAGAGTTTTAACCAGTTTTAGTGACTTGTAAATGTGTTTCTCCTACAGCAAGGAAAAAAGAAGTAACAAAAAACAAAAAATCATTGAGGAGAGGCTGGGTTTTAGAACCTTCATAGAAAAAAAGCAAAACAATACAAACCCAAAGAAAACAATCTAAAAGGCAACCAAATTCTTCCATCAGCATTTCCTCTGTAAGGCATCGAAACCTATGGGTGATTGGAGGAACATTTTAAAAGGTAAGAAATGATTCCATGTCAAACTTGGCAACCATCATTTTATTCAAGAAGTCCAACTTTTCATGAATTTGGTAAAAGAGTGCAGGAATACTTGTAATTTTCAGGGTATTTAAAATGTAGCTCTTGATTCTTGGATATCAATTCATCCTTATACTCTGTCTGTGGGGCAAAGGATCACAAATAGAACACAGTTCCATGTCCATGCTCTACACATCAGTCCAAAATAAATTCAGTGGTATTCTGGTAGGGCTTTTTATGTGAGAACAAGTGTAGAATCCTGTTGAGTCAAATTAGAGGTTCACAGACTAGCAGAATGTCCAACTGTGGCAAGTGGCACATACTCAGGGAAAAGATACCAAAAAGAAAGTAGCCTGACAGTGATGGCACTGATTCATTAAACACCTGTATTTCGGGCAGTGCTGCCAAGCCTGGAAAGTGTTCTCATCGTCACACACGAAAATTAGGGGTGTTGACTAAACTTGTTCCACAAAAGGCAGAGAGAAAGTGACATCTCAAGAAGACAGGAGCTATCTTACCCTAAGACATGTAACCTCTCCCGGCCAAAATTGTCTGATGCCTTAACTGAAATTTCCTCATAACTGAGCGAAAGTTTTTCTCAGTGAAGTGCTTTAATACTATTTTCATACCTTTATTTGTTCTTTGCTTCTGCACTCTAAGCAGAAGAACAATTCCTTCAACTGTCTCTTCTGGACAGTGTTTTCACAGCCCCTAATTCACCCTTCTCTGAATTCACTGATCAATCCACACATTTCTTCAAGGAGAGTGTCAAACCTTGGTTCAGCTGGGGCTTTTTCGGTACAAAAGGAGTGTGAAATTTGTTCACCTTTTTTTCTCCCATAGTCTAGTTATAGTCACTTGAGTTAGGAGGCGTAGTGAACAGTGTTAATGCACTGCCCTGTGCTTAAAGACTGCATCAGTGCTGCTAGAGGATATTAAATATTTCATGGTTTGTTCTTGTTTCTTTTCTCATCATACTGTACAATTTCAGCATCTTGTGCAGCCTAGCAGAGGTTGCTTTAGATAATAATGACTGGCTAATGCAAGGCAGAAAAATTCTTGGATCATTCCTGTGGTCTTCTCTGGCCTCAATATTTTTTGAATCTTCTGTTGCATTTGCTTGTCTTTCTAATCCATTCATAAGGATCCATGTGTGTGATGCACGTTGATGTAGATAACTACCTCTACAATCATCCTTATAGCAACCATTCCACATGTTTTTGTGATTGCACTTACACATAAATCCATGTGTGTCCGGGTATGTGAAAAACATCTGCAGAGACAACAGTTGGAAGCACCCAAGTGTTTTCCAGTCCAAGGATTTGGTTTGACGAGGCTCTTTCTGCCACAGGAGTGAAGGAATGGAACTGGGGGCAGATCCTTGAAAAAACTGATCATCCTCTTTACCTTTGCAGTCCTCAAAGAGCGATGGGTGCAGAAATAGTGTAACATTTTTCCAGAACACCCAAATTGTCCCTAGATGAGAGCAGGCAGGCTGAGGAGCAGAGCCCTTTTGTTGCCCCTAGCAATGTTCTTCTCCAGGCAAGTGACCAAGTTTCTGGCCAGATCCATTCCTACATACGCCTGCCAGTGTTTAGATGGGAATTTCATCACACCATGTCACCGAAAACCATCCTCCAGGACAAACGTGTGTAAGAGAGCAGCAGTCCCAAAAGCAGCCTAAATACCAGGAAAATTGCCAGACCCTACTGCACGCTAGACATATGCTGAAAGCATCGCTAGACCATGATGAGATCCATGAATCCCTGGGCTTCATTTTCTCCCAGCCCCCTGTTCATATTCATGAGTTCAGTGGCTTTCAACATACATTTTGTTCCATCTTCTGTTCTCCTTTCCAAGGCGAGAGAACCACTGGTGCTCTTAATTCACATGTTTCTGTGTATTCTTCAGTCAGGAAGAAAATGTTGGAAAATGGAAACCATTTGGGGTTGTGGATAGTCTCTCTGTTTGACTGTTTGTTTTTTTAATTCTCTATCACCACTTCTGCCCTGCTACTCTCCCCCTCCTCCCTGCCTTTTGGGGCATCTCTAAGCCCAAAATCTCTAAGCATGGAGATAAAAATTGTACTGGAAATCAGCAACTGGGCACATACTCTGTAAATTTCACATGCTAATGCATTTCTGTGTTAGCCAAAAATAGCAACAGGACCACCACCACCAACAACAAAAGAAAAAAAAAATGTTTAATGCAAATCACTTGCCACTGACTCTTTTCCAAAACAGTAACATTTAGTCTATAGTGCAGTGCAGCTGGCTGCTGGCCCCCTGTGGAGGTTTCTGACTAAGGTACCATTTAGAAACAATTTGGCTGATCCATCTTATGTATTTTTGGCAGATCTTGTCCCTCATTTCTTCTTTACTAAGAAATTATGACAGATGAGCCTCAGATACAGATATCATCTGATAGATTCTCCTAGAGGATTATTTTAAACCTAGACCACCTGTAGATGTCCTGTTCATCCTTTGGATGCCTGTCCCAAGATCAAACAACCTGTGGCAATCCTATCTGTAAACTCCAGAGCACCTCCTCTGGGATTCTCCAATATTAGTATAATCCAGGTTCTGCTGAAATCAGTGGCAAAGCTCTGATTTGTGCCCAAACCCTGTTCATCCACGGGATGATTCTCAAATTATGGAGATTCCCACTGCATCATTTGTTTATCCATTCATCCTATCTTCATAGAAACTTCTCATCACACTTGACTCTGTATTTCTAAGTGGGGTCAGTATTAGCTTTCACTCAGGTTGCAATTCAGTTCCTTGGCAGTTTGACTTATTCTCAAGAAGTGCCATTATTTTGTGAGATAACTGCAGAAGGAGCCTGATACAACTAATTCAGGTGTCTTGCCTAATGAAAACCGTGGTTAAATTCAAATCCTTAGGGAAACACAAGGCTCTGCCCAATACTCTCCTCTCCTCTCCAGCTGCCCATTGTTGTACTGAGTCTATCTGTACCTTCATAATACTCAGGTGAAAAACGTGTTCATCTGTTGTGACCTTCATGTAGTCACTTAATCTCAGTGCTAGGGTTCCTGTAACTTTCCATCCCTTCCTATCCATCATCTCTGCTTACATTGTGGAGTCTTTATGCAGCTTAAGCTTCCTGGTAGCACTAAAATATAAATCATAAATTATATTAAGGTCATGTCTCTTCTCCAATATTGTATTCAAACAAAACATATATAGTTTTTCATCTGCTTTTCAACCATTGTTATCTTACCCTTTTCAGGCTAAAATGAGAGCTCTTACTGGATTTCATTCAACACACACAAATTTTAGATGTCTGGAAATAAGGTGCTAAAGTTAATCCAGTCCTCTAGACCTTTCTATAGACAATGGAGAAAAAGGACCATCACAGAATAAATTTTGTCTTGTATATTATGAAACTATGACTAAGAACAAAAAAAAATCTTTTTGGAGACATGTGCATCTCTATTTGATCAGGAAAGGAACTGGAATGATTAGGTTAAACTATATACTACACTGTTAAAATTCCAATTGACAGAGATTAAAATAATCATATGCTAAATACACACACTTCTTACTGTGTCTGTGTTTTATCCAGTGCCCTGGATAAGCATGACACTTCTGCTTTTATATTTTCTGATTCAGATGAATTTTTCTTATTGATTGTCTTCTCTTTCCCATATGAGCACAGGACAGCATTGTTGAAAGTATCTTTTTTTAAACAGGTGGTGTCATAACAGACCCTAAGACACAAAATGCAGCTCTAAAGATGTCGTGTAAGGCTGGAAATGCCTATGATTGTGCAATCATGAAACATTTCTTTTCATCCCAAGTTTACCATACATTTCAGTTTTGGTGACAGCCCAAAATTTCTCTATGCTAACTTTCCTATTAAATGAAAACAGCCCACTTACACATCTGTTTCCCCCTCAGAGATATTTTTGTTGATGTGTTTGAAACTTTGAGATTACATTGATCTTTCTGAAGGCTGAGAAATTAGCACTGTTTTACCAAAGTCACTCTAAGGATATCTGCTATTTTTGCTTCATTTCACACATCATGTGGTGATTCTTGAAGGTGTAGTCTATGACATATAGTGACATGATTATGCAAAGATTGCCAAATATGTTTTAGACAAAGATTCATTACCAAGAAGCTCAAATAACCTTCCATGATAGACAGTAAGATAAAAAATTTCAAAGATTTTGATTTAAAATAATTAGATTTTAAAGGTGGCTGCATATGTATTATACACATAGCATTTTGCACATGATTCTTTCAATGAACTCAAAAAGGAGAAATGCATTGTCCAAATCCTACTGACATTAAAGAGAAGCTCTCTGACTTGAAACCTACCTGCCTCAACAAGAATGAACTCAGACATGCTAATTTAACATTTTACTGTTCTGTTTTCTTTGTTTTGCTTTCACATGTGCTCTTTCTCATATTCTAGTTTTAAAAGTACAGTCTTATAAGATTTACAATGATGGGTCTTTTGTTTTTCTTCTTCTGTTAACTTATCGTCTGGCTATAAACTTACGATAAATTTCAGACATAAAATGTGCCAAAGTCTACAAACCTAGTGGATCACCACATGGGATGAATAAAAAGCAGAGGGCTATTTATCTGTCCTTGGAACTAATTAGTAACTGCATCTCCTGGATCCCTTATTCTTTGGATACTCAAGTACAAACACAACCCAGTTACACTTCAGGGTGTATTATTAAGTTCTCTCTAAAAAGCTTCTCTTTGCTCCAAACTGTAGATCAAAGTGATTCAGGTGTTACCCGGATCCTCCTAAGTTCCAGGTAGCAATGTGGGAAGGGTTAACTGCATACCTATACAGGACACAGACTGACCTCCTGCCCCTCAGCAGAGAAAACATTTATCTTTACCAGCTTAGCTTGAGTTGATCCCGCCTTGTACTGAGGGAAACCGACCTCTGGAGCTCCCTTCCAGCCCTGTTCTCTCTGATTTCCTTCAGGGAAAAGGAAGCTATCCAAAGCAATTTAGGGTGGGGTCTCTGGAGAATGCAATATACTTTCTGCAAAGGGCAAAGCAAGGAAGAACTCATTCTGCTAAAGTTATTCAATGCTATCCCCTGCCAACATTTACTTAATTATCTTTCTGTTCTATAATGGCAATTGAGTTACGGCTCTTTCCTGGAACTTCTATATCCTTCCCTAGTGAATGTGTTTGTGTGTGTATTTTAAAGAAGAATAAATTGAGTCCAATCAGTTCTGCTTTGCTCAAGGCAGAATTTATGATGGCCTTGTTGGAGAAAGAAGCCACGAGGCAGGAGAGGACAGTACTGCTGCTATATATTAGCTGTTAAATATGCATCATAAACTGAATGCTCTTCTCTCTATACTCTTCAAAAATCTATCTCAGGGATATTGTTGCCACTTGTCAGGATCGTGCACTGCCTAAAATGTTTCGCTCCTCTGTACTTGCTCAGCTTCTCCAGATTACCTTAGTCCTTGTGGGCTGCATTCACCCAGACCTCAGGCACACAGATCTGATGTTTCAACTCCATTCCCTCACTCCAGAGACAATTTGATGCCCATATAAAAATGAAGGGTGATCCCCTACACAGCACATCTGCCTGGTGAACCGGAGGCATCATTTTCTTACTATCCACGTTCTCCTGTGTTACTTTGGAGAAGACAGTGGATGGGAATCTTCTCAGCTAATTTTAGACCTAGTAAAAGGGAAGGTACTCAGTCTAGGTTACTATTCATAGCTCTCTCTGTCGTCAGTAGGGAGACACAGGCACCTTTGTAAGCCTGTGGAGGCCGCCTCTTGCAGCACAGAATGATTCACTGCATGGGGCACCTGACTCCCTGTTGATGATACAGCAAGTGGAGATGCTTGGAACAAACCTGATATCTGAATTTTCCTGGTTATGTTTAAGTGAGCTGAATTTATCCCTCAGTTATGTACCTGACAAATGAGAATGGGCTCACTTCTCCACAGATGTTTGGAGAATATGTACATTCCAAGTTGTTGCTCAGCTGGTATTTCAGTGAGACCGCAGTAGATGCTGAGGATTTGTACCTTTTTCTCCTCTAAGAGCTTTTCCCAAGATCTCCTAGTTAATATTACAAGTTGCTATCAAAGTCAGTTTACTTCTCACTTTCGTAGCCTACACTTATATAATTACAGAAACACTGCTCCTGCAAAAACTCCAAGAAAGCCGTCAGCCATCAGCTGAGTGTATGAGTAACAGCATAAAAGAACAAAATCTATAATCTCTTTCCTCGCAGGAGATTTTTGAAAATTAGGACACATGGGGACACTAAATTTTAAGTTTTAGAGGGTTCTTCCAGTACAAATTTTTCAAGGTGATTTTCATAAATTATTGTTAACTCTTCTCTGCAGCATGAGGAGACCCCAGGTTGAGATAAAGGTCTGCTGTGCTGCCCTTTACCGGAACAGAATGCAGTCATGGCAACATAACGCTAGTAAAGAAAGAAAAGATGAAATATTTTGCCAGTTACTGATCGTGTGATCAGGGGAAAAAAAAATGCCATTTAAAGAAACACTTGACAACATTCCCTCCAACACCCTAGTAATGAATAGTTTCCAGCTCCCAAACAAGAAGAGACAGAGTGTAACAATATAGGCTCAAGGTGCCTTTGCACTAATCCTCATGTCCTAGGGTTATTTGGCTTTAGTTTTATTTAGTGTCAAGTTTTACTTCTATAAAGAGAAAAGAGAAAAAAAAAAAAAGAAAATAAAAAAAAAAGAGCTGATGAATTTTCCTCTTCCTATGGAATGAAATGCCAGAACCTGTTGAGCTGCATCTTCATCGCTGCCTTGGGGGTATTTGATTTCATGAATCTGATTAAATTATTCTGCTTTCAGTATTTCTTTAATATTGCTTTATAAAATATACTCCTAGTGGCTTCAGTAGTGAGAGCACTTGCTGTACTTTCTTTAAAGCTTGCACTGTCCCTCTTGAGACTGGGGGGAAGAGCCCTTATTAAAGAGTTCAGTCATAAAAGCTTCTTCCTCTAGGAGAAGTACTTTGAAACAAGTGAAACACACACATACTTTTTCACTATGATTACAGAGGCACCCATACTAATGCCTTTCAGTGTACTATACGGCCATCTCTGATTTCATTGGCAGAAAACCTCTTTCTGCAGAAATTTCAGAACATTGTCATCTGATCAGAGTCACTAACTGATGGGAGACCATTTTCCCCCCCAGTGGTGAATAACTGGAATTTGCTCCGTGGTGAAATGTTGCATTTTTATATCATGGGGGTTTCTGAGGCTCTGACCTTTTGTAGGGTAAGGCACTGCGTGAACATTCAGTGAGGGACTGACCTGGTGGCAAGGACTGCATAGACCTCATGAGCAGCATGGATAAAATCAGAGTGGATAGAAAAAAATGGGGAGAGGGGATTAAGTAAGGCCAAAGTGAGTGCCAAAGGTGAGTGACAGAGCTGAGAGGAAAAAACCCTTCCTCTCCCCCACCTGGCCGGTACTGCTGTACTGTTACAGCCGATCTGTTGCTGTACTGTGCCCCTTGATCTGATATCAGTTCGTGCCATGGAGGTTAAGGACACTGGGCCTTCAAAGTCACTCAAGAGTTTCAGGAGCAAAAATTCCAAGGCAAATCTTTGAAATTGAAACTGAAGAATCCAGCCCTTTTCTTTTCTGTGCATTACCCATAGAACACAAAAAGTATGAACCAAATATTATATAATGTACTGTTAATAGAATATATTCCAATAAACTGAAAAGCTTGTGCAAACAGTAGGAAAAAGTCAAAAATACATACCCTATGGCTCCTGATCAGTCTCTATCCTCCTCAGTATAATCACATGCTCATAGATATTTCTGTTCTTAATATCACTCGGATGCATGCAGTGTGATGTGCAGGGAAACACTGCCCTGTCTTCTACCTGGTTCTTAACTGGGAAATCATCCGTCTTATTGCTGCTGATGAAAGCCCTTTATTGCTATTAAATGTCTGCAAATAACACCTAAATTGCATTGCATCTCTGAGAGGCACTTATTGTATACATGTATAAATGTATATAATAATTGTTAGGAGCAACTCACGCATCTACTGCTGGTTTGCAAGATAAATGACATTAATCAATAGGATGCCTACAGAACTTTTGGTGAGTCATTTGTTATGCTAATTGAACCACTTAAAGTAAACTGTCAATGAATAGAGATTTTTGACAGCTGAGATGAGACGTGGGGCTAATTAGTCAGTAGCTATTAAAAAAATAAAAACCTGCCCAATTTTCATAATGTAATGTTTAAGAGAGAAGATAATGTTAATCATCTGACCAGACCTCTCTCCCAAAGGATATAGTAGCAAAAGGCATAGCCCATCACAAAAATCAAGGTTCTCTCAGAAGCAAACAAAACAAATGGCTGGCTGCACAGAGATGACAACCTTTGCAAGAGAGTTGATGTGTCCCATAGGTTACAGCGAACTTTTTAATTAATACACAAAAGCCCAACTTCTGCTCTAAATTACCTGTGTCCTTTTAGATCAATCCCCTTGTTTTTGCTCAAAGTATTTTGCATTCATGCTGGCAGCAATGAGATCATTGGGTCTGACTGTGAGGCTTAGTCCTAACCTACAAATCAAATGGATTGATCAGATACACACACTGTCTAGAAGGCATGAGCAGCATTTTGGCAGCCCTTTGGAGCTGGGTTGTAGAGGATGCAACCGCATGAAGTTGCGACTGAGATCACAGGAGAAACTTCAGAAGGTTGCACCTCTCTTTCTTTCTGTGATAGTTTCCAGAGCTTGTAATCCGTTGTTTTTCAGTGCTGCCACTTTCACTCTTGAAATTGCAGAAGCCACAGCAGCAGACGGCTTTGTAAAAGAAGCCTTTCGGTCTTATAGCACAACAGAACCTTTCTATTTCTAACAGACTCAGAAATACTTTGAAAGAAATTACTGTTCCATATGTACCCAGCTGCTGTAGAGTATAAACAGTCAATCTCGATTCCACTGAGGGCATGCCAGAACCCCTGATGCCTTAAACAATGGGACTGGGACTTACTGCTCTTAGTACATTCCAGCCCGAGGTGGCCACAATTCTGTGGACAAACAGCGACTCTAGCGCTGCAGGAAGTGTCAGTAGCAATCACCAGTTACCAACTGCCCACTAAAATTCTCTCTTTTATGCTTGCCGAAAAGGTCCTTAAGACAATTTACCTTTAATTGCAAATTTCCCTTCTTAATTACAACCAGCAAGATTGTGTGGAACCAGAGCTGTCTCGTTTGCTCAGTACTGGAAGTTTGCTCAGCATTGGAAGGAAAATAAAATAAGCTAACGAGCCAGTCATCTAAAGTGTTGCCATTCAAATTTTCCTTAAAATAATAGGATTAAGTAAAGGCAAATTCTTGAATGTGTTGAGGAAAAAAAGCAAGTGTGAGACAAAAATTTCCATCTTGACTTCTTTCTGGTTTTATAACTGTTCTTGGAATTTACTAGACTTCACAAAGCGCATTTGGAAGAAAATTGATTTTCGTAGTTTTAAATTTTCAGACTTTTAAATTTAACCACATGATACAGGTACCTAAAGTTAATACTTATCAGTAACCAAGGGAAAAGTATTCAAAGCAGCTTTTCAAAGCACTAAGTAACAAAAAACTAGTTAATGTATTCCCATAAAATGTCAGCAGTACTGTAGAACGGCCAGGTCTCTTTGTCTTAGTCTATTTGTGTATATGCACATATGTCTCCACCATGATAGTACCTATATTTCTATGTGCCATAGCAGTATTAAAAAGTTAAAGAAATTATTTCTGTGGGTGGGCTGTTGCCATTTTTCTGGCACTCTCCTTGAACACGTTGACACGCAAAGTCATGCGTACAAATGTTATTCAAGACTTTGACTAAGAGACAATGAACTGCATTTGCAGGAGCGTTAGAAACAACACCCATCTTTAGCATCTACCCAGGTCAATCTGTAATTCTGTGAAATAGATGTCACAAATGTCACAAATTAGGAACTGGTATTTTCACTAGCCCAAAGTGCTGAGATGTTTTTTGCTGCTGCTTGTAGATGGAGGTAGGGTGACACAGACATCACCATGAGGGAATGCTCAGCTTTCTCCAAGGCAATTCAGCTTAAGCAAGCATGAAGCACAAGCCTCATCACCCAAACCTCCAGACCTACTTAATCTGACAGGTCTGAAATAGATCAAAGCCTACAAGCTCTTTCCTTTCTCTCTGCTTTCTGGTGTCCTGGCACTTAGTGTCTTGCCCTGTCTGGAGCACCGTCTGAGTTGGAGTGGGTGATGTCCTGTGAATTGAAGGGTTAGTGAGGGCTGGGAAATGTGAAGTGGACATGGCAAGTCTTTGGATTGAGTTAACAAACTGAATGATCCGTGAGGCAAGGGAAACCAAAGGAAAAAAAAGTGATGGTTTCAGAGGGACTGAAGCCTTTGCCTCAAGTTGAGAGCAGCTTGCCCCTTTCTCCAGTGTGTCAAAGTTAAAGAGATGAGAAACCACTGTAGGATAGGTCTCTGGCAGGCACTCAGACACAGGCTTGAAATCTGTCCTAGGTCCAGCCGATTTGTTGAGAATATCCTATGCTGTGGCTCACTCAGAGCTCAGGCATGGCCTTCAATTGCTTAGAACAGGTTTCTTGCCCAGAACCCAGCTGATTTCTTGAGGACCTTTCAAATCCAATTTTACATGATTCTGTGCAGGAAGATTTATCTCAGTCAGGGACTCTTCTATGTTCCCCTTTTAATCAACAGAAGATACAAATCTTTCAGGGCCTCCTCTGGCCATTTGTCTTTGGTTTTAAGAACACACATTTTCAGCTTTTGGCATCTGCTTTGTGCTTTCCCAGATCACAACTTTTGGAAGAAGGCAGGAAAAAACCTGTTTGTTTTAAGCTCTCCTTACATCCTTGCTCTATGCTATGGCAGCTTCTTGCTTTATTGGCTATTGAGCAATTTGTTGTTTAAAGAATGCTCAAATTTCAGATTTTTCCTTCTTCATATAAAGAAAAAAACATACATATTTTGATGTAGGGTTTTGATTCAGAGAACTACTAATTTTTGTTTATAAAAAGAGGCTGATTTGGCTGATCCTTGTTCACAACGGCAAACCCTGACCCTCATCTACAGTTTGTCTCCTTGCTTTTCCACTAATGCTGAGCAACTTGAGAGAGATTCATGAATACAGTGCGCTGGGGAATAGGAAACCCAGGGCAGAAGGCAGAGGTGTTCATGTGTAGAGTAGGAAATGAGATTTCCTTCACCTTTACTGAGTACAAGGATTTTAAATCCAAACGTTGGCATCTATATGTGTTGAGAGGATCCTGCCTAAGAATATTCTTCTAGAAAACTCCAAATACTTCTTCAGCTACACTCCAGACTTAAAATGTATGCATCAGAAGTGAGGCTATGCCTTGAAATCTGGGTGGGCTTGAAGTCTGAAGTAGCCTTAATCTCTTTAATGACCTCAACCCTCCCAAATTTTGCTGAGAAAAAAGAAAAAAAAAGGGTGTGAAAAAAGATCCAACTTTACAGCCTTGACCTATTTCTAATCCTGTTCTGATTGCTATTTACTGGGCTCCTTTCCAAACACACTGTTTACTTTAGGGCTGATTTTTCTCCATCCAGATTAAAATTCCAGTGAGTTTCCCTCATTCCTTTAGACTGTAACCCCAAATGGGCCATGGTATTTTATTCAGAATATAGTAGCTGGATAATGATGCTCTCAGCAGCTCGCAGAACCCAGGCAGTTTGTATATGAGGAGCTCGTATGCACACAGAAGCACACGGGAGCTCATGCATACGGCCCTGCAAATTGCCTCATGCACAGACACACACACAGACAAATGTGCTCCATGAGCATGCCCACGGTTCCTTCTATGCTATGCACATATGGACTAAACAATTACACTCACCTATGAGCCTGTCACAAGGCAACAGAAATGCCAGCTGCCTTTGAAGTTTCCCGAAGAGCAGGAAAACGAGTCAACAGTGCTGGCCAACATCACATCATTAATCATCTATTAGCTGAGGTTGTGTGCTCCTGTCACCTGTCACTTTGTAATGCATGCAAATCACTCCAAGAGTAACATTTTCAGCCTGACATTTCCAGGGCCAGAGCTGGGATCAACCTGCTCTTTGTATTCTAGATTAAAAGGAAGTAGAGAAACAAGTGGTGAGATTGTTGGAAGGAGACAGGGAAAACGAGAGAAATAAGAAAGGTAATGAAAAATTGGTTAGGAGAGATGAGTTTAAAAATAGAAAGCTAAAACTGTAAGGTTTTGCATATGACCAAGAAATACTCAGTTTAAAAACCTACCTCTGCTCTATAGCTCTTAAAGAAAGTGAACCATAAAAATGACACTATTTTCCTGATAAACTATGTAGAGAGGGAGAATACTTTCTATACTTTTTTTCTTTATTTGTAACTTAGAAATTTGAAACCTGATCTAGCTTTAGAAATCTCTATCTGAACTGTTTGCTATAAGTTCCCATTACAGTCAATGTATGGAAATATTTTTTTTTTAATACAATTCCCCTATCTCTGTTTTAGATTCATATGTTAGGAAGAAATAAATTGCTAGAATGCATGGAAATGTCTGATTCTCTCGTTTGTCTAGCAAGGGAGTTGAGGGTGACTAGGTGAGATATACACAGGTACTGTAGGTATCTATGTTTACTGAGCTGAATCTCATCCCTATTGATTTTTAACTCAGTTTGATTTTTGATGATTCAGAAGGGACAGAAAGTGTGATACCAAACCAACTTCCTCTATTATTTTTGCCATGACTCTTGAAAAGGTAGGATAATATAAACTCCTCGTATCCTAGATCTGACCTACCTAAAAATGCCACATTAAATCTTGAATATCTTTATTATGCACTGTGTTCATTAACCAGGAACTTTTTCAGTAAATTAGTGTTGCTTCTCCAGCTTCTCCAGAAAGATCCACTCTCCTACTTCAAACTTCCCCTGCCATAGTGAAGATATCTTAAATTAACTTTGGACAGATTATACCTGAACAAATGTCAGTGTCACAACAGTCTCTCTTGTGATGATCCACAACAGACTATGAAGAGAAAAAGATGAGTTTGGGGTTAAATAAATCTCAGTGTTAAATAAATACCTGAGAAAAATTAGATGGAGATGTCTGGTAGCTCAGGTAGAGGTGTTCAGGATTGTATCTCAGATAGGCAAAAGTTCCCACTTTCACATCTGTCTTTCATAAGACACTCATGTTAGCTTTCTCTCCAACTCCCTCCTTCCTTGTTATCACTCCTTTCCTTTTCACTATTTAATTTCTTCTTCATTTGGTCCACTTTGGCAAAATATGTCTGTCATTTTCCATGTCCATCCTTATATGGATGAACATATTAAGGAAAATCATCCTCACATGGATGAACATCACTTCAGTGTCAGCAAAATATACCCTCTGACTGAGAAAAAATAAGGGATCACAGTCATCTGGCAGGGATGGTGGTGCTCTCTGCCATGCCATGTCTCATCGCCCCAAGAAGACACACAGAGATTAGCCATACATGTTCTGGTGGGGAAACAATACTGGGAAAATGGAATAAGGCATCAGTAGTCCTCACCAAGATTCAGTTACCTGTTCCCTGCCTTTGTCTTCTGAGGAAGCAGACTACAGAAATTTTCTTTCTCATTTAAAGCCTACATTGTCTTTCTTTTCTCTCCTGAGATAAATCAGCTTCATTCTTTAAGTCCTTTGCTGCGTGTGAAAGGATATACCTTTCTGCAGGGACCAGCAGGGAAAGATCTCGTCTGTGGAGTCTAAATTAGCGTGCAGCACTCCAAGGATGGAGGGGCAATATCCTCAGCTAGCCCACAGGGTATGTATTTGCAGGAGATTTTGAGGCTTATTTCTTTGGATAGACAAACTGCAGATCATGAAGGCAATTAATCATGGACTCATGGACGAGTACATCTGGAAGGGACCTCAAGAGGTCATCTCATCCATCCCCCAGCACGGAGGCAGGATAAATGTGCACAGACCATCCCTGACAGATGTGTGTCTGCTTCTCTCTGCTTCCACTCTGGATGCTTGCACACTATTATCCATCTAGAAAAGAAGCAGATTTAAAGTTATGAGGAGAGGTAGAAAATATCACTTTTTAAGCCTGAAGATTTCCCCCTTAATGTCTCTTGGGGCTTGAATCTGGTTTTTGGCAAGAGGAAGATCCAATCCTCACTGTAAAATCTTATGAAGGGGAAGAGGTGTGAGCAATTTGCTCGTTTTGTAGCCCAGGTTCTGTTCCAAGATGTAAGACCTTTTTGATTGCTAGTTCAGTAGAAAAGCTCAAAATTAAATCTTATCTGGATGTGTGCATGTGTAAAAAAAAAAAAGGAAAAAAGAAGAGAGCAAAGGAGGAGGAGGAAAAATTAAGTAAGAGTGAAGAGAAAGAAAGAGACAGAAGGGATGGAAAAAGATAAAATGTGTAAGACGAAAGGGAAAATGCAGAGAGGGGCAGGGACTGACTTGAAAGGAGGAATGAAGAAACTGAAGGAACAGAGGACATACAGGCTGAAGTGAGAATGTAGAGAGATGCAGGTTTTTAAGCTGGCCATTTCTAACAGAGAGATCAGAAAGACTTTTTGTTGTTGTTGTCCTTAAGTGACTTCTCCCACTGGCTAACATCTCATTTTATGGCAGGTAAATAAGCCTGCCTAATTGGTCCCTTGTTCAAGAATGGGAATATCGAGCTGAGCCTGCTCCTTCTAAAGTGGGATCTTGTCCAATTTATGGTCTTAGCAGATGTGATCTCTTCAGGGTTCCACTGTAATGATAAATTGAAACATTTGAATGCTGCGTTCCCAGGTCTGGGCATCCAGCTTTGTGAGTGGGGAGAGAGGATCTGATCAACTTTCCTTCTGAAATGACAAATTGTAGTTTCCAAAAACATGACTTAGTCCCATTTGCAAGCTTAACAGTTGTGGAGGCCAAGAGAGGGCTGGGTGAAGAAGGATACACCAAGGTCACTTGAGTCTGAAGGACTCTGGTCTGGGAGAAAAGATCTCCTTTGAGAAGGAAAGTCAGGAAGTGCACCTTGACTCTGAAGCACTTTAAATTAAGGTGACACTTACAAACACTTTATTAATAATTAATAAGTGATTAATGAAAATTACTTTTTAGCTGATAAGTTGCTTGAAGACACATTAAAGCATGTTTCAGAAAGACGTGGATAAATATTTTTATTCATTCCCATTTATAAATGCTTAGTAATGGGCTCTCAACTTTCAGGTGTCTCGGCATCATTTATCCCCATCATCCTGGTGGCATGCTATAGAGACATCTTATAATCATTTATTTTCAAAATTTGTTCCTATTAATCATGTATTAATTATTATTAAGAAAACATTTGTGCACACTTCTCTTAATCTGAATTCTTGCTTGACTGCGTTTCCTAGAAGTGTGGAGGAACACCCAGCTTGCACAGTTCATCACGTGCTCCAGAGCCAGGCAGGTGTAAAATGGTAGCTCATGAGACTACCTCAACTTAATTCCAGCTAAGAACTGAGTCTAGCCTGCTCAGCCCTTGCTTTGTTTTTCCCTATGGAGCAAGGGGAGGACCTACAGGGACGCATGTGCACGGCTACCCATGCTAAGAAGCACTGCCTTTTCCGTAGTGTCTGGGCATTAGAGGATGGGAACTCTCTGCTGAAAGCCATCCTCCTGGGAACAGACCAGTGTGTTTTCCTCCTATCTAGTGGGTGGCAAACCAAAGCACAGATGCACGGTAGTCCGGATCTTGGTAATTTTTTAGGCACCTTTGGAAATTAATGAGCTTGTAGCTGAAAATGGCTAATGACTTATCCGCAGCTCAGTCCCATGCTGGTTCTTCACCTACTGGGTTGTTCTGCTGCAAGGTCAGGATTGGTCTGCCAGTGAAGCGTGTACAGAGAGAGGGAGGCGACGGGCTGTGTAAATTCTTTACACCGGGCTTTGAATGAACGTGTTCCTCCACAAGTTAGAGCAGCATGAAGGCTACTGTTGTTTACACCAGCCCTAAGGACTGAAATGACATCGGGATACCAAAGCCAGTCATGAGGATGACCGTAAAATTGTGCCTAGATCCCTCAATGACTTTCCAGAGCCAGACTGATTATTTCACTAACTAGCAATAGAGCAGTAGCCAGGACTACCTAACTGATGGCTTTCTGATAAGTTTAAGCCTGTGGTTCCTAAGGCTGAGCTCAGAGTCTGTTGCCTTTAACACTCCTCAATATCAACCTGAGAGATGGGAGACTAAAGGAGTAACTTTTTAAGACCAGGTACTGGAGACAACACTTGCTCCATACCTTGATCTTCCAATGGGCAAAGGGCTGGAGGATCTCTGCTCTGTCCTACATGGACCAGGTAAATCACAAATAGAAGCTATCTTAGCTTAGAACTTTCTTCAAATAAGAATCTCAATTTATTCACTATGCATTTAATGCTGAGAGAGGTCAATATTCAAAAACATCTCCACTTTTCCAGGAAAGTTTTTTCAAAAACATGTATTCCTCGGAAAATGAAAAAAACAGCAGAATCTATTTCCTTGCAGTTTCTTGTGATTACTTTCTCTCATGTCTATTAAGCTGAAATGAAACCTCGTGTGTCAATTGGTTCAAAGTTATTGAGGGAAGAGGAAAAGAGAGATGTAAATAGACATTAAGATAAAGAATAATCACAAAATCCTTCATTTCTTTAGGAAACCAAACCAAAAATAATTTGAAAATTAAGTCAAAGTTTCCTAGGTCTGTCCCTGGTGCCTAGGCAGAGCTCTGTGACAACAGACCATTGTGCAGGACACAATAGCCCTGTGACTCCTGAATTGAATTTGTTCTGCCTGTTCATGGCCAGTTTGCACTCAATTTTTATGCCTGTCGCATAGAAGAATCATTTTTCACAGACAATGATTTCTCCATGAGCCGCCGTGGAATATGCACAGTGCAGTGACTGGCTGAATTCATAATTACCAATGCTCCTACTGGAAACACACAACTGCAAAAGTTATGCTCTTCCAGGCAGAGAACACAAACAATTTATCTGCCTGCCTTGTATTCCCCGTGCAAGGCTGTGGAGTGCCTCTTGATCATTACTTGACCTACTGCCTCAAAAACTGTGGAAAATCAGAAAAATACTAACTTGGTGGCCAGTTGTGGGGAATTAGGGACAGGACAAGCGGACTTGGCAGAGCTAGGAATTGAACTAAGGTCTAAAACCTAGTACCTATCCTGGCAGATGAACTCCTTCTCTGATCAAAATCATCCACTACAACAGGGTAGTGAATGTTTTGCCTTGATGACAAAAGGCTGCCACTTGGCTGCAGTCCAAGAAATGTCCCTCCCATGCACCTTTGTGAATAGCTCTTTAAAAAAATAGCCAGCACCTACTCAAAAAATAATTCCGAGATAGCATATGTATGAGGGGGAAAAAAAAAATCTCAGAAAGTCTCTCAGTCTTTTTCTCAACTCTCCTGCTGTGACTGATTTTTAAAATATCAGTAATACCTATAATACCAGCATTATAGGACACTATGTTGCCTAGAAAGTAGAGGAAAAATATAAGAAAAGGCAAATCCGCATTCTGTTCCCTTTTTTTTTTTCCATTGGGAGTGCTGCATGGCTTGTGTTATTCACTTTCCCTCTGCCTACCTGTAAAATTAAAGTAATTTGGGGAAACTTGCTGAACACTACTTCCCACAGAAGGTGTGTAAGGCCTGTGTGTTTTTAATCACACCCATCTGGAGCTGTTATGAAAGGATGAGGGAAGGGCGGGTGCGCACGGATAAAGAAATGCACGTGGTGCGTACACGTGGAGGGCTTGGGAGGCACAGGAGCCTCGGGTTTGTCTCCGTGCAGGAGCTGCAAGGAGCAAGCGTGGATCATCAGGCAAGAGGGAGAGATTTAAAGGTCTCTGATGGTCACACAGGTCAGTCGGACCGCGGCTGCTGACACTGTGATCCCTCCCGTAGAGTAGCCATCACATGTTCCTGCTCCAGGCAAACACTGGAAGTGCCTGGTCTGAACTCCCTCCTCTTTATCAGGGCTGACATGTGCTCCAGTCCAACACCACCTGAGTGCCAGAGGCTGGGAAAACCCTTGCATTCTTTATAAGATGCTCTGGGGGTAGCTAGCAGTATGTCATGTCTCTGCAGGTATTATGAGAAAAGAAGCAGAGACACAGGTGATTACAAATAGATTCAGAGATATAACTTTCCATCCAATTCCATCAGCCCCATCTCTCTTTAATATTTAGCTATTTCTCAATAAACTAAATTGACAGCAGAGTCTCTCCTGCTGAGTATTTAAAATATATGTGTATACATTATATACAGATTGCTCCTTATTTCTTTCCCTCCTTATATCATTAAACTGGTGTTGTGTCTGCTGCTCTGTAAATGTGTAAATGGCAGCTTCTCTTACTGATAGTGGAAAAGTTTGAATAGTGTGGTTTTGCCGTAGATGAAGGAAGGGAGAGGGAAGAGGAGGACTGTCTGCATGTCTACTGGGTGATGAGTGCGTGGTTGTGGGTGTTAAAGCAGAAACTATTTCCTCAGAGTCTTGGTGGTATGTTCTTTGACAGCCTCCTACACCCATGAAAATGTTTATGTGTTTAAATTCTTCTTTAGGACCCTAATCTTCTTTCCTTATATTGGGCATAAAATATCTAAATGGAAGGCAGGGACCTTTATGTCTTTTCAGATCACTTAAGTTTCTCCCTTCCCAGTGTGTTAATTTTTATGCATGGGGTCTTATCATGGATCAGGGGTACATAAGTGCCTGAGGAGCACACAAATGTACAGAGGGATGTGTGATTGTTCTGCTGAGGCACATCACAAGAGCAACAGCCTGTGCACAGCATCATTACTGGCCAACACAGGAGCTCCTCCAAGCAAAGAGTCAGGCTAGGAGATGCATCACCTTGCAGGGGTTCTGTGGTGTCTGACACAGGCACAGGCACAGGTACACACCCCACAGTCCACAGAAGCTCAGTCTGTGACAGAGCACACAGATACACTGATCAGGAATGGGCTTGGTGCACTTCAGTGTAAAGGCAAAATGTGGCACAAAACCAGAGAGCACCCATTGCTAGTGAGATGGATGAGTCACCTGTGCAGGGACTGAGAGTGGATTTTTCCAGCCTTTGGGAATCCACGCATGGCTCTACTTCATAAGCACTGCAGGACCCTCTCAAATCAAGGGGATGTTGCCTATGCTCCCAGGATGCTGCAATTCCACATGTGTAGATACCCACATGTGTATTGAATGGAAGGAAAACAACCTACAAACAAGATCCTCCCAAATAATTAAATCCACAATAAGTTATCAATCAATACAGAAAATCATACCTGTTCAGCCTCCTTGGGAGAGACATACCCAAGACCCATATGCTCAATAATCTAAAAGTGAATGTTTGGAAGAAGCATTTAAAAAACAAATGCAGCATGGAGTGATGCCTCCCTACATTAGCCCACTCCAAGGCTCTGGCAAACACAAAACCACAGGGTGTCCAAAATCTCTTCTGTTTAAGGTATACCAGAAAGTAAATGTTTTATTCTGAGGTCATCAAGAAACACTGCTCATACCTTTTAAGCTTCTTAGTATTTTTGGTTTAACCTTTGAGCATTAACTAAAAGTTGCTTTTAAAGTAGGCTTGATTTGCCTGTGCAAGTACATGCTTAGCGTCACGATAGAGCTTCTCAGCTTCCCCTAAAAGCCTGTGATTGCCAAAGAAAGTGGTATGAACTCAGGTGATAGGAAGAGGTTTTGCAGAGACAGGTGCTCTAAAGAGAAGCTGAAGAAGCTACTCTGTCCTGGGGCCAGATTCTGAGACTGGAGTGACTTGCATTTCATCTGCACTCCTGTGCTGCATTTCTGATTCCAAGAAGCTCTCCTAATATTCCACCTTTGCCTGTTCACTATAGTAGCTCTGGTTATAATTAAACTCTTCTTTTAAACAAGATACCAAATCCAGCCTGCAAAAAATGTTCATCAACGATTTCCATCTGTGTTAGCAAAGATTTCCATTCACTTTGTCTCCTGCCTCACCCCACCCCCTCTGAACACGTATTTGGGAAGCTTTCAATATGCTCACAAGGAGGCTTCATCTTCCTCTGGGTAGATGTAATTTTAGCCTCATGGCAACTGAGAACCATGAATATTGAAGGGGCTGTGGTTGTTTCTGGGACTGCTGTGGAGGCAGAAGCCTGATGTTGGTCAGAGAAGGGCTTCGTGCCAGGTGGCCTCACGGTTTAACCCTTTCACATGCTCAGTCACAAGGTGTCTGCAAAGCCTTTCTGACCCAGCAGCCTCTGGCACTGCTCTACTGAAGTCTGTTTATTTGCTAAAGGCAAAGCTGAGGGGCAGCCTTACTGGCAGTAGTTTTCCAGGCATGGACTGCCTGGTTGCACTTAGGAAGGTATCCAGGGATGCTGGCTGCCCTTTTCCCTCAAAGCCAAATATGCTCGTCCTTGTGCTAGCATTGTCCATTATGCAGTTGGCAGCAGTGCTCCCAAAGGCTTGCAGTGAAACACCTGATCCTCAGGTGGGGATCAAAACCCCCAACAGAATAATTCCACTGACTTCAACAGGCCTGTGTCATTCCATGCCAGATGAGCAACTACATCAGGAGACCTCAGAGTCACTTGAGCGGCTGGGAAATCACGAACTCTTAATTCTGTCTGAATAGTTCACCGACCTGAGAGCGAGACTGGATTTCGTTGTCTCCAGAGTCAGGATATTTACCCATTTCCAGGGAGCAGCAGTACTGTCTGTACCAGGACAAGTGCATCGCGGTGTAGCGTTGTCACCCCCTGTAAGAGATGTGGGCTCCCTGCTCTCACCGGGGTGTGTCAGGCACTCAGAGACTTGTTGGTAGGTGGTGGGAGTCACACTCAATGCCCACCCAGCCTGTACGTGCACACCTCTGTTTCTGTGTTTCTCCCTGGAAAGGGAGTGTCCCTCACACACTGTAGAGAGGAGGGGTAATATGAAGAGAGAGAAATATAAGCCTGTGTAAACAAATTGTAGTTCCATCTCCACTGCTAAATAGAACAGGGCTAATTTGCCTTTCTTCTAACAGTCTGTGATTCACGGCCTTTAGAAGCAATTTTTGCACTGTTTCAGAAATTTCTGAAGGTTTTCTTGAATCTAGCTATAATTTTGTTCCCCAGAAAATCTGTGGCAAAGAGTTCCTCCAATAAAATATATATGGCATAAATAAGCAATAATTATTTGATTTCAAATATAGTTTAACTTTTTAAATATTACAATAAGTGACTCTTAACTATCTGTTTAAAAATCCTTTTAACCTTTCATTTATGTTTTTTATGTAAATCAGTTTGATTTCCACTCTGTTTTGTCGTTTCTGCTGGGGTATCTAGACTGTTTCATCTTCCCCATCCTGTAGAAACTATGCTTTCCCTCTGATCTTTAAAGCCATCTTTTTCTCTGCCCTTTTTAGTTTTACTTTACTCTTTTTCTATCTTTCTGGTGAATTCTGTGCACCATAATAGGAGACAGAGTCAAACTCATTTAAGGATCATGACTTTGGAATATAATTTTGTTGCCTTTCTAATTCTATTAAAGGACTCTGTGCTCATAGCTCACTTTCCAAAAGGAGGGGGGAAAATAGCAAAAAAAATATGGGTTTTATTTGTGTTTTCAATCAGTTATTTAAAAGAAAAAAAACCAAAAACAACAACAACAAAACAACGAAAAGCAAAACCCACCCCAAAAATCTAACCTCAACTTTTGTCTTGGATGGATGGGTGTTTTTGCTGTCAGGCTAAAGCTGAATGCACAGCTCCAGGGCATTGTTCCAATATTTCAGTTCTTCAGCTTGGTGATACTTCTGGAGTGTTTGAACAAGAGATGCATCACGGAGTGGGGGAAGGAGGGGTGGAGAGGAAAGAGTCTGTCAGCAAGAGGCCCCATGCTAATCTTCTTCTTCAAGACGGGGGCCTTTTGGAAACCTGTTTTAATATTCATGGTCTTTAGGTAAATAGTCTCTGAGTCAGGCTGTCAGTTTCTGCAAATGTGGCTGTCTTGCTGAAGCTACTGCACATTTATCAGTGAGTAAACAGTGACAGGAGTAGGGGGATTAGAGAATTAAATTAGTGTGTAACCACTCTCCTTCTCAAGTTTTTGGCATTACCTCGTGTGTGTTTTGTTCCAAGAAGTTTTTTCTAGGTTGTTTTTTTTTTTTTAAATCTCTGTCTCCTTTCTTCCTTCCTTCCTTTACACACACCCATGCCACATACTTACTTGAAATCTCAGAGATTTAGCTTGTTTCCATTTTTTTAAATTGTGGGGGTTTTAATTTAATTTTCTATCAAAATGAGTTTTTTAAAATAGCAATGAGGTAGATTGTAGGAAAGGATCAGGAGGCACTTGCTGATGCTGACCGGTTCTGTTTTCTCCCGTCCTGGTCCTTTTAAGTTTCTCTGGCTGAGTTTCCCGTCGAACAGCTCTGTTCCAGTGAGAAGAGCTGGCACTTCCCATCTGCACCAGTCTTATTTTTTCCTCCTTTCTTTCCCTTCCCTCTCCACCCCCCATAGGGCATGACATAGACTCTGCCACCTGCCTTGTACTCATCAGGTTATAAGCCAAATATGCAAGCCCCTTGGCAGCACCACGTTCCTGACATCCTTTGTTGCCATCCCCTGACACCGACACACAGACACGCGGTGGTCACCCCTTCCCCCATCCCATCTGTGAAAGGAGGAGACGCTTTACTCTCTCCTGGCAGCCGGAGCCAGACCGATCGCAGAGGATGCCAATTAGGCCTCGGAGACACTAACCAGGTCATGTACAGCAAATTTCACACCGGCCCTTGCAGGGATGTTGGCTCTCGCGTGGGTGCTGGTGGCTCCCTGTGGAAACACATTCCTGGTGTATAAGCAGCGGGAGCCCGGTTTGCCAGTGTCCTGAGGCACCGTGGGCAATTTGGGGTGTCGGCATCACAGGTAGTGCTTACATCAGTCCCACAACGTCTGCCCCTGTGTCACAGCACAAACAGAGCATATGTTGAGCATCCTCTTCTGTTTGCTGTATCAAAGCCAGTCTATTGGGAGCACTGTGGACACGGCACTGACTTCCAGACTCCCTTCCCGGCTCAGAGCAGAAAAAAAGGTGGGAAGGAAGGAGGAAAGCAACTGCTTCCCCGTGTATCTCCTCGCCTTGTGTTAGGCTGATATCCACTGGCATGTACACTGCTACAGATGGGACAACAGTACCTTGTTGTGTATCCAGCCTACAGAGTTTGTCTTGTATGTGCGTCTGCTCGGTTCAGCCGGGTTCGCCAAGGTGGGTGGCGGGGAGCCAGTGCTGTAGCTCTCCGGATTTATTATTAACACCCAGCTTGAATCAATGCAGGCTCCTTTTACAAACCTCATAGTAAGCTTTCTCAGGCAAAGGTTTTTTTACTAAGCGGAAACTCTTCCCCATTCTGTGTAAGCTCTTACTTCAGATTTGGGAATTGGTGATGCTGGGGCTGCTCTTGCATGCCAGTCATTTGGACTAAACCCTGCAATAGCCACTGCATATGGTAGTTTGTGTATGATCTGTCCTTCAGCTGTAAGGGCTGGCCCACTTCCTGTTCTGTTGGAGGGCTGGGGTGGCAGATGGGGCAGTTAAATTTGCTTCTGATAGGCAGAGGAGACTGCTGCTGGTCTCCATGGGGCTTCTGAATCCTTTACAAGGGGTAGGACAGGGTGAACTACTTCATCTGCCTCCACTCACCCTATAAATGTGAGCATTTTACAAATTGCTAGCAGACATTTCTGCAGGAAAAATGCGTAGATGAAATAAGGAGAACACGGTGCAAATAAATAGGGTGGTTTTGGCATTTCTTTCCCTGTAAACCCCTACCAAAGTGTTAAGAGCTGCATAACAAGCCTATGAAATAGAGAGAAATCACATTTTGGCAAATTTGCTACTGACCATGTGGACATCCCTGTGACTTTTCCTATACTCCCTCTCCATCACCATCAACCTCCTGCAGGGCAGGTCATCACTGAGGGGGAGGAAAAGATGGTCCCACAGATGGCCTGAGTTCAGAGGGTCTGTGGGAGTGAGATAGCTCTCATTTCCAGATGTCAGTGGAAGAAATAAAATAAAATAAAGTAAAATAAAATAAGATAAAGTATAAGCCACCCATGAAGCCCTTTCCCTCCACACCCTTGCTTGCACACACATTAGCCTGTTAATGACAACCACCCTTGGGGGCTTTACCATTTGGAAATTCCACAGTAGTTGGAGAATGCAGCTGCTGCCCCCAAGCAAGTGCCCAGGCCAAACAAATGGACCTGCTGCCATGGTGTAAAGGCCTCCAAGATGTGCATGTGCTCCCTGCCCAGGATACACCCCTCCTCGTGACACATGGCACAACTTGCTAACAGCAAACACTCATAGATGCCATCCAGCTGGGATGGGAACAGGAGCAGATGCTCCTATTAAAAAGGCTGTAAGACTCAGTGCTCCTGTGCCCTGTTCAAAGGGAAAGTCCAAAGTGGCTTGTACAAACAGAGGCTCTTCTCCTTCTGTCGCCTCCTTCTCCCTAGGGTTGAGTGCAAAAACCAGCCATCCCCAAAGATATTTCTGCTTAGTTTCATGCTATGCAGGACATCGTTTATTGTCACGGATCTTGTCTCTGTGTTTGTGATGGTTGAAGCTGCTGCCAGGACTTCCCATGCTGGAGATGTTTTGGGGTTTTTTTTGTTTTCTTGGTTTTTTTAAATTTGGTTCTTGAATCTCTGAAACTGACCTAGCTGGGAAAGGACAGGATTTTTTGGGGGTGTGTGTGCATGTTCTGCTTTTATAGGACACCAGTCATAGGTGCATGAACCTCAACTACTGCAGTGTAAACACACAAGAATGTTCCTGTAGGATCAGAAGCAAACCCTTTCTTCCTTGGCACAGAGAAGTGTGTTTCCCACAGGTGTTTTGGGAGAGGTGGCTAAGATCAGGTGCACTGTGTGTCATCCCACAAGGCATGTTGTTTTACTCATGTGCTCCCCTGGGCTTCCTGAGCAGGGACTGTGTCAGCTAGAGAGTTTCTTTCTTTCCCTGTACACTCCCACAATGGCCCTAGGGAAGAATTAGAGATTCCCAAAGCTCCAGATCTCCCAAGTGAATATGGTCTTGGAGAGTTTGTTTTCCTCTCGTTAATGACCAGCCCATACACCGGGAAAGAACGAGGTTGTGGGGATGCCCTGTGAGCTAGGATTGAACTGTGCCCTCAAAAAGGGCCTGAAGGTGCAGACAGCAGTTCTCTCTGTGAAATTATTTCTTCATGTCCAGGTGGAAAAGCAGAGTAGAAGAAGTGAGGGACAGAGCACTGCTTCCCATCCCATGTGTGCCGTTAGCTCTTTCACACCTGTGCTTTTTGGAGCAAGGAGCAAAGGAAGATTAGGAGTGAGGCTCTTCTTCACAGATTCTTTGTATTTCTCTTGGAGATGAGAAGTGATCAAATACCATTTTTGTCTTCTCTCCAAAACTTCCTTGCGGCTCGTGGTTATCTCAAGGTCAACCACAACCCAGCCAGTCACCCCCTAAAACAAAGCCAGAATGAAAAAGCCTGTATGTAGTGCTGCAACCTGAAAAATAGCCTGGGATGGTGCTGTAGCCCAGGGATGGCTCTTAATGTGATGCATTTGAGAGAAAACAGACCTCTGGCATAACCAGCAATATGATTAAGGGGTTTCTTTGCTTCCAGTAATGCAATATTCCAGCCTAACACATGCAGGATTAATCAGCCTCTTCCTGTAGACTGGGAGCAGGACATGTGTAAGAAGTTACAGCCCTCGTTTAAACCCAACTGCAGAGGATTTTGCGGGGCTTTTGCTCGTTCTTCTCATCTGCAAAATGCCACTTTGGTGGTTTATGTCAGTCGTAACAGCACCACATAATGTTTTCTGAGCCCAGCTGGCCCTTATTTAGAGATCAGGAGGTAATGAAGGCACAGTGGAATGATATCGATGCTGCTGCTGAAAATTTTCAGGGCTGGATTGCAATTTGCTGGAGTGGGGGCCCCGGGAGGGGATAACGGTGTGTTAACCCTTTCCATGTCATTGTCCTCCTCCTCCTCCCAGCCAGGCTCCAATCCCTGGCAGTCACAGTGAGCTAGTGAGAAGCTTGTTTGTGATATTTCACAGAGACCGTATGGGGCACTTTAACTTTTGGCTTGGTGCTGTTTTGCCACACAGATTCAATGCCAGTTTGTAGGAGATGCCCCCGGTGCCGGGACTGAACTTGCTGGGTGCACCCAGATAGCTCGGTGTGCCTTAAATCCTCCCTTAACTTCCCTTAACTGGGATTTTTGAGAGAGCAAGATGACCACCCTTGGAAAACAATGACTCCAGCTCCTCCAGTCGATTGGATTAGCAGGAGCGATTGGATTAGCTGCTAATGAGTAGTTGTCACTCGAGCTGATGCTACCTCACCGCATTACTAAACCAGCATCGGCTGCCCTCTGCACACCTTCCCTGACTTAAGCTCCATTTGCATCCTAAAGCACGGTTTAGACAAAACTAGCAATTATTGGGGTGCAGAGGGGGTAAATGTGAGTGCAAAACTCGGTGCAACTCCAGAGGGGTGCAGAAGACTATACAGAACCGCAGGCTGAGTGAAATCCTTAGGAAGAAAAGGTAAAGCAGCACATGCCACTGCATATTTCTGGGTATTGGACATTAATATGTTGGGAAGGAAACCATGTAATACACAGGAACTAGCACATTTCCTGCAGTTCTGGGGTTTGGGGATTCCTTCGGATTTTTTTTTTATTGGATTTCTCGAAAGCTGCCTAACCTTGTCTTTCCTGTAATTCAGCTCATTCTGATGGTGATTCAATTGAAAAAAAAAAAAAAAAAAAAAAAAAGAAAGAAAGAAGGAAATCTTTCCTCTACCTAAAGGGGGGAATCAGCAGGTTGTGTGTGTGAGTTGTCAGAAGCCATGCACATGAGCTCACAATTCACACACATCCTCCTCTCTGATACAAGCACCTAAATCTGGCAATTAGCATGACAGATAAGATTAGGGGGAACTGTTGGGTAGGCATAGTGGGTAGTTTTTTTCCATGCTGTAACTTTTTGCTCTTTCCACACTTCTGGAGCTTTTTTTTTTTTTTTCTTCACGGTTTCAATATATTTTTCACTCTGGCTGCTTTTTCACTGTGCTAGTTTTTATTCTTTTACCTCCTTCCCCCACACACTCTGCTCTTTTGTTCATTGCTTCTCTTAATCAGAACATGAACTCAATAGCTTTAGAGATTGAGTTGAAATGTTAAAACCATGATGTTTAGTGGCTTCAAAATTAAGAAAAAAATTATCCCCACCTCCCCAACTCATCAGCATATCTGGTAGATTTTTGTATTGTAACCAGCGAAAAATTTATTTTCTCAGCATCATTTTGAGTGACTATTTATTAGAAGAACAATGCTGATTTTCTTTTATTGTTTCTGTGTTGTCTCCACCCATAGAACTGAAATTCCTATATCTTCTTCCTCATGGTAAAAGTCGTATAGAGAAACTTGGATTTGTAGGTGTCCAGATGCCAAAGCAGACATAACAAGGGAGGAAAATGGAGAGAGATTCCATCATCTTCCAGAAAAAAAACCCTAAAAACTATCTTCTCATTTCCCTTCTGAAATGAAAGACTACAGTTATAGCAAAGCATCTTGCAAGGCAAACAGGTGGCCAATGTGTTGGCTGGACCAAAAAGGAGCGTAGGAAGTGTTGCAAGCCTGGAAGCCTGGTTATAATTATTTCCTTGCTCTTTCCTGCTTACAGTGTTTCACTTACGTATGGTCTAGTTTTCCAAGCCTCCCTCTACCTGCTCAGCCTCGCACATTTATTTGGACCTAGGATGAAGAGTGTGATAACACAACCCTACTTACCAACACACAGCCTCTACAAACTGCAGGAACTTCTCCATGGGGATCCGGGTGCCCCGTTTTGTCATCTTGTGACACCAATCTCTACCCCTACTTGTTAAATTAAAGGAAAAAAAAAGTCACATTTCAGTCATCACTTTTCCTTATCGGATTCATGCACAAATTCCAGGTTTGCATGATTGCCCTGTTGAGGAAGAGGCCTTTGGTGCAAAGTGATAAGGGTTTGGCCCATATTAAGGGAGAGCAAGGGAGGCAAGATAAGGTCAGGAAGGGGAGCTAAACATAAACACCACGGTTACCATTTCTGAAGCACTATTTGCCCAGATTAATACAATTTGTGAAATGACAATCCCTGCGGTGGCTTTGTCCCAGCAAACGTTTGCTTTTCGGATTAAGCCTCATTTGATTTTATTTTCTATTTCCTTCTCCAAGAGCCTTGTGCCCACCTCTGAATCCTGCTGACAGACACAGGGACTCTTTGTGCTGCTTCTTCCTCACTGAAGTGGAACAGGGAGAATTGCATTTCTTTGCTTTTCCTCCTGCTGCCCTGGAAGAGAAGAGCAGATGGAGGGGGCTGGGGCCAGCCTTTTCTCACACAGATATCGGTGGCCTTTATGGTCCTTTCTAGCTGGTAGGGATTTGAAGAAAAGACCCTCACACCTATTGCTTCTCTCTTTTCCATATACATGTACATACATATATACACCATATATATATATGTATTTAAATGAAACACCTCTATGAAAAATAACTATGTAAATAAAAACACATTTTAATCCCAGTCTGACAAATTGAGACATGGGAATTTCTTCTTATAAAGCAGCAGCCCAAACGAGTTCTTTGAAACTGTAAAATACTCCCCCTCTCACCAGTCACTGTCCTTTTAAGATCTGTCTTTCCTTCTCTCCTCCCTATAAAAATTTCTAGCCTGGACATACCCATTCTTGTGAAATAAATTCATCCCTCCCATCCATCCCTAGACCTTTTCTTCTGCTTCATCTTTTGGGTGTCGCGAGTGTGACACGCCATTTAAGACCAGTCCTTATCCCCTTATTCCTATCTCATTCCCCTGACTAGTTAGATTCATCTTAGCTCCATCAGGCTACCTTGCTTTTAGGCTGGAAGCCACACAGCAATTGTTAGTCAGAGAATCACAGAAGATGATGGGGAAAAAAAAGGGGGAAGAGCAGCCCTAGTGAGGCTGTGCTACTTGGTACAAATCAGAGGGGAAGAGGTATTTAATAATACTTCTAATCCTTTCCCAAGCAGATCTTTTTCCTCTAGGAGGGATTTCAGAGACACTCATCCCCCTCACCTTGGCTTTACCCATGCCTGGAGGCTGGTGCCACTTCCCTGCTGCCAGCCCCATTTCACGGAGCTGTCTCAGGGAGGGCATCATGCTGCTGTGTCAGCGAGGCCCCGCACCTCTGCCCCAGCGAGGCTGCTGGAAGCTGGCATCCAGGGCACAGGGCTTGGAGGCAGGGAGGGAGGAGAGAGCTGGGCGGCGATTTCTGCCCCATTAACTCCCCTCTCCCTGCAGTGAGGGTTTACGTAAGAGGGGATGGCGTGTGCCCGTGTAGGATGGGCAGGACATCTGGACTCCTCTGCCTCTAGAATGGTATTGTTTTGAAAAATGTAACCAGGTAAATGCCTTGATAGACTAGACCACATCGCCAAGATAGCATTACTAATTTGATTATGTCACTGTGACATTATTAACCCACTCAACCATCCTTTAGATGCTTCGCTGCATCCTGAACTTGCGCTGCTTTTCCTTCTCAGTGACAGGCTAAGGGTTCTTTCTCCCTAATCTATTGTTCTACACGACTACTACTTTACACAATAATTTCTCATAATACTCAGCTTTCTTAAGAGCTAGCAAGCTCCCTGGCTTTTTCTTTTATATTTCTGCCTGTCTGCCTCTTTCTGTCTTTCTCTGCCTGTCTAATCATACTCTCTTCTATAACAATTTCATAAAACATTTCTTCCTTATTTTGTAACCATACACATAGGGCATGTTCTTGAAGAATAGTCCAACCTCTCTTTCACTCTTCTTTAAAAAAAATAAATCTCTGAATGTATTTTGCATGAAATCAGCATTGGATAAAAGGCAAATGCATTAACTTTCCCACTCAAAGATGTGCTCTCTAATCTCTGAGCTGTGGAGATATACCCCTGTCACTCCCCTTTCTTCTGCTCTATATATTCTTTCTGTCTTTTCTCACCAATTTCACAGTATTAGGAGGCAGAGGGTTCAACTCTCTCTCCTCTCTCACAGTGTAGCTGATAGCCTGGTGGAAAGGAATTTTCCCAAGAGTGGAGCCAAGGAAGAGACTCAGCAGAAATCTCCTGTACGAGGGTGATCATCTCATCCTTGCAAATGTCTAGGCTCTTTCAGCCTGAAGAAGATGATACGCTACCAGAAAGGTCTCCCCACGTTGTGCGTAGCAAAGGGATAGTCAGTAAAGGGAAGGCTCTCAGGCAGCCTGCATCTGCAGCCTCAATAATTGTGTTGTGCCTACGTCTGCCCTCTCCTCGGGTGTACGCTGTGCTCTGGTGCAGCCTCTGAAAGCCACGGTGTACGCACACAAGTGAGTGTCACTCGAGATAGTGAGACTCAAATGCATTTTTAAGTCTGTGCTAAATCAGGACCTCAGAGTGTTCCTGGGAGGGGATTTCTTCTCTAAGGCGTTGTGCAGAGCTGTCTCTTCGTATCACATGAATAACCGGGATATTGGGCTCTTAGTGCTAGAGATGCCTTCCTCTTTTAGTTATGCCGAGGAATCATCTCACCGGAACCTCGGCTCCCCAGACATCTCCCTTTTGCTCTGTTTCTCTGCATCACATCTGTGTTTTGCAGCAGCAGCACCAATACTCTAGCCACAGCAGTAGCAGCACAGGGTCCGGAATTCCAAACTGGATCCTCCCACATTTGGGATGAGGGTGTCACAAAGTAAACAACTCACTCCATTTGCAGTAGTTCCCTATGGCTCTTTGCATTGTAGTTTGTTCTACGGTCCTGCACTATGTTTTCCCCATGTTTGAGTATTGTTTTTCCCTTGCCCATCCTGTGTTTACTCTGGTGCCCTTGTGCCCTTGTGCCCATGGCAGGAGATCTCTCTGTCTTTCCCTTAATGGGACATGGACGCAATCCAAGGGCCCAATCTCAGACACCTATTCTCATGAATCTTCAAGAGAAACCAATCTCTTGGAAGCTAGTGCCACTCTACCTCTCTCATTTGGGCAAAATCTGCTCACTGAACTGACAGGAATCACCAGGACCAGTGGGGGAAAAAACTAAAAAGAGGTGTTAGCATTTTGCAGGGCTAACAGGTTGAATCATCTTTGTCTCTTACAAGCACCAAAACTGGTTTAGATGAGAGTGGCAGGATCTCAAGGGAGCAGCTTGGTGGGGGACAGGGACAGGCCTTACCCAGGCAGGGATTTGAAACCTAGGAGCAGCTCCTCCGTGCAGGTGCACTCCAAAACAGAGGGGTTCAGGCACGAAAGGGAAAGCAAAGGAACAATGCTGTGGCGTGGACTGCAAGGAAAAGTAACACTTCAGTACACCAAAAGCCTCACCCTTGCACACTTTTCTGCCTTTAAGCTTTTGGGAGCTTTGTGTTTAAGGAAATGCAGAGCTGAAATGAGCCCTGACTGGAGCACAATGCAAATATGAAACAATGATGAGTAATATTAAAATTAAGCTGGACAAAGCACTGAGAGAGTAATCCATGAGGGAATAATCGCTCATCAATTCCTTGGAGCCCCAGTGTGGCAACTTATTAGCTCTTTTATAGCTAGAAGAAAAAAAAAAAAAAAGAAAAGAAAAGGAAAAAATCTAAGATTCCCTTAGCCAATTTGACTACGAAGTAATTTAATAATAGTAACAATTATAAACATAGCGGTAGAAGTAATAAAAATAACAATCCTAAGATGACTTCTAAGAAAAAGGAAAACAGTTTCTTTACACGCTCCTTCAAATAGTGCTGCTTATGAAACAGCAACGTTTGTACCACTGCATCTCTTTGTTCACTAGCTGCCACCAAGAAAAGTACCTGCCCTCACTGACCATAAGAAAAAGAAAGGAAACACTGGAGTGATCCGTCGATCCCAGCTTTTATTTTGAATAGCTGATTTCTCAAGCATGTGCAGCCTGAGCTGTGTCTCATTTGCAGGATACTCTGAGGAATCAGCCCTAACGCATTCAGTGACCTGGCCCGTAACAAAGCACGATGTGAAATAAAGGGGACTTTATATTTACAGAACAAGCTAGTCTGTGTCAGGTATTGGTGAGCAGCTGTTTCTGCAGGTGCTGCACTCTGCTGAGCTGCAAGGAAAGTCAGAAAAGGGGTTTGATTTCTTCTCATCCCTATTTTTTCCCCCTTAACACTGACAAGTGCTGCAGGATCAGGCTGAATGTTACCGGTTTCCCCCTCCCCACCCTCCCTGCTGCAGTGGGCTGTGACTGCCCAAAACCAGCTGTATGTGCCCTCCACCGTGTTCGTGCGCGCGTAAATCACACGCTCCACGGGAAGGTGGAACGCGGGCGCGCTGCTGCGCACACGCCGCGTGCCGCGCCGCAGAGCCCGGCCAGCGCGGCTGTGTGCGGGGTGCCCGCACAGCCACAGTTTGCCCGAGTGATTAACACCCCAGCACAGCCACACTCCGCTTCCTGACACCGGCCAGAGCGGCTCGCCGTGCGCTGTGGTAGCTACGGAGCTCGCCGTGGCACAACAGAAATAGTACACCCTGCGCCTACGACCATTCCCCAGCATCGCTTCCCGCTGGAGTTCCTTGCTGTTTCGCGGAGAGGCGGCCACAGCATCTCACCCTGCACACGTGTGCCTCAGCCACGTAACCTGCGGGTGTTGGTGTGACCTGCCTGTGTGCGCGCTGCTCACACCGCACACACGCCCCGCACACAAACCCCGCACACGGCCTTGCTTCCCTGTCCCTTCAGTCCGTCAGGCCCGCAGCCTGTCTCCACATACCCACACCTTTAGCACACGCCGTGGTCGAACAGGCAGCTTGTGTCACACCTGCAGAGTCAAGGGACAGCAGGTTCATCTGTCACACGCACCCCGAAAAGAACAGCACAAACATGAGCACATACACCTGTGAATAAGGGGGGCGGGGGGGAAAGGGCTAAAAAAAGCCGTGCACTAATAGGAAAATAACACTAGCAAAGGCTGGCTGAAGAGGCGTGTGCTCTCCTTCGCTTCCTGAAGGGCTTTCGTTTGAAATCTTGGAAATGTTAATAAGAGTTAACCAGGTGAGACCGTCAACAGAAGGGATAGTGGCTGTGTTGGAGGCTGCTCGAAACACCTGTCCCCTCTTACAACGAGCACTGTTCCCTGCTCCTCATCCTTCCTCCGCCGGCGAGGGGAAAGCAGATTCCAGTACAGATTTCTCGTTTAATTGCTCTATAATGCCATCTTGTGGCTTCTTCACTCATGAAGCCGGTTTTTTGTTACATTTTTCCCAAATTAGGTGATTACCCTGCAAAGACAGGAATGGACAGAGGAAGAAAGGAACGGGAGAACTAAAAGGAGCAATTTCTGAGCATCTACCCATATTTCAGGGGCATGAATGGCTGTGGGTGATGCTATAATTTAAATTTTGAACGGACCCAATAGATACTCTGAAAAAACCTGCATCCAGTAAACCTTGACAGACTTCTTATAAGTAGTTTTCACGTCACTTGGTGTACCAGGTGATACATTAAAACATACTATTATTATTATTCAGTAGAAGGCCCAGCTCAGATAATTCAGGTCCTTAGTTTGACGGAAGTGTAGAGAGATCCCGTTTCCTGTGAAAACCTGGTGTTTGAATTATGTCATTTGTGGCAGGACTGATGCTAGCATGGGGCTTTCAGAACAGGTGGAGTCAGAAAGGAACCATGCTCAGAGCATGCTGGTCACTATTGTGAAAGATTAAAGAGGTGTGGGGAATCTGGAGGAAATCTGAAATGCTGGACAAGCCAGGCAGCACACATAGATTCCTTTGTCAGCACTAGACAGACAGCAGAGTGAGGAAAAAATGTGAGTAAGGAAATGAACATGGCAAGAAATTACACCGCTGGTTGCAGGATCTGCTCTCCCAAGTGATGATGCCAAACTCTGAACAAAAGCACTCGGCTGTAGGTGCAAGCTTAGAGTGCTTGGGATATTTGTCCCAGGGGTCCTCCATGTGTGATTGTGGTGTTTTTTGAACTGAGGTAAAGATTCCCCAAAAATACAATTCTCAAGCTGTTTGAAAAATTCACCCTTCAGAACCAGAGTCAGGTTCAGCACAGAGACAAAGAGCAGAATACACAGGCCAGATCTGAAATGCTGCCTCACCCTAAAAAAGAAAAACAAAACAAACACTACTGTCATAAATAGGATTTAATTCTGCTAACTCCTAGCAAAAGCAGGCAAGCAGGAGTTCATCCTGGGTGGAAGAAGGTACCAATACCTTTGGGACCATGTGTGCTGGCTCCCTTTATGGCTCAGTTAACTGGTACCTGTGCTGGGACGGACCTCAGGGGTCCTCTGCTGTCTGCACTCTGGATCCAAACTGGATCCAGAGGCCCTGGTGGTTTTTTTGTAAAAACAGTCTCTGTGGTTTTGCTAAAACGAGCTACTTAGAACACAAAAGCTTCTTCATCTTTCCTCTGCATCACCTATCACTGTTACCCATTAGTTTTGGCAAGTGAAGCCTCTCATAAGCAATAGTGGGTTTTTTATGAGATTTGAGGCAGCAATGGTAGCAGGAGTCACCATGTGGAAAGTTGGCTTTATTCAAGGGGAAAGGAGTTTTGGAAGGTGATATTTGAGACAAATTAGAGGAAAAGGGTGTAAAGAGAACCGTCACTCTTGAATAAGTGTCTGCTTCTTCCTTATTTAAACAAAACCCTTGACTCACCTCTGTTCAATACAGGAATATTGGATAAAAATAGATTAATTAGGACAGAAGAGAAATGCTGTCATCTTTAGGTTTTACATTCAAATTAACAGGGAAGATGCGATTCTTCACTACCCCGATATAAACTGAGAACTGCTGTTTTGGTTTCAAAGGAAAGTATCTGTATTTTTATAGCAGTAGTTATAAGCATTTTCTATCAAGGAAGTTTTTTGTTAACAGATTGTTGCAAGAGTTGTCGCATCTGACCTGCAGTGGACTCCTTGCATCATCTCATTCAATTATATCCTTTTGTGTCAGATAACCTTCATGCAAGTGTTCTGTTGCACCTAAAAACTCTTAGGGACTTGTCGTTGATTATTTTTTCTTTACGTCCTCTTTTTTTTTTTTTTTTTTAATTCATCTCCCCTAACTTTAACCACCCACAGTGTAAATGTCTGTGTCTCGGTTACCTTGGGCTCTCACAGCGCGGGGAGAAAAATAGGTGTTTCTGGACTGTGATTCATCTGGTCTATTTTGGATGCCTCATTAGGGTGAGATGATTCATAAGCGATGCTGCATTCTCTCCATTGAATAGAAGGGGCCTGGCCCTGCTATAGGCATCTGCATATGTTCAGATCACTCCCATTCTTTGTTCTGGTTTGGAAGGCTTTTCCACATCTCTCTCTCCTCTTCATTTCTAGGCTAAATTTATTCACAGCCGGTCCAAGCCCACCCATTTAAACAGAGACACTCTCCCTCACTTTGGGCAGCCAAGGAGCTCCAGTTTTCCATCAGCCTTTGTCAGCTTTGGGGCAGGTCAAGGGGAAATGTTATCAAGAGCTTGGGAGAGGCAATGGCCAAGGACAGGTGTGATTCCCTGTATGCTACATGTCCATATAACCTCATGGAATCTTTATTGTTCAGATTAGGTGCTTTGCTAAAAAAAAAAACCAACAAGGTTGGCAACATCATCTTCTGTGTCTAAATAGTATAAAGTATGATGAACTGAAACGTTAACCTCAGGACACAAGTTTTTTTAAAGAGTCTTGTTTTCTCATTGGGTGCAAAACCCAGCTTTCCCTAGCAAACCACCAGTGAATTACCTATGAACCAGCCAAAAAGCCTATTCAGTACCTGTACCTAACCACATGAGCGCGGAGTTTGGCACCACTCCAGTGAGAACAAACATTGAGGACAAAATCATTCATGGGGTAGCTCTAGTCAGAGCTGTCTTGGTGTCTTGTTTGCAACTGAGAGATTATACGGTGTTGAAACTAAACACAAGCTGGGAAGTAATAGGCCTTGTTATCAGCAGCAACAGAAGAAAGGGTTTTTTGTTGTTGGGTTGGGTTTGTTTTTTTTTAAAGTGTTTTTCTCATGTAGATCTTACTATGGGATTTATTGGGAACCTGCTCAATCCTTCAAATTAAACGCAAGATAAACCAAAACACTGTTCAAATGGAATAAAATAAAATACCACCCATGAAATAGCCTGACTGTATTTTAGTATTTCTTTTCATTCCAAACCAGGCCCAGTATCACAGCCCAGCAGACTGAAGCTGCCTGGTGCAGCCACAGTAACTATAAATGCTCCATTGCACTGGCTTTTAAATGTTCCTTTACAAGGTGGAAGATGGGGCAGCTCTCTGTGCTTTATCTAATCCTTCTCCCTGTGGTGTGCCTGCCAGCAGCAATACTCGTTGTTAGTAAATGTGAAAGTGATTTTGTCCTCTTATGTACCTTGTCCATGAGGTCCTAGTAATGGCAATCAAACTCCTGCCTTTCCTACTGCAAACTTACCAGGCAAAAATGGCACCTTAATTTCTGGCCAGTTTTTGTAGTCAGAGGAGGGAGAACTGCGTAGAAGCCCTTCTTGGGACATGGAGTTTCTGGAAATTTTGCTCCACGCTCTTCCTGCTTGTCTTAGGGTGGTTGGTGCTGGTACCTGCAGATGCACAGTTTTATTCTTTCAGCCTACGTGTTGTTTGCTTTTATGTGTGCTTCAGTTTGCACAGCTACAGCATCAGCTGTCATTGCCCACCTTGCTGACCTCCCGTGTGGTCAGTCCATTCACTGAAACGAGTCCTGCATTGTAAGCTGTGCATTTACTGCACTGAAATTCCACATTTCAGTTGTGATCCCTCCTTTTCTGCAGTGAGCACAGTGAAAAGGGAGGCAATCCATGGATAAAACAACACGTGTAAATCCTTTGCTGAATTTTTTCACTGTGGGATAAGAACTGCAGAGAGGAAAATGTATTGCTGAGCCCTGCCCTATGTGTTGGCATCCTATTGCATTCTCAAAGAGTTTTGGACTTGGGAGTAGGAGTATAGGCTTAGCATAGAGGTCCTATTTGGTTAGTCAGCACTACCTTAGTTAGAAGTCAGGCTTGAGGAGTGGCAGAGGACAGCACATATTTTGGGTGGGTCTGGCTGCAGCAGCTTGGTACCAGGGACATTTTCATGGTAGGCTGATGGCAGGATCACCAGATAGTCTGGTGAAGTGGCACTGATCACAGTTTGGTTCACCCAAACAAGGTGAGCAAGTAGAATGCTTTAGCCCAATTTTAAGGACATATCTTTTGGCACTCTTAGCACAGGACACACTGTCTTTGCAAACCCACACTTGCAGCAGGGATGTGGCAGAGTTGCTGGATTTCCCAGATGACTCATGTCCTAAGAGAAAGCACCTCTTTAGGGACTGATATGAATAATAAAGACACGGACCCTGCAAAGGCAGCATCCTGAGGATGTTTATTTTTGAGACTCCTCTGAAAGTGCAGGATGTTCCCTTCATACCCTGAAGAGCACTGACTGCTTCACTGTCTTTCTTCCCTCTTAAATTTGTTCTCCTCCCCACTTACTGCATTTAGCATCCCGTGAAGTAGGCACTCCAGCACTGCCAGCGAAATAAACTGCCTGCCACCTGCCTACCTATCTGCAGGTCCATTTTTTCCCTTCTTCTGGCTGTAAATATGTTGGTCAGAATCAGAGCTGGCCCCTACCATCTGCATCAGGTTGTATTTCAGCATTGCCCAGGCTTGTTGCAGTGAGGGCTTCTGACTTAGGGCTGAGAAGAACAGTAAGAGCTGAGCTCCAGAGGAAGGAACATGAGTCAAGACACTAGTTATCCCTCTGCTTTTCTGGAACCTGCTTTCTTTCAGATATATCCCACCGTCACAGTGTAAGCTAATGAGGTGCAATTTTGCAGCTCAAGATGAGTGAAGAATCTGAAACTGTTGTTTGCCTGCATGTAAAAATGGTGGCAGGTGCTAGGCAGCTCCTTCAGAAAGTCTTGCCCATCAGGGCAAATCATGAGAAAAACAGAGTAAGGAATCAAGGTGTGCTTTTTTCCACTGGAGTGTCTCTGCATGCAGGTGATTTCCCAAACCAGAACTCCTCAGCACTTCTGCACTGCTTTGAGCCAGAATGATTTCCAAGGTCTGCGTGCTGCTGAAGCAGACGTCTCTGCCTGGGCTCCTCTGCAGGGGACTTCTCTCACTCTGTAGACTAACAAACAAAAAACTCTCCAGCAGGTTAATGGGAGGACCAGAGCAGAGAGGCACTTATGTGCTTGCAAGCCACAGAGGGAGCACAAGATTTATTGATCCGTGCTCCAAATCAGGGACAGAGCACCAGTGAGGGACACAAGATACAGGGTTATACAAGGCTACCCCTGTAAGATACCACAGTGAAATGGTGAACTGCCTCCCTTTACAGTAGCTGAAGAACAAGCAAGTAATGGATTTGGCCTCCCTCAGCTTCTCTCCTGAAGGTCACTGTGCCCAGAATCTATACTCTCCGGAGCATGGGACACTCTCCTTCAGGCCTGATTACACAGACTGAATTCCCCTCAGACAAAAGTGGGAAGGTGACCTGTTTTGTAGTAGCTTCAAAAAATGAGAATCATTTTATACCAGTAAGACACCACCTGAGACTGAAGCCTTAGTAGAGATATTAATATTGGGTCAGGCTCAGTTCAGTTTAATCCTGGTCCATTATGGGGACACATGAAATTCTGCAAGAATATTATGATAGTTTGTCTGAGACTTTTCTAAGGTGAGATGAGATTAAATGAGATGACAGGGAATGGTCTTGTGAGAAGGAAGGGGTGAAATCTGAAAACACACAGCTGTGGGTCTGCATGCTTGCAGTACTTTGTGCTGGTACAAGGCACTTGTGTTTGTCTGTGGGGCCAGCTCTGCTCCTAAACACACACAGCTGTTGGCAAGCTGGCTGGCACTTTGCTGTGTGCATTATATAATGCCCCTTATTTCCTTTTCCCCTCAAGGTTCCATTTCTTCTTTTCCTTATTCTTGTCTTCTTCCTTTCTCCCTTTTTTCCCCTCTTACCTTCTGTCCTTTTTCTTCTCTTTCTGGCTGATTCTCCTCCACTCCTTCATTCATTTTTTCCTTTCTTCTCTCATTTATTTGTTTAAAGCAAATTTTCAAATCTATAAACCCATTACAGCAAAGAGACTGTGTTGAGGCAGCCTCTGAGCCTGCAGATGTGGTGGGTCCTGGATTCCAATAACAGAACTTATTTGGAAAAAAACATTATCTGTAATGTGGAAATGGTTTGGCTTGAGGCTAAAATTTATCATCATTACCCTAATATCATCTCAAGCCTCAGCTCTGGCAGCAGCTAAAGAAAACACCAAGGCTTAATTCAGTCAGTGCAAGGAAAGAGAGACAGAGGATGGAAAATATGATTTATGATGGAAATCAATGCAATCATAATACTTTATGCTTGTAAAATTGGGCTGTTCCAACAGTGCTCACAGATTGTATAGGCAGCTCTCCACCAAAAAATCATGGCAGGGTAGAATGCAGTAGTATGATGGCACAGCTGACACAAAGCCATAATATTCAAGGTTTGGGGTGTGAATAGGAACAGGTTTTGTTTTGCTGGGGGTTTGTTTTCCTTCCTTCCTTCTCCAGGGATCAGGCAACTTCACTCAACCGAGATCTATCTCCACAGGACAATAGAAAGATGCTGTCCTGCAACTCCCAGAGGGTGGAGGAAGGGGGAAAGGGAAGGGAAGGATGACAATCTGGAATATGAAAGGAACACTGACTAGTTTTCCAAGTAAATGGCAAGATCTGGCAGGAGCAGTATCCCCAGTGTAAAAGTGAAAGCAACAACGTGACTCATTCCTCTGCAGTGCGGAGTACCTCTCAGAGACCAGCTGAAGTATATTTACAAAAATTTGAATCAGGCTGTTCACCTCAGCTAGAGACAGACAAAAGCAATGAGGCCTGGGAGGTTTGCTTCTAATGCAGAAAACTAAAAAGCATCTGAACTTTTAAATTTGACCAAATCATGACTCCTTTCATCCCATAAATAAAATAAAAGTTGCAGAGATCGCGGACAAATTGCTGATGTAAAGTTGGGTTAGCTCATATGTAAAGAACATGACTTTTCAAAATGTTATATGCAATTTCCCTGAACAATTCTTGAAGCGTGTTCTGCACTTTGGTTGTATGGGTGGAAATATATCCTTGCAGCATTGCCTGTCCCTGAAGAAGCAGGACAGCTTAGCATCCCCAGCAGCCAGAATGAGGGAATACAGTTATTCTTAGAGAATGCAAAGAAAAAATGCCAGTTTATTTATATAATTTCACCAAAGGTGAAGTACATGATATCTAGGACTTCCAATTCAATGCAAGCTCTGTCCAAAAGACGGTCAGAGGAGAGCACTTGCATTATTCTTTTTCAATGGAAAATATCTTTCCAAACAAACTTGTCTTTAGTAAGATGATTTTGAAATTCTTTTGATGTTTCCTGATATCTCAAAAAAGCTGTGTCTGTAAAAGTTGGGGGGAAAAAAGAATCTGGGGATTTCTACTTAAAAATAATCAAAATTTCAAGATATAAATTTATGATTCCTCCCTCTCCCTTTCCTTCTCCCTCTCCGTCTCCTCAGGCAGAGTAGATGCACACAGTGATTGAGATCCCCAGCCTCTACAGAGGAATACATTGCAACGTAGAGCTGTGAGCACCACACTTACACAGAGAGAGGGACATGCTGGAGCACACCACTCACTGCACACCAGAAAATCCAAACAAGGTCGGGACTCACAGTACGAACCGCTAGGAAGACAGGCGTCTTTGTCTTCAGAGCTCACAGGAAGTTTTTTTGTGAATGCTGTAGCCAGCAAAGGCAGAGTCTCCCTGTTGCTTTCCAGCTCTCAGTAACTCATGGGAGTTAGACGATGGCTGACAAGATTGAACCAGTTTGTATAGGCAAGAGAAAATTGAGAGGAAATGCTGCTTAGGGTGAGTCCATATCTGAACTTTCATCAGTCGTGCTGAGGAGTGCCTGGTGTCACAGGGGGCTCCCGAAATCTGCTGCTGCAGGCAGGTTTGCATTCCCAGAAGGACCATCACAATGAAAAGACCATCACGGCACAAAAGTAATACAGTTCACCTTCCACTCCCAGGGCCAGAGCTAGGGTTACCAAGGACTTTGCCTTATGCTGACAGGGACATCTCCATCTGTAACTTTAAATGCTTAAAGCTTTCAAGCACAGTGGTCTTTGCAGGAATGGATAAAGAAAGAAAAGTACAAAGGAGCCTTTAGTCTATTCTTCTCCATCTCATCCACTTCCACAAGGACATTGACAGATGAGGCTCTGTGGTGCCAGAGAACTTGTGTCCCTCTCTGATCTGAGCTTTTCAAATGAAACCAAGAGGAGACTGGTTTTTAGCAGGCATTATGTCTTACTCTTATAGATACCCTGTTACGTACCATCAGTATCTGGCTGTCATTTCTGTCACCTCCCAGCCCAGAGCTCACTAGCTAGTGCTCTTCCTTTTCCCCCTGCCTGCATCCACTACCCTGCCCACCTACACACAGAGAGTACACACACCTGTTTCACAGAACTCTGTGAAGCAGGTTGCTGTCTGATGGCCTAATTTCCCTGATGGATTAACAAATGACTCTACCACCTTCTGTAATTCTATCACATTGTCCCTACACTCTTTCTTGCTTCTGGAAAAGTTTGACAGTGGTAGCAAGGGATTGGAGAGCAAAAGATCCGCTGAATGAAACCGAATTAAAAGTCTTGAACACCTGCAGTGTCAGTGTTGGACAGCCATCTGTCCCTCATTTGAGAGCGCCGTTACTGTCTGCCATACCTAATGTTGCTTGTCCCAGACAAATGTTAAGATACTGCATGGACTAAGTTGATGTACAGGGCCTTGCTTTGCAAATCTATCCTTTATTTTAAAGACAGAAAGGAAGGTATTCCACTGGTTTGTCTTGTAGCCCATTAATGAGATCAGAAGATTTACACTGTACATTAACTCCTTTTGCTGTTCTGGAAAATTACCTCAAAATAAATCTTCTTCTTTAACTCACATCACTTTCTATCTGCACACTGCCCAAAGCACAGAAGCACCCAGACCAGGTACAAGACTATTTCCTCTTCACAAACACGTATATATATATATATATATATATATACACACATATATACATATATATAAAAGGATTTAAAATATGCTAGACTTATGCATATGCATACCCTCACACATGCACACACATGCTTCACACGCATAAGTGATGAAATTTTTTATCAGACCAATGTGCTGGGGGAGCAAAAAAGAGCAATAAAAAGCTTGTTTGATGCTAAATTCTTGAGCATACTCTCCATCCAAGAATAGAAGAAATAGGTCTTTAAGGATATGATAGGTCTGAACATTTTGTCCTCTAACAAAATCAGTTTAGCAGGAGAAAATCTTCAAGGGCCTTTAGAGGAAGCACAGAGGAATATAATTTTTGTTGTCTAGTATATTCCTAATTTAAAGAAAAACTGATTATCCATCTCCTCCCAGACTTATTTTTCTGTATGTCAGTTGAATTGGCAGAACCACAGTTTTTCTGTAGGAGACAGAAAAACAGATTCTATTTGCCAGTGTGCTTAAGAACTGTCTTCTGCTACTTAAGCTGATAATGTTCCCTTGTCTGTGATGATATTGAAACCAAGAGACCTCAGAAGCTAGAAGAAATGGCTGTCACCAACTCATCTACAAATGATGAGTTGTAGGGCCTTTGCTGTAAACTGGAAAAGGCATGTTGCAAAGCAAAATTTACTAGTAGTCATTGTTTTTTATTTCCGAGGACTTACTGTACTTCTGCAATCTTGTCCAGACACCAGTTAGAATCAGAGTAGGAGTAAGTGGGGAAGTTTCACCATCTTTACCATGTAAAAAGTCAAACTATACAGATCCAGTCAATTTGACAAATCAGTGGCATTGCGTGAGACTACACCCTTAGTAAATAAAAGCCCACATCACATAACCATCACCATGTTCAGCATTTAACAGTGAATCTTGTTTACTTCTAAGCACTGTGGTTAAGATTGAAAGTTCAGAGAAGCTGTTACATCTTCACATCCTTGGAGACCGATGTTCAGTCGTGGCAGAAAGGGGAGGAACATGAAGGCCTCATTGGTTAATCGAGAACCAGAGACTTTGTCAGTTTAACATTTTTCTCTACTGAAGTCATGGAAATAGAGATGATTTGAGCAGTTAATATTTTGTTTTCCATCACTTCAGTTACATATTAAAATCCTTTCAGAGCAGCTCAGGAGTGGTGATAAGTAAAACCAGAGACAAGGTGCTTCTTGGTACCGCCACTGCTCTCGCAGGGATCTCTTGGGGATGAAGCAACAGCATCAACATGGAGGAGCAAAGAGAGGCGCGACAGTGTTTGGAGAAGATTTTCTTGGGAGGGGGTGTTTGGTTTTTTGTTGGTATAGGCAGGAAGCTTAAGATGTTATCTGCAGGCTACAATGTGTGCCATTTTAAACACACTGCTCTTAATAAATACCGACAGCAAATCAGGACAAGAACAGACGCAAGTTGTTTCAGGCGACTTCTGTCAAGTGAACAGTAATGCGCCAGGATTAGTGGCAATCCTCTCCATATTGAAGAGAGCAAGTCGCCTGCAGATGAAGTGCTCCAGGCATTGCAGTGGGTTTATCAAGGGGTCCTTGATATTCTGGAGCAGACATGCAAGCTGCAACATTATCTGTAGCTTTTCAATTCAGCCCTCTCCTGCTGAAAACTGGGTGGCAGTATTGGTGGGAGTGGGAGGAAGTTGTTTTCAATTCCAGATGCATCCTAAAGAACCCATGTCCCAGTGGTTCCCAGACTGCTGCCTTCCCCCCAGTGATGTTGCTAATGCAACTGGACTTGCTCTTAATAACTAAAATGTTAACAGCACGGTATTGGCAGGGCAATGGTTTGAGCCAGTGAACCATTAACTTCCGTCCCATCGTTTGCAATCAAAGTCAAAGTTCACTGGGGCTCAAAAAGGCGATGGTGACTATCCCCAGTGTCACCATCCTCCCTTATACTGAGTGTCCCTTGAAAACGCCAGCTCAGAGGACAACCTTTTCTGGTATAATTTCATTAAATGAGTGCTGATATCTAAGGCACATTGTTCTTCCCTGCACACTGAGAAAGGGAGTAGGTGCATGGGTTAGCTTTTTATAGAGGAAGAAGACACCTCTTGCATATTCCTGGATAAGGATCTCTTTGGACTGACAGTGTTGAAGTACTACAAGGCCTATTCTTCCTTTACCTTTCAGCAGCTTTATGCCATCCTGCTAGCTTAAGACTGCCTAAAAACTAGAATTAACAAATTTTATTGAGTTACCATGAGGGAACCCTCGTAACAGAGCCAGCTGTGTTGTTTTACTAATAATGCCATCAAGGCTGGTTTCCAGAAGAATCTATCTGATCACTGGCATCTGGTTTGAATTACTTTGTACATTAGCACTGAGAGCTGACTCAGTCTCTGGGCACCTCAAAGGTCTCTTTCAGGCACAGATTGGTTTGCTTGCTAGATCCTTGTCCACAGCTGAGCGTCTAAATTTGTATTTCCAATCCAATTCAAAGGAAATATCCAGAGAAAAATCTGTCCCTGTAAGACCTGTAGGCTGGAAAATACCAAAAAGCCGGAAATTAAGATAAAAGTAGCATCTCACATTCCATGGAAGCCATTTCTAAAAAACCTGTCACCACTTCTGGGATTTAGCTGTGCAAAACTTCTGGCTAAGAGTTTTAAAAGAGGTAATTAACAAAATACATATTATGGTCTCTTTGAAGCTGCATGGTGGGGTCTCGCTCTAATAACTTTCGCTGCAGAGCTCCTGTCTTGACCCACCTCCTTCTAGAGCTCAGGAAACACAAGTAAAGGGAATCCAGTTTGGAAGTCCTCCCTAAATGATATTCTAGCACAGAAAAAGGGTTTATATGAACTTGGAAGTCTTTCCCCTGCTCATTCTGAGTTTACAGCTAACAGGAACTTTTCTTGCCCTTTTTTTTAACCCCCTCTTTTTTTGCCTCATTAGCCTTCCAGCAAAACATGCTGCATTACACATGATTCTGAAAGGGTCTGTATTTTCCATGCAATTTTTATGCAGTATCTAAAATAGCTTAATCAGGCACACACCAAAAGAAGCATACAGACACACACACAGAGTGAGAGACAGCAGGCACACCTGAGACTGAAGTGCATCCTGTTCATAAAGGGAGATATAGTGCTGATGGCATTTCACACTGAGGTATCCAGGGACCATCACATGGCTTGATGAGACCAAGGAAGCTCAATAGACTTTCCAAACCTAATTAGTACTTAATGATCTGGAGAGACACGGATGTCCATCACCTCTGCTTCAGCCCCTCTGTTCTTCCTCAAATTCTTAATTAACCTTTAAGGAGATGATGTGCTGATGAGTTTCCTAGGATATTGCATTGATTTTTTTTCACACACGCATACATACACACTTGTGCACACGCTCAGCCACACCACACACGCCAGCTCACATATTAAAGAACCTCTGGTACAATTTCTCAGCTCCAATGCACTCCACACAAAGGCTCTGCTGATCAGTGTTTATTAATGAAGCGCTGCCTCGAAAATTGTTAATTGATGGCAATGTACAGAACATTGTCTGGAATTTAACCTTATTCATCATTTAAGTATGGGGGAAACTAGAGCGTGGTGTTAATTAATAGTGTAAGAACAAAGCTGGATCGTTCTGCTGTGGATTTGAAAAACAAAATCGTAAGTGCAAAGAGAGGGAGAAAAAAGCTGTGATTAAATATAAAACCAGAGCAAAAAACTGAGAGAAAATGGAGCCAAAGCCAGTGTCATATTCAAGATGACTCACTTTGTGCTGATAATGAAATAAAAATTTTCTTGTGAGCTTATGTAATATTTTACTGTTGTGTCATATTTAATCAACTCTGAGTTTTAACAAGCTAAGTAGAGGATGGGGGGAAGCTGCTACCAATGAAGTGAAAACAGATTAATAAGTTTTGAAAAGTTAATAGACAAATTTTCAGATTAAAAAAAAAAAATAATCAGTGTTGGTAGCTGAATTCACCAGGGGGAAAATGACAAATGGAGAACGCCTTACTTCAAGTTCACTTAATAACAGTCTAAATATACGGTGATAATACGGTGTGCAATGCTAACAGCTGCACTCTTCCAGGCTTGTCTGGATATTTTCAATGGCTGTTTGTTCTCCAAGTCATATGCTTGATTAATGGAAACCTATCTACCCAGATATTCATTTAAATGACTTATTACCACGGGGTCAACACACTGTGGTTTGAGTGTGACATTGCCTTTCACGGGACTGTTGCCCTTGCTGAGCTAGGGCACTTGAACCACTCGAGCTTGGGCTCAAAATCTCAGGGTACAGGCTTCAGCCTGTTGTATTCAGGTATATGGATCAATGTTATGGAGCAGTCTTCTGGTCTGTGCAGGAATTTCTCTGCCACAAAAACATTTGGCCTGCCCCAGATCATACCCAACACAAAGGATAACAGGGGGACAGCATGGACATTCCTGGCTGTGCTGAAAAGTCATGGCACAGTGCTCTTACAGACTAAAGCCCAATTTCTGCCTGTGATCACACAAAAAGTCTGTGTAGAGCAGGGACTGAAGCCTAACATTTCCTTGGACCTGTCTTCTTCTGCAGTTTCTGTGTTTACATCAACTTGGGGTCTTAACCCTTTAAAGAGATATCTCAGTGACTCCTAGGCTTGAAAATGTGGAGGATGGTGGGAACATGTGGTGTGCTGCCCACTCCAGAAATCCTGTCACGTAAAGACAGAGGATGGTCTGAGGAAAGAGAGGAAATGAAAGACAAAAAAACCCCAAAACATATCAAGGGAAAAGTAAAAGTACTGCCGGATTGTCATGAATTTCAGGGAAATGTTCTTCAGGGGTTAGTCCAGTCCTTTCCTTTCAGTTTAAAAGAAATAACATGCCATTTTGAAACAAGGATAAATCCTATCCATTTTTTTTATTTCCAAAGCTTTTTTCTCCTTTTTTTTTTTTTTTTGGTAAAGTATTCTGGATGTTGACCAAAGTTCTGACTTATTCAGGTCCCCCTAAAACTTAATTTTCAATTGGCTTTTCTTTTTATTTGGAACATATTTCTTAATTTTTGTTTGGGAAGATAAGTCATGAAATGATGAAATGTGGAGCTACCCAAAGGTTGTTTAACCTACCTTCAGGCCTCAAATCAGGATTAGTTCTGCCTGTGTCATTCCTTGAGCCTGTAACCCTTGAGTCACTTGGATATGGGTGATGGGAGATGGATGGTGAGGAATGTAGAGCACAGGAGAGGACAGTGAGGAGCGTCAGGGACCATGGAGGATGTCAGTGACTACCAGATGCCATGAGAAGGCAGAGATATTGTTTTGCCCAGATGTCCAAAGATGAGAAGAAAGAGCTGGCATTGCATGTGCAATTCGAATTAAGCTCAGATTTCCTCTGATGCAATTAGTGACTGTTCGTGTGCAGCACACTCTGATGGTTGGTAGTGGGAAGGTATCCAAAGCACATGGAAAGCTTCAGGGGTATCTGGACTATGTCAGAAGCAGGATGGTGTTTTGCAGAAAGTACAAGCGAGCATTTCCTGTTCTGCACTTCATGACCCCTAGATGAGGTCTGATTGTCCTGATATCACTCTACTTTGTGCTTTCCCTGAAAGCTGATTCAGTCTTTATTGTCTGTTCTCTCATCAAATATCTGGGGGCATAAAGGACACCCACCCCTCCAGCTAGTCTTGTAAAGTGACATGCAAGTCATGTAAATCAAGTCATGTAAGAGCAAACACACCATCTCTCAGCCAAGAAATTCCTGGTGTGGATGGTTAAAAGTGTTCTCTTATTAGTGGCTGTTAAGTGAACTGTTTATTATTTAAAAGTCAGATGGCTTAATTGTTCTTGTGAAAGCAAAAAGCAAACAAATGTGCTATAGATCAAGCTCATTTTACTTCCTATCTTATGGACAACCTTTACTACAGAACCTGGCAGCAACTGGACAAGAAGACAGCAGCTATTTTCTGTATCTTTCACTATTTCCTTTCTTCTAGTTCTTACTGAGAAGAAAGCTTTTTTCCCTAGCCTGTAAAATTTTGTTTAGATGAGCACTGAGAGGGAAAATATGCTGCCTAAATCTAGGACAGTAGCTGACCAGTTAAAAAGAACAATGGTCTTATATTTAGGAAGACTGATCAATGGCAGACCAGAGTAGATTTTAGTTCTAGAAAATCAAATAAATAAATAGAGTAAAAGGAAAGAAACCCATCTTCTCACTCTCTAGAATCTCAGTGTTTTTAGAGAGTCAGATGTGGCCATCTAGATCACCAGAGGCTACCCAAAGCTGGCAGCTTACTGAGTGTGTTCTTAGCAATGCTTACACCCAGCCCTGGACATTAGAATCTGTTTAACTGAGCAAAATAAACATGTTAATCATGATCCTGGGGATTAGCTTGTAGTCTGCTTGAAAATCGCTGCATCATTTTTGGCCACCAGAGTTATTCTTTATCAGAGCCGGTTTCACGCAGAGATTAGGCATCAGCAGGCCTCTCCAAAGTGTACCCAGCACACTCCCAGGAGCTTTTGGGGTCAGTGGTGAAGTACCTTGCAAACAAGCTCCTGGCATGTGTCTCTCAAAGAGGCCCCTCCTGATCTAGCAGGGAGAGTGTTAAATTGTGGATTTCTCTGCATGGTTCAGCTCCTTTCTTCACCCCTATGAGCGATATGAATGTGCAGGTCTCCCTTGTGCTCCCCATGCTTCTCTCTCTTCTCCCTGCTATCACCTATGTAGGGTATATCATTTTTTGTATCAATATTTGTTTCTTGTATTTAACACTTTTCTCTTGGCAAGGGGAAGGTATGACCTTCGTGGGAATCTGTTTCTGGGGCACAAGAGCAAATCAGATTTAGTTCACTCTTACCTCCAGCATGAGTCAAACCCATCAGAGAAACCCTGCAGAAGAGTGCTCAGCCTGTGCCAGGAGATAGAGGAGCTGGCGGGTGGTGTGGCACTGGCACAGGTTGCCCAGAGAAGCTGCAGATGCCACGTCCCTGGAAGTGTTCAAGGCCTGGTTGGAGGCAGCTCTGAGCAACACAGTCTAGTGGTAGGTGTCCCTGCCCACAGCAAAGACACTGGAATGAAATGATCTTTAGTGTCCCCTCCAGCCCAAACCATTTTATGATTATGTGATTCTAAGATGCACAGTGGGATATCTATTGCCTTCTTAAGCCTGAGAGAGATGTCCTCCCTACTTGTCCCAGTTAAATCCTGCACTACCAATCTTCTCTTTCCACCTTTGGTGAGCAAGAAGTATTTTTTGATTCCATGGCTAGGTGAACTACCAATGATGGTGTCAGCATCCAGCTTTCACGGGTTTGACTTAACGTCTTAACATGGCACAAGGTCAGAATCCATTCTCAAGTAACTTGAAGAGAGCACTTAGTCTTGAAAAGACAGAACACAGAAGGCTTTGTTTGTCTCCTAGACCTAGGGAAGCTGTGCACAGTGGGGATCAGAGTGGAATCATGAGGCAGATGATTGCAGCTCCCATCCTGTTTTGCTAACGAATATGCTTTAATCAGATAGCACCAGTGGTGGTGAGTGTGGCACTACCTGTTTTGTGCACAGTAGGGTGCACTCAGCTTTCTGGGAGACATTCACATGCTAGTTTGAGTATCTCACTTGTCTCTAGCAGGTGCTTGTTATGAAATAGGATTTTTTTCAACACACTGTAGTTAGTTTAGCTAGAACACTGTCATCCTCAGTAGACATTCTCTCCATCCTTCCTATTCCTTGGTGTCTTCTTCCAATGACTAAACTTCTGCATGCCTATTAGCAAACAGCCTCCCATTGTGTTACTTGAATGATACTATCTTTTTAAAAAAAACAAAACAAAAACAAAACCAAAAAAACCCCCACCCCAAATCTGACTGGGGAACCTTTAGGAACTTTTCTCAATCCTTCTGCCTTGACATGTAATGTGTTGATTTCATTCCTTTCCTCCTGTCATTTCTGTGCCTGCTTCCCCCTATCTCCTTCATTCCCTCCCCACTCATCCCTACAGGTATAAATAACCCAAAAATCACGTAGCTATGTCTGTGACACAGCCCTGCTGTGTCAGTCTCTGCTGTGCCAGTTTCCCCATCTGCTGCCTCCTTGCCCCACGCTGCACGTCCAACACACGCTCTCGTCGTGCTGAGTTGAACAAGTTGGATGCCCATGTTTGAAATTAGGAAAAAGCTGAAGCCCTCTGCTGAATCTGAGACCTAGGTCATGACATTGATGGCAAACAGGCAATTGTGCCTTTACAAGGGGGACCAGAATCCATTTCACAATGCAAATGCTGAGTATTAATGAGTCTAATAGACATAGGTGTGAAAGTCATTGAAACGGCAATGTCCAGTGCTGGCTGTCAATGCAGAAAAATCCCTGCTTGATCTTCCTGTGACCAGGCTAAAGGCTCCTGCCTTGCATGAGCCTGAAATGCACATTGATTCAATTTCCCATCTCTATCCTGGAGTTCCTTAGGAAACGGAACATTTGCTGAAAAGAAATAAAGCAATCATTACAAATGCTAGTCATTAACAGTGTGAACCTTCATATTCACCTGCCAAGACATTGGTAGCGACTCAGCAATGTTGTTCCCTGAGCACTGACTGTTGGGTTTTAATTACATTGTTCTATTAGAGCTGTTCAAATCAACCATTTGAGAGCTGTCTGGCTGCTGTAGTAAAAAAAAATAATAATAATTTGACCTTGACATCCTCTTCCGTCTCTTTGTCCTAGTACTCTTTGGAGGCAATCATTCATACAGTATATATCTCGTATATAGTCTGTCATTCTTCCTCCTGCAGTCCTTGTGGGATCAAAGTAGCTTTTCTGGGTGTTCAAGCTCCTTTATACTGCACTGACTTTACTCAGCACCTAAATACTGCTGTTCCTGTGGGCGCTCTGCAAGTGTTCTCATGCTGGTTTTTCCTGCCACGGCTCTACACCTGTGAGAATTTGGCCATCATGTGTATTACCTTCTTCATGCTTTACTAGTTTGACTATGTATGTCTCTGTTAAAACTTAGAGTCTGTCTGCTCTCCCATCTACTTTCGTGCAATAAAGTCCCTTAGTAGTCAAACACAAAAATGTTCCAAAATGTCAAAACTAGACCACCTGTGTAGCTCCCTTATCAGAATAGGTCTGCTTTTCCCCATTCCGTCCCTAAGCCGGGGCTAGGGCTAATGAAAGGCAGACGGACAGGTTTTTAGAAGTCAAAAGACAAGTTCACTCTAGTCTCTCGTGGCTGACGTCCCTGAGAAGTTACTGTCTTCATCTCAGCTGACATCATTCTGACAGTTAATGAGAGTGTCCACGTTTTGGAAATGAAATGAAGATATGAATGCACTGATCCCCAAGCCCCAAAAGATGGTTTCCTAAGTAGTGGCCAGTTCTGTTACCGGTCCTCCAAGATACTGCAGCTGGAAATTGAGTTTGAGCATAGAAACAGCTTATTGCAACATTATCTCTTAACAAGAGTTTAAATACCACATCAGAAGCAACACAAATATAGAGAAACTAGGTCTGTAGTAAAAATGTAAACAATTTCATTTATGCTCCCTTTCCTCATCAAAAAAAAATAAGTTGACAAAAACAATTATACGAGGTCCTTAAAATTTATCCATGGAATATTTTGATTCCATGGACAAATAATAACTGAATGCATAAATATTTATTTATACTTTAAAAGGCCACCATGCTGTGAATAGCAATTTGGGTAACTGATGCTTGTATCTTCTTCCATACCCCATAATCCTAAATTAGACTCCATGGATATGGTACATATAATAGTCTCTAGTCTTAGTGGAAAAAGAGAGTTCATCATGGGAACTTTTGCCTACAAAGTATCCTGAGAGGCTTAGTACGTCTGGGGAAACCATCTCACAGCAGAGTACGACGGCAGCATAGGAAATGAAAATACACTTCCTCTTGCAGCATCTCCAGACTGAAATCTTTGGGGTGTTTTGGATTTGAAGAGAAAAAAAAAAAAAGATCTTCCACAGACACCACATTTGTTTCATGAAAAAAACATAGAGCTCAAACACTAAATTTCTCTGAAGAAACAGCTTGATTTCACACTAAGTGGTGATTAAGACCCAAGAGGAGAGGCTTTCTCCAGAATGCAGCCACCCACCCGTCCCCCAGATTTCTTTAGCCAAAGAAGTGCTATGAGGAATAAGATCGTCACGACCTTGTGGAGGAGTCTCAATGAGATCCTTGTGATCATCCTGCTTGGCTCCAAGTCATATGCAGGAGCAATAGCTTCCAGTTTCTTCCACAGACACACTCCCAAGGACAGTCAGGGAGACCACAAGGAAAATGAGCATTTTGTATAACTGCTGCCCATGTAGAATATTCACACATGGCACCCCTTGTCACCAGAATGGTGATCTATTTTTTCATTTGTTACCAACATGAATTTAATTCTGAGTTGTGCCCCTGAGGGGAGGAAAAAAACCAAAATCCACCATAAAAAAAACCCTGTGCCTCTCCCATTACTATCCCTTTAGTTATCCTATCCCCTACTGCTGCAAGAGACCTGCCATTAGCAAATTCCCAAACCACTCATTTATTTCCAGGGCTGTGCTGTGAAGTCTCATTCTTCAAACATAACAAATCCAACAGCTTCATGAGTTGAGCTATTGTGGATTTTTCCTGGTGACTGCAAATGGGAATGGTCTGTACAAATAAAAGCCCAGATCTCTCTGCTATTACAAGTAAAAGAGTCTGGGTGAAATATCTGCCGAGGAATATATTTTATGTGTTTTCTTTAACTGTCCATCCAAAAAGTGCTGAGTGATGGTCGGGTGCTGTTAGGAGGCACTGATAATGGCCTTACATTTATAAAGTATCATCCATCCAGATGGACTCCCAAAGTACTTTATAAACTTTACTAACTGGTTGTTCCAGCTCCACACGTCACCTTATATCTATCCATCTGTTCACAGCTATAGCCTTATACAGAGCACTTCTCTCACCACTAAAGGGTGGCTATTCCAGATTTGGGATGTAGCTGATGTTTAAAAGCTCACATCAGTGTGGAGTAAAAACTCTGTGACTTAGCCCTGCTTATCTTCCATAGCTCTGTTGACTTCAGCACGAATTAAAACTAGAGAGCAGAAAATGAAGCTGCTGAGGAATCAGGTCAAAAAGAGACGAGGTGATTTTTGTGTAGTAAAGCAGAGTAAGGCGTCTCATTGCCAGCAGCTGCTTACATACTAAAAGTCTACACAGATGTGTGGGGAAGCTCACAAGTTCATGGAAAGTCTTGATTCCATATCCACCTCTGCCAAAGAGATATGCAATGCCTCTGGGGAGGTTACTGTCGGCAGACCTAGACCCACCTATGTCACATCTGGATGTGAGGTGTCGGTGTAAGTTTTCCCGTAACAATGCCCACACAAGGGACCCAGCAGCAGGGCTTCTTGTCTGGGCAGTGACATGTCCAACTGGACATCGTCAGGGAATGTTGGCTCTGCAATCTCTCAGTGGCTTATTGCAAGAAATTTCCTCAGATTGTCATTGCTCTTTACTACCTGTATTGCTCTAAAGTCCTGAGTTGAAACTACAGTTGCACCACCAACACAGAACTGGAAGGGGCTACCAGTTTACAGTTAAAATACATAACCAGGGAACAGTGAAAGTAAAGCCACTCTGAAGGGAGAAGGAGGCAGTGAGGGCTGTGCTGAGAGGCCCTATGATGCCCAGGGGACTGCTCCTCTCCCCAGGTGAAATGGAAAAGTTTTATGCAGTGCTTCCTCATCCCAGAAATTGTTTGAACAAGGAGCACATGTGTCACTTTACGCAGCCCTTTGACAGTTTTGTTCACATTTGGTTGGGGTTTAGATCAAAATCAGATTCTGTTAAATTCCAGTTTGCATTTGGCTATAGGAGGCATTTAGATCAGACAGCGTCTGCTTTCCTGAAATATACCCAAAGAGCGACATGATCGAGACTGGTTAGGCTAAGAATTTTTTTTTTCTTTTTAGTCCAAAGGATATGTTCAGATGACAATCTATATTTGTGTGAAATTAGGATCCATCCAGCACCCTGTAAAAAATCTAAACTAAAAGATTAATTGTTAGCCATGATTACCATATTATTTATTGTTATTGTGTGATGTTGAGGCTATGTTTGGAACAGATGGGAATCCAATTAGCTTAGTTCTGCCTTTGTCCGTTGGATGAGACATTAATTTCAGGGCCACTCTCCACCTTGTCTGAATAGCTACAAGAAAAGAAATATGCTCATGGAACTTCGTCTTTTTGAGACTGTTTGTCATATATTTTGTTTTCTCATGAAAGGACACTACTGGCTGCTAAGCAACAGAATAGCTGTGTTTACATGTACATTTATCTATATATATGCACATACATATGCAGACACAGGGAGTTGTTTACTCAAGGACAAGAGTCCTCAACAGACTGGCTTTCAACTGAGAGTAATTCTATTAATTAGGGCTGCAGATACCATCCCCCCTCTGCTTCCACCACCTTACCCCTCCTTTTCTTTCCTCTGTTGCAACTATTACTATTTTTAATTAACGTGCCAAAATGTTCACTCCTAACTATAACAAGAAAAGAGAAAGACAAAAGGGCAGAAGCAGGGAGAGGAGCTCTGGAGAGAAAGACAATTTGTTTGACTAACCCTTTCAGAAAAAGACAGGCTTGTCAATGATTTCTCTTCAGGATGGTATCCCATAGCCAGGGGAGGGAACAGAAAAGCTTTTTAATGGGGCTTTTCTCCCAGCCAGCAATAATCATGCCTACAGAGAAGTCTTAAAGCAGCCTTCTGCTTGGGGGCAGCTCTGTTACACATCTCAGTGGTATTTCTTTTTTTCCTTTTTAGCATCTCCTCCTTTGTCTTTTTCCCTATTTTTTTAAGGTATTATGAATCCTTAGGCTAGGAATTATCTCTAAATCCATCTATATTTTTTGTGCTGTATTGATTATTAAGTTATTTCTCCATCACAAATCCCTATCCCTGGATTTTAAATGTTACAACATTTGATGTAATCTCCACACTTCAAAACTGATATACAGACACCACAGTAAATATTTAGGGTTCAAGGTTTCCTGTCTGTTCTTCATCTTTGAAGGAATTTGTGATTAATTGAATACCTGTGAAAGAGGAAGATGATTAAGATGTTCGTTGTAGAGAATCAGAAGTATAAAAGACAATACTGGGATTGAGATATAAACACAGCATCAACACTGGAAAAAGTGTTGATTGAAATTGGGCATGTACGGGTATGAAACATGGCTTTTCATATGCAATAAACTCTATTAAATACATGCCTTTATTGTTGCTGTTTTATTTAAGTTGAAATCATCTGGGCATTGAGGAAATACCAGGAGAGGTGAATTCAGGAAAGAAAATCAGCTTTTGACTAAAAGAATAATGGCTTTGCATTTACTAATGTTATCATTTTTTGTGGATAATACTAATAATCTAAATGTTTGCCAGAAACAGGAAAAAAGAGTTTGCTTGCTTTAGGTTTTTTGTTGAATCTTTCCCTTCGTAAGCCTCCTCCCTGTCCCTTCCCAAAATGCGTGTGAGAAATTAAAAGCATCAGAAACTAGTCTGTTATGAGCCCCGTCCTTTCCAGTGCTGAGGAGATGTGAGTTTTAAAAGCCTGCAGCTGGCACCTACCAGCCTTTCAAGACAAGCTGTGGATCTGGAGCCCAGCGCTCCAGAGGTCCCTGATTCAAACTCAGTGGCTTTGTCAAGAGGGTGGTGACTACTTTTCACGCACACAAATTGGCAGTTTTCTGAACCACTGTGCGCAGAAATCCTTGACTCCTATTCATATGCGTCAGGCAGTGTCTCTCATTTCAAATGACATCGGCTTATTTGACTTTCAAATGAGAAAACTAAGTATCGTGAACAGATGAAGAGATAATCAAAACATCTTTGTTCAGGTTTTTGGAAACTGGTTTTGAAAACTGAAACTCCTGAGCCATTCTGCCAGTTCTCACAATATTTTTATCATTAAAAAAACAACAACAACATTTGCTAATCGGTTTCCTAAATCTCCTGCCTTTGGAGGCATGTGAATTGGTGCTGATTCACCTTAATAATATTTAAATGTAACTTATGTTTCTATCAACCCATATTTGTAGGAAAGCTTGAACAACATTCACTTTCAAATGAAGAATTCAGAATCTGAGCTATTTCTAAGCCAAGCCTCAGCGCTGACAACAGTATTGTAGGAGCCACCCTTGCTTTGAAAGCATTGGCATAAAATCAAAATTAATATAAAAACAGCGGAGACACATAATAGTGGAAAATCTTCCTGGATCAGCAACTTTGATCCCTTGTGACTGCATGAACTTGTCAAGGTTCATCTTGAACATGATCTTGTATCTTGCTCCTCAGTTTTCCAGCTAGGCTAGGTCTGCTTACTGTTGATGAGAGATAATCCTCTTCCTAATTTCTAGGCTAAGTATATTCATAGCTGGTCGGTCTGTTTCCTCATCCCAAAGAATTTATATTAATGACTGGCTAATTGTTAATTCAATTATTCTTTGTAATTATTCTTAACTATAAGTTGTACTTCCTCTCCCTTTTTGCATATTTGAATTGTTATCTGTGCATATTCACTCTCCAGGCTGTTTTGGTGAGTTGTGATTGATCAGCAAAATCATATGGTGAATGTATTTCATTTCCCCAATTCAATAAGCAGACACATCTCTGTGAGAAAATGGAGTACTCATCTTCCTTTAATTTTTGAATATATGTCTTGGAAATTTGGGGTTTTCTTGAATATTCATTGCTATAGAGAACAATCAGTTCACTGTTCACAGAAAGTGCACTAAACAGGTAAAGAAAATGCTATAATCAATTCAGTCCTGTTCTCTGAAAAGGGAATTTACCTTCTCACATGGCTCTTGTTGCATTATCTTCTAGAAAGGGCTGCATTTCAGCAATACCACACACAAATTTCTTATGAATTCATTGTATGGTAAAGTACCACAGGACATTTTGGGATGTCGTTGTGGGTGTAGTTTGTTGTGTCTAGACTGGTATTTTTTTAAACAGGCACCAGGGAATGGAATATCCTCAAAATAATAGCATTTCATGAGGTTGGATGGATGTCGTCGAGATGAGAAGGTCTAGCAGCATTTCCTAAGGGATTTCAGCATCTTTGCCAGGCAATTCCGGAACTTCAGGCCTTGTTTGCTTATGTTCTGGTTTAATTATCTGGAGTGAAAGGACATCTTTGCTTCATATTTGAACAGTGACACATCACCTGCCCTCTCTAACCTCAGCTAACAGCATTATCTCCTCAGGTCAAGTGAGAAAGGCCAGTGCTCTTGTTGCTGTGGGTGACAGGTTCAAACCCTTATAATCATCCATGACAGCACTTGTTATACTTCTTTTTTTATGAGAGTTTTTCAACCTCTCTCTTTCAGCTCCTTTATACTGCAAGTCTTTGGTTCTTAGCTTTCATTTTACATCATTTCCCTTATCCTTCATCAGCAGCCTTGCATTTCAATGTTTGTATGGCTTGAACAGTTTTCCTTCAGGATTTAACTCACATGTTTATGGTCAGACTTTAAAATCCATGGGGTTAATCTAGATTTGAAGTAAAATCCAGAAGCATGTTACAGTCCAGTGCAAGCACACCCAGACCTCTGCTGCTTGGCCTCTTTTTCTCCAGCTAAGGAGCTAGAGAAAGACAAATAAAAATGCGCACCCCCCAGGGCACAGACATATCCTGTTCCTTCACCTCTATCTTCAGCATTATCAAAATTAACAAGTAGCCACTTTAATCCTGCTCACTCATCACAAAGCCCTCTTGTTCCTAGAGATCCGGATCCACAGCTATTGGCTTCTTATCTTGGAGGCGAAGTACATAACAGAAAGGGAAAGGAAAAACAAAAGACACCTTTCTACTCTTGCATAAGCTTCACACCAACCTTCTTGTTATTGATAAGTGGCTTAAAGTGCTGTTTGGAAATGAAGAAGTCACCCTGATAACATAACCTCTGGCCTTGGAAATTCCTGGCAAATTACTGTGCATCTCTGACTGGACACAGTTTCTCTTTCGGCTTAGACTGAGGCAAGCTGACACCCTGGATCACAGAGTGAGGTACTCCAGGGTAATCCCTTGCACTCACTAGTGTGTTTTATTAACTGATATTGGGTCTTCTCCCCAAGTTTCTCTCCTGCCATCACTTCAGAGTTTTGTTTTGACTGGTGTTTCCTCTACCAAGAGCAGAGAGAGGCATAGAATGTGATATTTGATATTTTCTAGCCAAGGAAGAAAGGACATGTCAGGAGCTGCACTGGCTGGCAGAGCTCCACTCGCTGGTGCCTGGTCTGAGCTTGTGGATGGAGGGACACCAGGGAGGGTCTCAATACAGAAGAGAGGTGATGCTGTAGGGTATGAGGGTGGTGGAGAAATGGCAGATTTGGTAAAGGCTACACACACGCACGGGTGACAGCGTGGTCCTCTTGGGAATTAATGTGATGCAATCTTCCTGTGGAAAGTGAAGTTTGACCACGTGAATTAAGCCTGCTACTTTGCAGTGGGTGAGGAGATTTCGTTCCCTGTGCCACCGCTCCATAGTTTCTCTCAGTAGGTAGTGTGTTGCATTATTGTTGTTCCTGCTGCTGTTGTTTTAATCTTTCACGGGAGATTATATAAAACAGCCTCTCCATGAACCAGAACACATCTCTGGGGAATATGATGACAGCATCCATATCTTAAAAAGCCATAAAGTAGAGACACTCTGTAGAAAGTAGTCGTTCCCAGTAATAAGTGCAGTATGACATCCAGGAAAGATACCCTATTGTGACAAGTTTGAACAGTAGTGCAAATCTGGAGAAAAGTACATTTAAAACCACAGATGTTTCCATGCTTGTTATTTTAAAGGATTTTCCTTCCCTAAATTACTCCTGCAGCCAGAACCTTTTAACCCTTGGAAGACCATAGCCATTTCCTGATGCTCTCCAGCTGTGAATCTTAAAACTGATACCTCTTGAAGCCTGCATCACAGACATCCTCTCTTAAAATAGCAGCTCCCCTGCATTTTTCAGGACTCATACTTTGGTGTACTGCAGTCCATGTAGACCCTGACCTTGATGGGTGAACAAGCTGATAAAGGGTTTTCTTCTTCCCTGATCTCACGCAGAGATTAATTTCTGGACTATATATAGTAGATGTGAGGCCCGATAACAGACTTGTTTCAGGTCTTGCAGGAGCTGAGGCAGGAAGAGAGGATAACCAGAGTTCCCAGTCACAGAGGGACAGAAACAGCCTTCAACTTTATATTTGCAAAGTGTGCTGCACTTCAGAGCAGGACATTCATTAGCTATTGCTGTATTTGTACCTGGAGGTACAATCCCGCTGCATCACCCATGCTGCCGCCCACAAGGTGGAGTGGGAAAGAGTTTCCTTGCTGTGCTACTCTGCTAATCTGTTAGGAGAATTCAGGCCACTGAGCTTTAACTACCTTGAGCCACACTTTCAGAGCTGAAATGCCACTTATATCCCTGCAGCCAGTTAGTGAAAGAACAAGAGACTTCCGAACATGATCGAGACTGCCTGAGCAAGGTGATGTGCAGGGTCCTGTTTAGAGCAACTGAATGGAAAGCCCTGGGCACAGTGCAGGTCAGCCTTTCCAAGTATGATGCTGTGTGCCTCAGTTTCCCCTCTCTGATCAGTATGCTAATTATGCCAGCAGCCACTGCCCTCAGTTAGATTTTATTAATGAACTCCAGGACCAATAAGCCAATAGATCCTGGAGAAGTGTCACTATTACAACCATCCACGACAAGGGAAAGCACATTCCCAAGAAGGGACAGTGTGGAAGGCCTAATGAACATTAAGCAGAGCACTTGTTCAGCACTGGCTTTGTCGCTGCTGGGCAGCCTTGTCCTGACAGAGCTCCTGTCCAACTAGGGACGTACATCCATTCATCATTAGTCCTAATGCAAGCTTGGGAGTTTTAAAGCCGGGGCTAAATCAGACCATCTTAATTTGCAGGCTTAATGCATTGCATATTATCCATATCCTTCCTATGGGATTTATCTTGATTAAGTGCTAATTTGTAACTGGTGGTATACCCAATGAAGTGACTGATGAGAAGGGTGCCTGGGTTGAGAGTCTGTGTTTTGGCAGCAGTGCAGACTGGGGATGGAAACTGCTGTTCCCACTGCAGACACCAAGGCAGGCAGCACATTTTATGCACATCCCCATCAGCCTCATAAGCAAAGTGTCCAGAAGGGTTTAGATTGGGTTATTCTTCAGCTGTGATGGAAGCCAGAGGTCTGCAGTGGGAGGCAGGACCAGTCCTATAAAGGTTTTTGGCCATACCTAAAAAGTCTGTCGCTGTGCTGAGGTATAGCCCTGTGTGGGCAGAACAGCACAGGTCAGAACAGGCGTAGATGCTTCAGATAACCAAGTGCAGGCAGGTTTTTACACACCCTCACTGACACATCTTTGGTTGTCTTTTGGGCTCCTCTTATCTGTGCCCACAGCTGAGTTTCCTGCCCCATCCGTGAAGTGACACCCTGTCCAGCCCTTACCTGTCTCACTGCTTCCCTCTGTGTTCACCAGGATCCACCTGGAGTAAAATGTTGAGTGGATGAGACCATTTTATATATAATCACAGTCCTGATTTGACCACAAAAACTGGCAGAGCCTGACAGCAACATTAAAAATGTCTCTTTGAGATGGGCAGAGCTTTTCCAAGGAGCTAGGAAGCTCCTATTTCAGGATAGTTTTACTTTGTTGACCTTCATTTTGGAATCAGAAACAAACCTTCCACCTTCACCAGACACACCAAATCTCAGATCAATCTACATCAGCACGTAAATTTTACAGGGTTTGAGGAGAAGTGACCTTTAAGCAGAAATGGGTTCTCAACTTTTGCTATCACAGCACTGGCATTTCACTAAAATAAAAGCCTTTATTTCATCTGGCACTTTGGTATCTGAAACTGTGTCTGATTCTGTAACCACCTGCTCCCCCCCAAATCATAAATACACACTGAATATATGCTTTAAACAAGTCTTATACACAGAAACACACAGAGAATTCAGGTCAAGCTGTTTCATAGTCCTATTTTACAGAAGAGTGAAATGAAACTTCACTCAAATTTCTCTGATGTGGTAATAGTAAACCCAGGGAAGGCATCCAAAAGTCTTAATTTATGTTTTATGCTGTACAGAGGTGTTCCCAAATAACATTTCTCCTTTTGATTGCTTTTCCTAATGCTGAAAATAGTGGACAGCTTCTCAGCTGATGGGTACTGCTTCCTTTTACTTGAGTAACTAATGGCAGCATTTGAGGAGGAAGGGGGGCTTTGTGTAAAAAAGAAGTTAATTAATTTCAGGGGTTTTAATCTCTCTTCTTTTGTACCAAACTATAAAACAAAAATTCTTCGGGAGCCAGAACATGTACCTCCAGTAATCGAAAGAGAGGCAAGGATCTGACTAATAGATATTACGTTCCATTATATGGTCTTGAAGTCAATAAACATTAGGTTACCTTCATGCAGTGAAAAAAGACCAGATTTATTAAAAAATCTTATCTGGAGGGTTTGCATTTCAATAGGATGTGAATTTGCATATTTTAACAATAACCTCCCATCATTCTGTCTGATCTGTGCTCAGTTGGCCATACAGATCACTTTATCTTGAATAGATTATCACCGGTTTAATAAACCCTTCATAATATGCAGGTATAACAATGGTACTTCATTGGATAAAGAAGGTATTAAAGTTCTTTTTCTGGAAATAGGGGTGGCCCAGCTAGTGATTAACTTTATACCTCTGTACATCCCTGTGCTGAATACCGATTGAAGGAGAGTATTCCCATTATTCACATTCAAAATGGACCAGCTCTTCAGAGCTCCTGTTAACTCCTCCTTGCCCATGGCAGCTGTGCAGAGGTGGGAGTTAAAAAAGCCAAGGCTGCCAGGGATGTTATGTCCAGCAGTGGCCACTGCCTGGAACACTAGGAAAAGCTGACACTCTTACCCCAAGCTGAGTCTCTCACATGGGCAGGGTGATCAGTGCCAAGATGTCTCATGAAGGAGGCACCATGTCAGAGCTAGATGGAAGTAGGGTCAATGCACTGCTCAGCAAAGGGCCAAAAAGGCTTCTAGGCAAAAAATCTTAGATAACCTGTTTTCAGTGAAAAAGCAGCATCATTCTTCCTTGTCTTCTCTCACAGGCTTTTACTTACTGGCCACTTCAACTTTCCACACAGAAGTTCATTTTCCACTGGTTGCCTTTTACAAGGGATGAGTCCATCCCACAGCTCCCTTGTCCCAGCTTGTCATCTCAAAATGTTTGGCTGGGAGAAGCACACTCAGATCCTCGGCAGGAGCACCAAGGAGTCTCTGCCAAACCACAGGGCTGGCTTTTGTCTCCTGCAGTTTCCACGGAGACAGACTATTATTTACATATGCCTGCAGTTCCAGGCTCCTGACCACCCTTCTCATGAGACTCAGGGCAGAGCATTAGTACCAGTGCAGCAGTGACAGGGGCAAATATAATTTTCATGTTGTCCTGCAATTTTTGATTTCTTCATTTTTGTTTCTTTGTTGACATTTGCACCCTGACTTGAAAAAAAACCCTGATACTCTTCCTCTCCTGGGTACCCAGTACAAAGCAGGCAGCTGTGAGCGTTAACTGTCCACACACACAGCTTAGACAACCCGCAGGCTACTGTGGCATTAAGCCCGAGCTTGTAGACCTTAATGAGAGATAATGTTTGCTCAGGACCAGCTCTGTGGTCATGCAGCCTTGGGATCTGGGCTGCCTCACATCTGACCAGCTGGGAGCATAGGAATAATGAATTTAGGGGCTGAGTGTGCATGCATGTATGAGAAATAGAGAGTATGTCACACACGCATTCCCCAAGACACTCCTGAGAGCAACTAGAACTTTTCACGCTCTCTCCCTCCCCTGTTTTCTTTTTCTCTGCTCCAGCTGTGTTCGTGCTTGCTTTTCCAAAGCTCCCATCAGGAGCTTTTTGCTTCACAAGAGCCAACATGCCGTTGTGCTGCCTGACAGTGGGAGCACAGCAAGGCTAGTGAATAATGGAAAGTTATTGACCTATAATAACCTGGCATTATTGACCATAAATGATTTAGTTAAAGCACACACACACACACACATACACACACGCACACACCATCTCACGTGAAGGAGCTGAATTTTGAATTTCCTTTGTTCAGCACTGGCTCAATGGAGCTTGTCACAGGGGCATTTTGGCCTGGCATGAAATTAATGTTAATCAAAACATCTCTGAGGATCCTTTAAATGAGATTCTTGTGGGGAACAAGCACAATACCTGGACCCAAAAGCAGGTTGTCCTGAGTCTTTACTTGAGGCTCCATGAGAGCACAAACGTTTCATGGCCTTCAGCAGAGTTCAAAGATTTTAAGGCTGAAGAGCACAATTTTCATCAAGCAGCTTGACCCCTGCCATAAGGCAGTCTAGAGACTCACACCTACCAGGACCAATAACCTTCACCAAACCAGGGCACAACATTTAGGGAGAAGTAAAAACATCCACTTTTAATGTCAGACTTCCCAATTTCCTATTATTTTTTCTTTCTGCTGAGCCAGCTGTTCCCCTCCATAGTGCTGACATCAGGTCCTTCGGAGTCACAAAGTGTCAGTCGCCCTTCTGGAAAACATGCTCAGGGCTCATGGCTGGCCTCAGATGCCCCTCTGGATCCACAAGGTCAGGCACCACCCCCCAGCTTTCCTGATGAAACCCCAACACCTTCCTGTGCCTGAATGGAGGCCTGTGGAAGTGCAGGTATCTGACCTGCCTGAGCTAGGGGGGTCAGATAAAGATGTGAGCGAGTCACACAACAGCTCACCCATTTAGCTGAGCCAGATTTCTGAACAAGGTATAACCCCAGCCACTGGCACAATTGCCATATGCCCTCCTAAGATGTCCGTGTTTGTGTCAACATTTGAATTTTGTGCCCGGCCCTTATTATGGAAAGTTTCTGCCCAGCTTTTGACAGATGAAACTTTGTAGCTTGGACCACTTCCTGATTATCTATCAGTGCTCTACAAACAGCCATAAAAGCTTCTCATTAGCTTTGTGGGTGCTGTTCTTTATACACAAAATAGCCATGCTCGCTGTGCTTGGCTTTCTTTGTTTTCTCAGGGTCAGATAGATGAAAGAAAGGGTTTCAGATTTGCCTGACTGGGAGCTCTTGAGAGATGATCCAAAAACAAAATTTTAACTCTCAATGGCGCTGACCCGTGGTATGGAAGCAGCTATGAATTGGCATATACAGCACAAAAAAGTGTCAGGATGCAGGGATTCTTTCCCTTGCTTTTCCAAGATCAGGACAATATTCTCCTACTGACTCCAGCAGGCAGTGGAAGCACCTGGAGCCGCTCCTGCAGTCCAAAATCACTGCAGACAGGCAATCACTGGAGTCAGAGGTGCGATCCAGTCTGTGTACTGAAGTAACTAACTTTTGAGTACATTTTAAGTACCTAATGAAGCAGGCTTCCCGGAGTAAATCCTTAATTTCTCCATCTAGGAAATTGGGTTTGCATAATTTAGTTGTTTAAATTTAGGCAGCCAAGAGCTCCCTCTGGAGGTCTCCAAGCAGCCCGTTCCTCTGCATGGGCACGGCCAGGCACTTGCTTCAGAAAGGCGATTTCAAGATGTACCTGTGATTTCAGTACATGCTAAGTCTTTCCATTCGGGAAATAGGCTCTCCCCCAAATTTTCCAATTTTTCCTCTAGCACTAGTGCAAATCTAGGGGGCAAGGCGAGCTGGAAAGAAACAACTGAATTTCTCCCTGAAGTCAGGCAAGGTACATGATATCCTAGGGTAGATCTCCTTGTCACAGTGACCAGCGGCAGAAGCACAGTGCTTTATCTGTTTGTACGCACCATCACACACCTGTGCATACCCCTGGGACCGCCAAGAATATCTGACTGTAGCAGGATGTGACGCCAGCCCACAACTTTTCCAAGGGCGGCAGAGGACAGGGGTGCTGATCTCCTCATTCCCTCATGGAAAAAAAACTCTGTCTGGGGAAGTTCAGCCTAAACACTGGGAAAAGATTCTTCCCTGAGTGAGTGTCTGGTCACTGGAATAGGCTCCAAAGAGCACCAAGCCTGTCATAGTTAAAGGGGCATCCAAACAATGCTCCAAGTCATATAGACGAGTGTTGTTTACGCTACAATGATCATCATAGATCCCTTACAACTTGGGATTTTCCATGATTCCATGGCTTTCAGCTCTGTCTTTCCTTCCTCTCTGTGTAAGGGACTGTTATACCAGCATTATCCGTGCCTTGGATTCATGGAGCTTCTAACAAATATAAATTCCCCTTTGCACACACCCCATTTAATCAAAACCTTGCTGGTTTAAGCAGTCTGTTTTATTAAATTACCAACCTATGAAGCCATTAACTCAATTAGAAGCAGCAGTTCTGTAGTCTTGAACAAGCAAGGGGTAATATTGCAGTGGTAGACGTTATGCAGGTATGGCATGTTATAATAACAGTGAGAGCTCATATAGCATCTTAAAACTTTACAATTTTGTAGGAATAATATCTAATTAATCCTCACAATGGGCCCTGAAGGTAAAGATTACTGTCTAACCCCTTTTTCCATGGAGGAAACTTAGTGGGGAAGGAGATGATAAGTAATAGACTTCGGAAAAGCGTAAAAGGTCGTATCTTTCCACGGTCTGCATTCACAGTAAGAAGGCTCCCCAAATTGCTGCTTTCCTTCTGAGCAAATCAACACCAAGTGACCATTATCTCCCTTTCTTGTCTCCATATTGTAATGTGTAATGGGCTGAGTTAATTTTTAAAAATATCTTTTTTTCTTGGAAGGTGTAGGAGTAGGAGTTTAAAAGTAAATTACACTAAAGTATTACTAAAAGTTAATATTATTATTAAAAGTAAATCATACAGAAATAGAGATGATAAATAGGAAAAAGAACTGGACTTGATTTGAATTTGAAAAAGAAAGCAACAGTCTTAGGATCAGTATATTCTTTTAGCAAAATACTGAGGGGAAAAAAAAGCTTAAAACAGTGAAAATCAAATAATGTTCCTAATAATTAACACTGCCAACTGTGAAGATGCATCAGTCATAAATTATCTCAAGCAATCCTGTATGATACGATAATATAAATAAGAGAAATTTTATTTCCACATATTTGTTTCCTTTGAGCTATATTTTGAGCATGAAGGATTTTCTTTTATTCTGGAATTAAAATTCTTGCTAAAAAGTTTCTCAGGTCCAGAAGTTGAGGATTTAAGGAAAGCACCATATGTCAGGAGACTGATGGTAAAGCCCCAAAAGCTAGAAGCTCTGGCAGTGCTTGTAAGCCAGGCTAGACCAGGGTTACCTTTAAATGCAGAGAGGTTTGCATTGTACCCTTATTCAAAGAATTAATGAGTAGTTTATTTAAAGTAGATGATTAAAAAAAAAAAGCCCTATGATTGTTCTCAGTGGTGATGGCTCCATTTTATCTCCTTTCATATTTACACCGTGTAGCACCCAATTCACACAGCTGAGAGAGAAAGTACAATCTGGCCCAAATTTTCAAATATGCTCAGCACCCAGTGGACCAAAATCTTTTAATTATCTGTCTGTGCATTTGAGAACATCCTGCGTTTGAAACAGAAGGCTCCTTAAGTAGTGTGATTTCTTGCTCGGTTTCCCCCTCTGCATTTTTTTTACTCTCAGCATCACGTCTCAAGACTATCTCTGCGCTGTGATTTCGGACAGATCCTGCTAGGAAGCAGCAAGCCTTGTTCTCCTCCGAGCTGTTTCAGACCTGTCAGTGTTGCTTAGGCTTGCTACCCATCCGCCCAGGAGCACCAGAGCCTGGGAGCTCAGACACACACGCTGCAAAAGGTTGAAGGCCAAGGCTGCCAGAAAGTTTATAGCTGAACTTCCCGTGTCTCTGAACAACGCTTCCTCTTCAGTCAAGGGCCACAGCACAAGAAGGGGTAGGAAGGAAGAGAAGGAGGAGAGTGCAGCTGGATGCAGCTCCCAGTGAACCCTCTCTGCTTTGCCTCCTCCAGCTTAGTCCAAGCCGAACGTTCTGTGCAGGAGAGAGAGGGGGTCAAGCTTGCAACCAGGTGGGAATGGGGGTGATGAGGAAGGGAGTAAATAACTTTAAATAACTTGGAGCTATTGGCTGTAATGCCAGAGGTGGCATGCTGCTTCCGGCCACTAACACATGTGGACAGGTGAACCTTTACACCAAATCAATCATCATATTTATTCTAATTGTATCGTAATAGTCCCCCAGGAGCTCAGTTCAAATGAGCTTGACATTATTAAAATTTTAATGCCCAGTTTTCATAGCTGAATGAATATTTAAAGGGTATGTCCCAGGCTTAAGTTATGATGATGAAGAAATTAATGGAATGTCTTGTTTAATGCTTTGGTACATGTTGATGCAAAAGGAAAAAAAAAAAAAGAAAGAAAGAAAAAGAAGAAAGTGGTTGTTCAAGGCAGACAAAAAAGAAAGGCAATGTTTAGGCATAATTAGGGGAGGAAAGCATCAGTGATGCATTAGTATCAAACACTAGTTTTGTTGGATAGCTCTCAGCAGAGGGGAAATATTTATCATTCAGGAGGGGGGGAAGCCAGGGTGCAGTCAGGGACCACAAGAGAAGCAGCTCCACATGAATGACAGATCAGAAACTAATCTCTGGGAGTCTCTGACCACATCCCTACAGAGCGGAATGAGCTTGCTAGCCTTTGTTGGCTGGAACAGACAAAGAAAATCACCTTTGTTACCCAACCAGGGTGTTTGTTTATTTTAAGTACCCAGATCAACTTTGAAGGATGGCATAATTAATCAGCAAGACTCATCAGTCTGGGAATTATGTTACAGATAATTGTCAAAACACAGGATCAGATGATACCAGTTATACATAGATGGGAGTGAGAGGTAGCTCCTTTTGCACTGGAGGGCCTGATACAGGCTGAAACTGGTACAGAGAATTTTAACTGACACTGAGGGCCTGAAATCTGGAATGATTGTTGGGGTTTTTTTCAGTGTCTGTGTTTGGGGTTTTTCCAAGGCTTCCATCTTCAATTAATTCAAGAAATATTTGGGAATCTATGGATTTTTTTGTTTTAATCTTTTTGAAGAGTCTTCTAAAATTTGCAAGGCTTCAGCTTGTGCTTATTCATTTACTGATAGAAATCGAAGACTAACTTGAGCATCTGGATGGGCTTAAAATCATACTCCATATGCATTTCCTAGCTGTGAAAGAGGGCAGAAGAAAAGTTAATACTCTAAGTCCCTTCACAGAAGATTTTCTCTAAAGGGGCACTATCAAGATTAAGATAATCTTATTCTTTCTCTGAGTCTTTCCTTGTTAGTTTTCTTTTTTATAAAATTATTTTTTTTATTTTCCTTTTGCCATCTCAGGAGCTGCAGTCCTGATCCAGTGCACAGCTAAAGGGGCTTATTATTGGAACAAAGTGTTCACACATCTAATTTGAGGTGTGATTTCAAACCAGCTTAGACAAATCAGTGGATAAGGTGGCATGGCTGCTGGGGTTCTTCTGTTCAAATAGAACTTGTCTCAGGCTGTCTAAAATTAAGTAAAACTTTGTTTGTTAATAGAACTGAAAGGAGAGCACAACCATAACATCTGCATAGGATAGGGACACACCTTGAGAAGGAAGCTTTTGTGCTTCAGAAATGACAGGGCATTCTGCTTGGAAGAGGTTTAGGTCTGGGCCTCCGGGGGTTCAGAACTGAGGTAATGGACTGCTCTCTGTTATACTGCAGTGAGCAGGTGACTTTAACCTCTGGAAAAAGGAAAATTAGGGTAGGAGGAAGAGAGTGAACACACTAACCTTGAAAGCAGGACCAGTGGTGGGGGAAAAACACTTTCGGGCACAGGGTGGATCTAGCCCAGTACCAAGGAAAACCCCTCTTGCAATCTTAACCTGAGCCTCTTTCAGTTCCTGCGGAGGCTGTGTTTAAAGTCATGCTCTGAAGCTACCTGCACATTTAGATCAGTGAGAGAGCCTGTATTTCATGGTCCTGGCAGTGGGTGAAAGCAGCTAGTTAATTTACACAGCTTACTCAGTTGTTTGTTAAATGGCAGTGCTGTGGAAAGCATTTCTCCATAGGCAAAAGGGCTGGCTGTGGTTCTTATCTTTGTGGCCAGGCATACAAAGCTACAAGCACAGAAGGTCTAATCTTCTTGGATGGACAGTGGCCAAGGTCTTTTTACACTCAAAGCACTGAAGTCAATGGAGCTTGGCCTTGCCTAAAGTCTGCAGAGTCAAGCCAAGCAACCATTAGTGGCAAAGGCAACGTTTGGGTCTTGCTTCAGAAGAAGAGATAAAGCCCAGAGAGGGAAGAGCATGGCAGGAAAGTTCCAATAGCCAGAGGTCATGGGCTCAGGATAAGGGAGAGACAAGAGCAGATGTTCATCTCCTAGTGAGGGAACAAGGGTTATGTCTATAATGCCTTAAGGGATACATCTGTCTCTCTGTCCTGATTGCTGCCCTGCTCATGTCCGTGCTGAGGACTCCCCTGGGCTCCATGTGACCATGATGTGCCCCACATGCAGAGAACACCCCACCTGCCCAACAGACAGCAGCAGAATAGCACCAAGAGCACCTGTGGGACCACTGGGGTGTGAGGTCTGAGGAGAGGCTTTCAGCTGGGAGGTGCAGGCAGAGAGAGATCCACAACCAAAAACACTTTAGGTGAGCACACACTGTAAAATTGATCCAGGACCCTCAGCACATGTTCTTATCAATCATTTAAATATTGTGGTGCCTCGTACATGGATTTAGCCATCAGCAGGGTAAGGATCCCTGCTTGTTAGTGTAAGACTGTCTTTGTTGTATCCGTATGGACTACCTTCATATTTTGGGGGAAATGTAGTGCTCAGCCTGGAGGAAAGGAGGCTCAGGGGAGACCTTGTCAGTCTCTAAAACTACCTGGAAGGAGGTCATTGCCAGGTGGAGGTTGGTCTCTTCCTCCAGATAAAAAGTGACAGGACAAGAGGAAATGGTCTAAGTTGTGCTAGGGGAGGTTGAAGTTGGATATTAGGAAACATTTCTTCACTAAAAGGGTGGTCAATCATTGGAACAGGCTGCCAAGGGAACTGATGGAGTCATCATCTCTGGAAGTGTTCAAAAAACTTCTAGATGGAACATTTAGGGGCATGGTATAGTGGTGGACTTGTCAGTGCTGTATTAACGGTTGGATTTGGTGATCCTAGAGACCTTCTCCAACACTAATGATTCCATCATTCTATGACTATGCTGTTGCTCTGCCTTGAAGGACTTTGGGATCACAGTGTCTAGGCTGAAAGAGAATGAGGTCTCTTTCTACTCAATACATGCTAAGTTGGCAAACAGAAAAAGTTAGGGATAGAGAGGGATGATTTTCGATAAAAGGTGTATGGATGCAAATCGGATGCAAATTATCTTGAAATAAACTTAAGAGGGAAATTAGAAGAAAGATGGGATTGTGGAAGAACTTTCCCCTACTGATACTAGGGAAGAAGGGAGGAAAGGACAGCAAAAGACTGACTTAGTTTTATATTAGAATTTGATGTGTTTATGAACAGAATTTCACGTTGTGATTGCTCATGGTATCAGCAGGGAACAAGATTTAATGAGCAGCATGTCCATTCAAGAGTTACACCTCTGCTGTCAGGATGCACATAGAAATAGACCCTTTTATATAGCTTAGCATGACCAGAGGGCCGGCCCTGGGACTCTTTGCGTGCTTGAGTGTACTTACTAAATGTTCAGGGACTTCTCACTTATGTAAGGGGTCTGGGGCTACAGACACATTTTCAAAAGTCATCATCCACGAAGACACTCTTCTTTTCCAGGAATGAAAGGTTGAGTGCAGGAGCCAAGCAAGATCCATGAGTGCAAGAAATGCCCACCTGGGTGATCAGGGCATCACCTTCTGTCCTTAGTCACTACGGTACTGTGTGGAGGCACAGTGAAAACAGACCTATCGAACACCATTCTTACAGTGTGACTGCCCAAAACTGTAAGGGAATCTCCTGCTGTCTCTTTCACATGCAGATTTGCATATGAAACAATATTTATAAGATATAAATACTTAAATACAAAAAGGAAAAAAGGCAGTCCTATCTCTCTCATTTTGGAAAATGAGACTTCATTCCAAGCATCCTGTGTTTTGTCCTCATACCTGCTGAAGACTAAGTTCTCCCTTTACCTTACCCCACTTCATTTAAAACCAGAACATGAGCATGTTCCTGAGCTACCCCAGGAAAAAAACAAATGATTTGTTGTATTGGAAAGGCTCTCTTCACCTATTAACAAGATTAGCAGTTTCTTCAAACTCAAGCCCAAACCATTCTGTGAGGAAGAAGTTTTATATTTGAAGCCATAGGTTTGTGCACGTGAGCATGAACTGAACTGAAGCCCCTCTAGGTTCATCTATACACAAGAGAAAAGGAGAAAGATGAATCAATAGTTAGACAGATGGATTATAATGTGTTTTATACGATATATAGAAAATACTCTCAGAGAGCAGGGATGGCCGGTAGCAACCATTCTCAAGGGTAGGCACCAGAGCATTGACTGATTTGGAAAGGTCAGACCCTTCAATGGGTTTTTTTCATATTTCGCACATTGCCATTTCAGGTCTGCTCTTCTGTTTGTGTACATATCTATGGCACACACCTCAACAGGCAGGGAAGAGGGTGGCAGGGAGGAATTAAGAGTCCTTTACCGAGATGAGTTTTGGGATAGTCATTTCAGAGGCAATGCATTACTAGGGAGGTAAACCTATGTGATTCGGTTTGGGGGTTTTTTAACAAACTTTCTAAAATGCTTCCTCTCCGTACTCTTTCATTAATCCAACATTGTATCAATTCCGATTGCCCACGGTAAATGTGGTTAATGTGTGATCACACATCAATCCATGCAAACACAGCACTTACCTCTATTCCCATGGGAACAGGTTTTTGCTCTCTGCATTTCAGCTGAAATAGACAAATATAGGAGTCTGGTTGTACAGCTAACCTGTGGTGAGGAAACCTTCCTGATCCTGTAGCATTTGGAGAAATTTCCCTGAGCTGAGTACCTGAGCCCTGACTTTGGTTTTTTTTCTTCAGAGAAAGGAGATTGCTTTGGATTCACGCTTATGGCTATCTAGTTTAGATCACTGTAATTCAATTATGTCACTCAGAATCAGGTACAGAGTGATTTACTTGAACTTTGCAATTACACATACACAATTCAATTGTAGGTGATTTTCTTGGCGTTTCCAACTTTGACACTGATAAACTTTGCATTTCCTTAGGGGCCTCTATCAGGGCAGATTTTGTTCAATGCTTTAAAAATTATGATCCACTCCTACAAACACATTCCTGCCAATACCTTTGCTCACATAAATAGCTGTATTGAATTCAGAGGAATTACTATTGTGCACATGGCAGACTCAAAAAAAAGACTCATGGCAGACTCAAAAAGGCTCATGGCAGACTCAGTTGGCAGAAGTGGTAAAATGAAATTCCTCTTAGTGTTTTGGGGAAAAATTTTAAACATAAAAACTTGTCCCACCAAGGAAATAAATAATAAACATATTTTCTGAAAATTTCAGAGTAGTTATTAAACCGTTCCTAACTCCAATTAACATCTGAGCCATGTCATGAGATCATCAAGAACTGCATATTATTTTTAGGAAGGAAGTTGCTCTGGGATGGGATTTTTTTTTTTCCTGTGAGGCTAACCAGCAACTACAGAGATGCAGGAGTGCCCAATAAACATTTGCTAAGACCTACTAGCTCACATCCTTCATGATTAGGTCACAACTGTTTCATCATTGATTTAGGGGGCTGATGACTGAACAATACCAAACACAACAAATCATCAGTGAGCATGAAGACTTTGTTATTTGCCATTATATCTGTCCGCCTAATTCAAGCATAGAAATGACTGGATATTTGCTTGTTTGTTTGTTTGCTTGTTTAAACCAGAATATATATACTTTTTTTTTCATCAACCACCTTCATAGTACATTATGATATCTTTATCTTCATTATGTAGAACAAAAAGCTGACAAAGAGGCAGGTGTAATAATGTGTCCAAAATCACCCAGAAACCCAGTATAGAGATAGAAATAGGCCTTGCCAGAGGGTAGCACCTCTACTTTTTACAGGCTTTGGAAAATTCCAGAAACATGGGCAACAGAATTTCTTTCATCACGGTTTTTGATACAAACCAGAGTCCCCAGTATGTCCTCAAGGAGTTCTCAATTTTTTGAGCTGCCTAAGGAGGGTGGAAAGAGTATTATTATTATTTAGATGATCACCAGAATAATCTTTCATGGTCCTATAAAACACACAAACTCTAGAATAACCTTTTGTCTCCTGAAGTGACGTCATCCTTAAGCCCAAACAGCAGATTATCTCCAACATACCTCTCTTCTGCTTGGTCATGGTCTTCCTAACTATTAGTGACATTTAATTCATCTTCAGTAATCTCCTCATCTTTTCCCTTTTTCTTCCTGTCTCAGAGCACATTTTAAGCTATTTAGGATATCTCCATATTTTGGGGTTCTTTTTTTCCATTTCTTCTTTTTTTTATCTCTGTATTTGTCCATTCTCAAGTAGAGTTTTAGATCTACTTAGAAACACAAGGTATATTGATGAGCAATGAAAAAGTGGGTGAGACAAGAAGGAAAAGGGTAGTAGGAACAGTGAGAGGAAGAAAGATGGAGACAGTGAGAAATCAGCTGTCTCTGCTTCCTACTCTTCTTTCCCAGGTGATCCTTCTACCTGCTCTAAATTAATATCAAAGCCAGAGGGAGCAGAAAAAAGGTTGGTGGGGAAAAAAACGACAACCTTAGGAAAAGAAAAATCATGATGCAGAAAAGCGTCTGTCCCCTGTCTAATTCCTGCAGTGGCCTGTAGCTGATGGTGCTGAGAAAAATACAGCAGCAAGCTCTGACATTTCATTTCTGTGGAGAATTGAAAAAGGGCTTGCTATAATTCATCGCTTCTTGTAACTCAAACCCTTTTTGACAGGGGTACCTGCGCTGTCTTTTAACAGTGGCACCACAGTGGCTGTAATTGGACATGAAAAATGATGTTGTGTTTCTACTTGCTGGGAGAATTGGGGTGGGGGTAGGTGGGGCAGTGGCAATTTGGTGTGAGATGGTGACATCTGGCATAATTTGGATGGGTTGGTTTTAGGCAAAAAAAAAAGGAAGGACAACCCAAAATGAAGGGTATGAAGTGTAGCAAGTATGATCACCTAGCCTAAGGTTTGCAAAGGTGATGGTAAAGGTGTTATTCAGCAGAGATGAACATGCAAAGACTCACAGGAAAATGAGAAGTGTGATGCACATGAGGTTCTAACTCTACCATCAACACAAATATTTATGGCATTTGTGGGAAAATTACACACAACCCCTCTTCCTGAAATAGGCCTATTCACAGCTGCTATTTCTTCTTCCCTGTATACTTCTTCCCAGTACAGATGGAGAACCTGAGCCACAGGCTTTTCCTGACTCCACACTGGGAACACAGTTGTGAATAAAACTCTGGTGTGCCACTCTCTTGCCACCTCTTTGAAAACTGTGTTTATATATGTAATCAGAAATACAAATTAAATTATTTGGCTCTTGCCTAAATCTTTGTCCCTCAGTGGTCCTCAGCACATCTTTGCTACAAAATTGCAGTTGAGTGAAGCACCTTGAAGTAAATTTTTGGCCAAATGGGACTCTGAATCATGAATGAGGATAAACATTGTCCTGATTTATAATGGTTTTATAATTATAGAGCATTCTGCTACCATAAAGTCAGACATCTTCATATTATGCAGAGAATAAAAAATTTTAGTCCTAAAAGGTGGTAGAGAAGTTGAAGAGGAGATAAATGCTTTTGGGACTAACTAATGGTAAAACAGTTTACTCCTTTCTCAGTGGCACCTCAACAGGGATAGCACAGAGCAAGGAAGCATAATCATATTTCAAATGAGAGCACAAAGAGCATCCATGAGCAGAGGAAAGAAGGACCACTGAATGGACAGGAGAGTAGCACATCCTAGAGGAAAGCCTAGCGGAGTACACTCACTCCCTCCACCAGTTCAAATGTTGGGCCTGCCTAGGTCTTTTCCCATGAAGGCAAATCAGTTTGGAAGCCTTCTAGTGACAGGGTTCAATAATTCCTTACAGCCACATCTGCAGTTTCATAGATCCCAGGTGGATTCCTGATGGTATTCATCAGATTTGCTGTCTGGCAAATATTCTTTCTCCTGTCACACACTCAGGGTCCACCAAGACAGGACAGATATTAAAGGTGTCCATATCAGTGTTTCCCCAAGCAGTCTTCAGAAGGCTGCATTTTGGAGTATAAACTCTGGTTTCATTCCACTTAACTCATGGCAATTTCCAGATAAAAAATAAGCAGAAAACTTGAATATCTGAATTCCCTTCTCCCCAGGAAAGCATTTCCCCAGACTGGAAAAGCTACATTGTTCTGCCATTTTATTTCTCCACTTAGGCCTTTTCTGGTCCCCATGACAGGTCCTTGCTCTCAGAGTGTCTGTGCAAAAAAAAAAAAATTCCATAGATGGAGAAAGGAAACTTAATTATTTTCCTCTCAGTGTTTCTCTCTGTAATTGGTGTCTTTCATGTCAAGATGATCTCAATTTGTATTATGGGCTCCATTCAGGCAGCACTTTCTCTTTGGTCTATAAAGAAATTGTCAAGTGTATAAATCATAGTGTACATTAAATTACACTAGCCTTTTACTTATTAATTTCCCTAGTTTTTTCTTCCTCTGTTGGATGCTCGTCACTCCTTTTTTTTTAACTTTCTTCAGGATTGACTTCTTTTTCTTACTCCTCAGTCTCAGGAAAAAAACCAAAACCAAAACCAAACCAAACAAAAAACAAAAAAAAAAAGAGAGAACCAAAACAAAACCAAAAAAAAAAGCCAACAACAAAGAAAAACTAAAGTCCAAACAAATATTTGTCTCCTTTCATTTTTGCCAAAGGGTCTGATAATGTCCTCTGTCTTGTGCAAACTAACTTAATCTAGCTTAAAAAGAAGGAAGAACTCTGTCTAGTTTTTCTAAAGGCTGGATCCAAAAGTTATTTGAGATCAGTGGAAATTTTCATGAACTTCAGCATGCTTCAGATCAGTACCTAAGTGGGCAGATTTATGGGATGTTCTGCATCTCAAGGCTGTGTCTATTTGGACTCTGGACTTTGCGTCTCAAGGCTGAATGCTGCACACCTCCTGTAAATTCCTGGCTACTGACTGCTTGGGATGCAGGTTCTGGTTGTTGTGGAACAAGCACCAGGGACTTCTCACCACCCTTGTCTAACCATAGGAGTTGGATTAGACATAGGGTCCACATTAGGAACCCATCATTTGTAATAAGGATGCAAGTGCTAAAAGTAATCAGGTCTCAAGTCAGATGTTGGTATGTGGGTGGTGTCGACACCAACCTGCTGCAAACACAGTCATAGAGGCTGAGCAGCTGAAGGAAGTAACTGGGTAATTTGGCTTCATTATCCTGCACACGAGAAGCAAGATGGGGCTCATCTCAGCTAAGTTTAAATGCAAAGACAACCTCCATAGTCAGTAGAGAGGAACAGGCACTGCAAAAGACCATACACTGTTAATGTTCCAAACACCAAGCTTAAGAGTGGCTTAAAGTTACGCTTTCTATACATTTAGAGTGACATGACAAAAAGTACTCTCCTCACCTGTGTGATGTCAGATCTCTGAATGTGTGTAACAGCTAGCAGCTCACATGTGGGTACAGGAGCCCTATGGCAGGATGTCTGTCCTGCTGCTGCTTCATATATGGCCTCTGCCCTGCTAATACCTTCTGGTACCCGTGTGAGCAACAGGTCTTTGCAGTGGCAGAAGCAAGAGCTGATACAGGGTTTAACTACTACCAAACTCTGCTGGTTTTAGCACTTCAGCTGTCTGGGCTTTGTTGGATGATACAGGCATAGAGGAGAGCAGAAACTGCTCAGTAGCATCTGTAGCCATTGAACCTTCTCTTCCAGAGTGTGACTCTAACTGTAGTCAGTTTATGGATAAGTACATTTTCCTCTAGAGACAACAATACAGCAGGATCTTCTAGGCTCTTCATCATCTTAACCTACTTGTCAGCCAGCTTGATAACTTGTTATTACTAAAAATGTGTGCAGAGCAATTAGAATGAATCTAAGTTATTATGAACCACTTTCCAAAAAAAAAAAAAAAAAAGGTGAAAATTAGGGAAAAAAAAAGGAAAAATAAAACTAATGGCCTTGCTGCCCAACTGTGATTAGTCACAAATAAGGGATGGATATTATTCCCTCAAGGCATCCAGTGACATTCAGCAGCCAATTTGAGGTCTGACTTTATTGGGAAGACATATGTTAGGAGATTCCTATTGCCTTCTGACCTCCTGCTCCTTGTGATGCTTGTTTGAACTTGTACTTTCTTTGTTGGTTGACAAATCAAAAAGATATTTTCATTCTGCTCAGAGGTGGTCACACATAGAAAGATATTTTGAATAGTCCATCTGCACAGGGTATTGATTGGTTTATATCACAAGGAGCATGAGGCAGAGAAGGGCTTTCAGATTAAATTCTTAGTTGGTTCTGATCAAATCTGCATCTCTGGCTATTGACAGGAGGGGTATATCCTCATCCCTGTTCTTCACACACCCACATCATGTTAGGCACTGCCAGTGAAGAACATTGTGAACATCTGTTGCCCTCTTTCCTGGGAGTGAGCAGCTCTAGGGATAGTGATGGTCCCTAATGATTCTGTTGAGTGAGACAGGGACAGTTTGAATAACAGAAAACCTATTCACAGCACAGTGGAAAGGTTTTTAAAATTACTTATATTGTGATATGAGAGAGGAAAAAGATATCTGAAAAAGCAATAGAAGGAACATCTGGTCCTCTACTCCCAGAAAACTCTCAGTATACAACACTCCTGGAGCATGTGGACAAATAAGATCCAAGTCCCCCTCCCCAAGTTCAAAATGGAGGCTGCTATGTTACACATGACTGTCCTACTGAGCTAACAGTAGAAGTGGAATTAGCTTTTCAATTTCCTTTTCATCATGCCAATCTCAAGAAATTTTTGCAATTTAAGTTTCACTGATCCTGATGTTCTGACAAAGCATTTTTGGTCTCACGCACCAGTGTTTCCAGAGGAAACTATTAGAAATTTTAAAAGTTATGTTTAAAATTTCATGACCTGTGTGAAATGAGTCAGGTCCCTCTCCCAGTGTGATTCAACAAAGCCACTGTCAGGTAAGAGGAGTGACACTGATTTATTTACCTCAGACCAAGCAGCAGCCTGCACTCCATGGTTAGTTCTTTGTTTACTAATTGCTTTTCCCCCCCCTTGTGGAGCAAATTCTGGTGTTAATTATGACGTGCAGTAAAGAAGCAAAGCAAGCCTCTGTATATGAATGTCTGACTCCTCCATTAATTACATGTCTGTCTTTGTTCTTCCTTACAGATGAACAGACCGATCCAGGTGAAGCCAGCGGACAGCGAAAGCCGAGGAGGTAGTTGACTGCATTGCTTTCAGCCACAGTGCTAAATATAATTGTTGTCTCTGGCTTCTCTCAGGCAATGTGCTGATCAATTAGTAACGTAATCACTGCCAAAGAAATTCCCTCCGCAGCAAAGATCCTCTTTATTAAATCTCCTTTACTTCGTCTCACTTTCCTCATATTCAATTATTATTTGATTTTAAAAGGCAGGCAGGTGCCAGCGATTGCCTGAGAAACAAATAAGTGCCTCGTTAAGAAGTGAAGCATCAGGCACTGACTTAACACAGTTTAACAGCAGTGGACAGCAAAGGGGGTTTTTTCAGACCTATGTCAGGCTGAGCTGTAGAGGTGTATAATTTGGTTAGGATAAAGCCGATATTTTATGGTTTCTCTAACCATGTTGTTTCTGCTTGCACTGAAGCAACTCTGCTTTTGGAAAAAGCAAATTCTGAGCTGGCAGAGTTTTCTGCACCTGTATCAGCTTATCTGGATAAACCTGTTGTGGAAACTGAAGACTTCTCTCAGTCCCAGGGAGTTATTCAGGATTTGCACAGGTGTAGCTGAAATCAGGAGCTGGTCTTTTGCTTTTCCATTCTACACGACGGATTTGGAAGGCTTTGTTAAGTGATTGTTCAATAGATCACCAGTGATGAGGTGCTTCCTGTAAAAGGTTTTTTGCCTGAACTGATGTGGTGATACTTCACCATACTCTTCTAATAGGAGCCTGTTTGTCAGATCAAACACACAGATCACTGAGAGTGTGTGTGATGGTCTGTTATGCTGGATAAATTACCATCCTGCTATTTTTTTTCTTGTATCTGCACATTTATATATATACACACATATATATAATGACATGTTCTCTTCCTCTGTATCTCTGCCTCTTTGGGAAAAGAATAGAGAGCCTTTTCCTCATCTTTTCAATAAAAACCTCTAGTGCTTATGTATCAGATAAATGTGGGAGTAGATTTTGTCATTTAGTAATGATGTGGCTCTTAGATGTCTGAAAACTCTTCAATTTCCACCATAAATACAAACTCTTCTTCATTTGTGGGATGACTATCTTTGTGCTGGCATTAGTGGAAATCTCTGGCAACAACTACTTAAAAGGAGAAAAACGTGTCACAGACAAAAGGCACCATGTTCTCTTTTCATCTGAAAGCTGTGGATTTCAGGGACTTTGGTTGCATCAGTGTGAGGAAACTCTCCGGTGACTCAAGTCATTGGAGGACTTTGTACGTAGCTCGTAGTTAAAGGGCAGGTGTTATGGGCTGGTGAAAACACAGGTCAAGAGAGGCTCGGTAAGGAAGGGCTGTGGTGCCGTGTAATTGCAGAACAGGAGAACTGAGTGCTGGAAGAACACGAGAAATCTCAGGGATAAATATTGCACTTTCAGATCCTCTCTAAAGAAAATTTTGGGGAATTTGGTTAATACTGGGCAGAAAGTATCTGATGGGATCAGGCAAGTTCTGTTATCAAGGGCCAGGGAGCATTTCTGACTTGCAACAAAGGCATGTCACATCCTACAGCGTTGTCCAGTAGTTTTTAACAGAACCAGGTCAATTTCCTCCCCTTTCTCTCCCTGATGATCTGGCTCTGTGTCTGAGTAGGATTGGGTAAGCCATGGGCAGTTGTCAATGCCAATCTCCTAGGGGAAAACGGAAAGGCTCAGCTGCCTGGGCAAATGAGGGGACATTATGCACATTCCAGTGGAGTTCGTGCCGACAGCGAGAGTGAAGGGAGGGCCTTTTGTCTATTTAATTAGACATACCAAAAAATAATAATTAGGCTGGCCAATTTGCTCAGTGCGCCTACAGGGTATGTAGTTCCCAATCATTCTTTTTTTTTTTAAATGCAAATCAGTGGTAGAGAACACATGCCTGGCTTTCTGGGAAGGGTTTTCAAACTCCTTTGCTAAGAGCAGCTGCTTTCAGGAGCTGTGGTTTGAACTGTAAAGGGGTCCAGTGGCAGTTTGATTCCACATTATCCGTCACACCAGTAGTCCCCTCCCCATTGTATTTCAGCTAATTATCTCCCCATCTCACAAAAACCTCATCTTTTCCCATCCAGTCTGCTCCCATATTTCTTCTGTCAGTGCTGATCATAATGCAGAGGCCAAGCGGGTGCTCTCATCACTGATGTGAAAGACAAGTTGTCCTAATTCCCCACTGACAAACTGCTTCTGGGCTGGTGATGTTTCAGGACGGCATGACTCAAGGGCAGCTATGGGAGAAAAGAACAATTGGCACCCAAGGGAGGCATTGTATGAAAACTTACGTTCTTCAAGAGCCCACCAGTTAAAGCAGGCACAGCAAACAGAATGCTAAAAAGGAGGCCGTGTATCTTAGGAGCACATCAAAAGACTTCATAAGGGCTGCAAGATAAAGGTCAACTTAAACAACAAAGAAGCTTAAGTTGCAGCTTATTATACCCCTGTCGGTGTATCAGGATGGGACATGGGGGAGGAGCGGGGGTTGGAAGATGTAGCAGCTCTTCCACACAGCACAAGTCTCTGGTCTGCTCAAAGTCCACACTCTGGATTTTGAGGAACACACATCATGGATTATGGGGAATTCTGGTGCCAGGCCTCAAGTGTTAATGAAAAAATGCAGTGCTGTCTGAAACTGCAGTTTGCAAGGAGGTTTTTATTGAAAAAGATGAGCAGTATTCTTGAGGAAGTGAGATTGTATTTTCTTTAGGGACAAACTCTTGCATTTTGCTAAAACATGAATCTTTAAATTTTCCAGCAAGTTCTTCCACAGCTAAAAGGTGATGAAAGTCACAAATTTATTTTCTCTTTCAACCAGATTCAGCTCAGCTTTTCATGTTGTTCTGGAGACTGAATTTTTTTGGTCTTTAAGCCTCACTGTATCCTAATTCTCAGTTGAACTGAAAGTGTTAGCATTTAGTGTGGGTGAACTAGAATTTAGACCATCTAAGTTTGGGAAAGTGTTCAATATATTGTTTGGCACAAATTACAGTCAACCCACCAAAATGGATATGCTGAGTGTCCCTTATTAGTTTTTCTGGGTTTATTATTTTGTTTGTTAATCTCCATATTGGACTAGGAGCAAGACAAAGCGTGAAAATCTTTCCAGCAAAAACTGGCATTATTTACATTTGCCTGATCTCATGGGAAATAGAAATGAATGTGTCCTCAATTGATTTCTCTAGGGAAATCGTCTAAATTACTGGAAAAATTTTTCATTTTACATTTCTGCCTGTTTGTGCATGTATGTGCATAGTCAAGGTCTAAAATGTTCTATAGGGGTACTCCTTCTACAAAATGCTTCATGAAGCTTCAAATACCCGATCAGAAGGTCAGAGTTCTTTGTGATTTTATAGAGACTTTAGCACTAATGGAATTTATAGAGTATGATAGAAAGGGAACAAATCTGTATTTTGTTCTGAAAAATCAGATTGTAAATCTAGCTCTGTTAAGGATATCTTATAAACTCTCATTGGTCATTGTTTTGTCCAAATTTTATCTTGACTATATGGAAGCTACTTTGCCAGAGATTAGTTAGTCCATTATGGTTTTAGGGATGTAAGTTATAACTCCACATCAAAATTTTGAAAATAAAAATCCCAATTAAACTGTTAGAATTTGCTATTATTTTCATCTCGGTGGAGGTGGTTTTCCTCGGTTCCTTGTCTGATATTAAGCTCTAAAAATAGCCTGCAGATATCCATCACTTAAAGTTTCTCAAACCTGAAGAAAGATTTCAAGTCTGTTTTGTGGTTTGGGGCAAAAGTTTGGAGCCATTTCTTATTTCATCCACAATATCTCCGGCTCTCACTAGGCAACTCTCACTGCAGCTGGCAGGGTTAACCTATGATAAACGCAGCCCCGAGGTCCCACTACGTTGTACAGGCAGTAACATTTTTTAAAAGGAAAGGACTCTCCTGCTGCTCCAGTTGCAGTCCGTTAGTGATGCTTAGATGCTCCACTGCTCCCACATTCCTCTCAAAGGACACAGGAAGGTCCGTGAAGGAAGGCATGCAAAGATGTACATGGTGTGCTACCCTGGCTCAGTGTAAATGTCACTACCAAAAAGTGTTTCACAGTGGTTTTGGGGTCCTCCAGCATTTTGTGGAAGAGAAACAGAAAGCTCCAGGACTAAAAAAAGGAAAAGTAGAAAATGGTTTAAAGTTGAAAGGCTGTAGTGTCCTGCAGAGAGAGTGTTAAGAGGTTTACAAGAGAGGCTGTGGTGCATTGCATTGCAGTGTTTTCTGCATGCAAGAAATCTGCTAAAGTTTCTTTCTGTTCTTTCAAGCAGATTATCTTTTGTGCATGTTTGAGGGAGGCATATGCTGTGTCATTTTCTGCTGTTGGGCAGGCAGAAGGCTTGGACTTCATACTTCAACTAATTTGCAGCATTCCTCTACCTGTTACATGATGTGCAGGATCTGAAACTACCTGTTTGGTCATGGTTTATTCCAGAATCAGAGCAAAATATTCAAGAACTGAGTTATAGTTAATAGCCAGTGTGCCTTGCTCACATAAGATGATCTGTTTCTTTTCATATCCTTTCATCAGCTCAGTAATAATGATGAGATCAGAATGGCCTCTCCACATTTTCTAAAACCTATTTTCTTTTGAGACAAAAAGTCTGGGTCTAATTCTTGTTTCATCCAGGTCATTGCTTACTTGCTAGCTCTCTGGTGCAGGTGGCAGGGTAATCTGTCCTAGGTCCCAGTAACTATTTGTTAGTTAGTTGTTTTCCACTTAACTGATCAGGATTACACAGCTTGTGCAGATGCCCAAAACCTCTCAGGAAGCTTCCCATCTAGGTACTAGCCAGATCTAGGCCTAGTTAGGTGCTGCAGTCAAGCAGACTGGTTGCTTTCGGCTTAGTTTGGCTTCACACTGGTATAACAGTGCCACATGGAACTTTTTCCTTCCTCCTTGGAAGCACTTTCTAAAGAGTAAGTTGGTTGCTCAGACCTTTAGACCAGAAAAGTCTGAAGAAGAGATTTAAGGATAAGAAAGGAGAGGGCAATCTTGACAAAGCTCAGCATCTTCTCTTCTGTCCTGCGGAAGGTTGGGCTGTGTCTGTTGTGCAACAAGTCCTGAAGTCTCAGCCTATGCACGTCTCAGAGTTGCAGACCTTTGCAGCTCTCATCTCTTCCTTATTTCTGACCCACATGTGTTGCCTGTAACATCAAGCTCTTTGGAAGACACTTTACTAGCTGCTTCCAATCTTTTACCTCAAAAGACTTCCCACCCAAGAGGCTGAAGAGCAAGTTGAGGGAATATCCTCTTCCGAGGTGGTAATCCATAAAAAGGTGGTAATCCTACCTTTATTTGGCCTCCCATCTCGGAGTTGGGGAAAAGATCTCAATGAACACATGCCCATTAACCCTTTCAACATCACAATGAGTGCAGTACGGCTTACATTGATCTTTTATAGCTCAGGTTGAGAACAGCATGGACAGGGGCTTGCAAAGGTCACACCACACACAATTCTCAGCCTTTGCTGAAAATGTTGTACTGGAGATGCTGACTACTAGTTGTAGAGCAACATTTTCAAATTGTATGGCGTCTGGACTGAAGACCCCTGAAAAAATCATTTTCTACACCCAAGGTCTCATATTCCCCTTTCTTTCCCTCAGTTTTCACAACAATTTAAAGAGCATCTCTCTCCGCTTTCATCAAGTCTTGCAGTTTGAAAGGAGATTTCCAGATTCATGTCACATCCTCCTCCTAAGTCTCAGGCATATCCTCTTCCAGAGATTTGTCCCAAAACTGATCAACTGGGTTTGACTTTTCTTTCAGAAGGTACTTTAAAAAGATAGACCCATATCCACATCTAAATAGTTTTTTGTCTTTTAATTATGTCAAATATTACCCATTAGTGCTGAATTGCATTATATCTGTGCGGAGGGTAAAAAGAAGGAATGACTGGTTAAAAAAACTGTAATATTCTGTTAAGAAGGCTATCAGAAGTGGAGATAAGGTCATGAATCAAAAGGGAAAAATACAAAAATAAAATCAAGAAGCTGGGTAAAGATCTTGATATTAAATTGGGAGGCAGCTTTCTTGCCTCAGAGGCTGGGGAAGTGTCAACACCACCAGCAAACCTTGGTGTCATTGTCAGAGGCTCCTGAGGAAAGGCTGTAGGAGATGCTGCAGTGTTGGGAGAGATGTCGGTGCCTTGAAGCCTGTTTGTCTGTCTTGTCAAGGGCTGAGAAAAGAGCTGGGCCCAGGACCATAACAGCCACTTAAGGTATCTCACAATCTTTGCATCAGAGCATAGGTCTGGGAGCATGTCCACTGGATTTTATTTCAGGTCTGAACCTCTCTTAAAATCTGCAGTGTTTTTCCTTCAGCCCTAAGATAAACTTGATCTAGAAAGAGCATTTTAGTACTCATGGAAATCTTCTCTTTCTAGCTGTAGTTGGTTGTGGGACTGATTACAGTCAATGGGAGATCAAAATCTCTTGGTTTATTGTGGAATTTCAGCACTATGTGACCCTAGTGACAGCTGACACTCTGTTGTCCTCAGAAAGCTGTATTTTCAAGCAGAGAGAATGTACCAGCATGCAGATGGATCAGTTAATTCAGAGTGGCCCTGGATGACCCCATTCATGCTCTCCACTCTCTGTTAAAACTTAATTCTGGGTGAGAAAAAGGTCTTCAGCAGATCCTCATGTGTAGTGTTCTATATTTGATGACTCTGCTGAAGGCTGATGTGCTCCATTCCATAGTCAAATGCTGAAAGAATATAAGGGACGTCAAACTTTTGTTCACGTCTGCCCTTCCCATGGTGATTGAAATCGATGGAAGTGTGCCCATCAATAGGAACTGGAAAAGATCCACAGGACATTGTGTTCTAGCACATGTCCTAAGGACAACCTTTTAAAATCAAGTATTAGGGGAATAAAAGGAAAAAAATCCAAAAACCAAAAACCATATTGCACATTTTTCATAAAGCATCTGAAACCTAACAATTTACTGACAAGAAGGAGAGGGAGGCTGGGGAGCTTATCTCCTCAAGGTTTTGATATTGGTTCTGTTTCTTGCTACGACAGAACTTTTGATCAATTATGTAACTTTGATTCCCTTCTCCTTCACACCCTTCCTTTATTGTCTGCTTGGGCTGTGATATGCTTTTATTTGCTCATTTCTTGTAGATAGTGCCTTTGGCATTCATGCACAGGCTGTCAGTGTCAAAGGGTTAAGGTACCAATGAAAGCCTGTAGCTGTACACAGAAGGATGTGTACAGGGCCAAAATTCAGCTGCAGCGGGTGATCGAGAGCCCTCATACTGCAGAGTGATATTTGGAGTTTTCTTCAATAACAGGGCAAAAATGGAAGAAGCAGTGGGAGGAGAAGAGTGGAGGAAATAAAAAATATAATCCTATAAAAAATCCTACCTTTGTAAATACAATTCAGCCTCCTAGGTGAACTCAGGGACACATAACAATCCCAGTATCTTTTTCTTAATGTAAAGGTTGCTTGTCAATGGGGTTTTATATGGCATTAATAATACATTTATATATAAGCTCCACAATTAATTGCAAAGCATTTATGGCACTGAACAGTTAGAATGCATTATGATAATCACTCCTCGTGCATTGACTTTATTGTAAAGGTTTTGCTGATCACTGTAATTGGCTTGTTATTACACAGGAATATAATAACACCTCTCTGTATAGTAGTTTATAGCACATCAATAGCAAATGCATTCCCTTTATTGGAAGCAATGTGCATTTTATTAGAATACAGCTGAATAAGTGCAATCTGTGTAGACAAATGAAGTTTCTAATGACCTGTCTCACAAAAGAGTCGAAATAACAAGCCGTTTATTATGTATTTTTTCCACTGATGAACTTCTAGTTACAGTTACACAGGCATTCCTTTAAAAAAAAGCAAAGCATATTTTGCTGTTCTTTCAAAGAAGCATTTGGCGGAAAAGAAATATATGGGCCATTTTTCTGCCCCTGTTGAATAAAGTAAGGGTGACTGATGCTCACGCCTTAGAGATTTCATTTGCTTGTTGAGATTTTCCAAGCTTCTTCCTTGAGTACTTGGTCTGACATTCACAAAGAATCAAAATGTTCTTACACTGAGTCCAAAACCAGCTGTTGGAGCAGTGCTGTTCTAACAACTCCTATGCAGTCACCAATGCATTAGATATGAGCAGCTTGGTGTTGTCCTTACTCCTGTCATATGGGTTGTTTTCCTTTACTTTACAAAGAGGTATGTTTTATAGTTAGCAACAAAAAATCTAAAAAGGTGCCTGGAGCTTTATTTCTGCTGGCCACCATTTCTCTAGGTCTGAATTTCAGATTTTTCTGGGAACTTAGAGTAGCATGAGTCTGGCATACACATGTAATTAATGTGCATTTGTTTATCCAACTCTCCCCAAGTGTGATCAATGTCAATCAAGTACCCGAACAGTTCTGAAACCCTGAATCTGGTAAACAAGATTGTTGTTTTCAGACCTGGTACGGTTACGCTGCTGTCCGTGGTATAACCGAGTCGAGTGTTCAGCACATGAAAATGGTGAGTGGTGGGTTTTTGTCAGTTGGTTAGAGGGTGGTGCTGATAATGCCAAAGTTGTGGGTTTGATCCCTGTATGAGCCATTCACTTAAGAGTTGGACTTTGGTTGGTCCCTTCCCAAAGTTGGACCCTTCCAACTCAGAATATTTTGTGATTCTGCGATATGTGCCTGCTTCTTCTCAACTGTTATTTGTTTATTGTAGACTTACAAATACTCTTGACTCTGGAGTAATTCAGGATCCTTCTGGAAAGCAGGAGCTAGGAAATGTCTGCATCATAGGCAGCACCCTCAGCTGTTGGCACACAGACTGGCTCAACCCAGTTTTGATGCAGACAAACTTTCTTCTCTGAGTGGGAGTTTCAGTGAGGAGGGTTTTGCCTCTTGCCTGCTGAGATCTCAGATTAGAGTATCACAGCTTGCAAAAAGTTTAAAGATTCCGGAAATACTGGAGGTCAAGAAAACTTTTCTTCCTGGCATACACAGCATTTTCCAATTGCTATATTTATTTTGCAGTATGTACATGAAATCAGCTTGGGAGGCTGAAAATCTCTCTATGTAACTAATTAAGCTCTCTGAGTAAACTGTATCTAGTGCTTTTACCCAGAATCTGGGCCTCTTAGGAGCCTTACGTTTAGGGACATAAGAAATTTTAAATAGGGCTGCTATGCCAGTGTTCTTAAAATGTTATTTCCGACAGAATTCACTTTTTCTAACTTTATCACAAAAATATTAAGCATATAGTCCAAGTTACTCATCTAGTCTCCTCCTATGGACAGTGGAGAGAGAGAGGTGCTTCCAAACTATGATTCATCCTGTCCTAAGACAGATCGGATAAATGGTGCTTCAAAGTTTCCCTTTTCTCTCCTCACTGAATCAGGAATGAACCTATGGCAATTAACTTAGATTTACATATCTCACTTTTAGACACCTAAAGAGAGGTAAGATGAATCACAACTTTCACCTTTTCAGGCCACAGTTTTCTATCTGTATCATATGAAGGATGATACTTGATTTTTCTGAAACCCTAGGCAAGGTCTATGAATAAAAATTGCTGTATAAAAAGTATGGATTGTAGAAGTTGGGGGGTTGTCCTAAAAAGAAGAGACATCTTTCTCAATTAATGTATTTGCTTCATAATATTAGGGGAAGAATAGGAGGGATTGCATCCCTATCAGCCTGAGCAATAGAGATAATCTGATCAGTGTTAATTCCTCTTTAAATTCAATTTTCATTTTCATTTTTGTATTTTGGTTTGCTACCACTCACATGCTCAGGACAGAAAGCAAACCAGAAAACCTCCCCAAAAACTTAAAATTAAAAGTAATGCATAGCATCAATGTCTTTAAAATGTGTTTTCATAATTAAGAAAAGTATTTTTATCTTTAAAACCAGCTTGCTTTGGAATCTGCGATAGAAAATGAATATGGCCCCTTGTAATATCATTTGTAGAGAGGTAATTTTCAAGGCAGCACTGCACTGAAACATTTTCCCCCAGGGAGGATAAACAGTTGGCTTCAATTAGTGAGGGACTGTTTCCTTTCTTTTCAATTTTAAGGACAGACTTGCAGCCTGATCCTGCACAGAGGAAGAGAAAGCTCTACACAGGGCAATAGACTGCAGCTTGGAAGACTGAGGCTTAAATTCTGCCTTGCCACAGATATTCTCCTCGACCTTGAGGAGGTTACTTAGGATCAGGCTATTATTTTCACTCCATTTCTATCTGGTGACTATTATTACCTTTGACTGTCTGAATATACACGTAAAATTGGCCAAACATCTTGCTCGGACTCCAGTTTCCTTCTATAAAATAATATTGGTGCTGCAAGGATACATGCATTAAAGATTATTAGGTGCTCAGGTTCTCTAATCATTAGTTCCACAGAAATAACTTGGTTAGATAAATAGAGGTGTTCAAAAGTGTCAGATGTGTTTCACTGCTCAAATCTCACATAAAGTCAATGGGCCTTGGGTGTCTAAATATTCCCTTTGAAAATCTGCCCAAATAATGATGTTCTTCCAGATAGTTGAAGCCAGCTTTGTGGGGCTGATTCCTTACACTTTTATGATGGAATCAGCTCGCTCTTTTTCCCATAGGGGAAGCTGCCTACGGATGCTTGTGGAAAGTGAGGAGGACATGTTCCATGTCAGGGCAGGTTTGTTTCATAAAACAAGTTGAGACTGCCCAATAACCAGGACTGAAAGAGTGTTAAAAATAAGGGGAAAGTAACTTAAATATCTTAGGACTGGCCTTAGTGAGGGAATGCTTTCTTGTAGCATCAAACCTTGAATGCAGGAATTGGTAGTTAATAAAATACTTCCTGTCCATGAACTGCCAGATGAATGGCAATTAATTCCCAAAAATCTTTATTTTATCCATCTCTGGAGTCATTGATGAATGGCCAGATGCATTGATTATAAACCACAAAATACTAAAACTTCCAAGCAGACAGACAATTAACATGAAATTATATTGCCACAATGTAAGGTACATTGGATGTGTTGCTTTCTTGTTGGGTTTTTCTTGCCCAAAATGACTATGACTATTATTATTATTATGAATAGCTAATGAAAATAGAGGCATGGATGAGCGTGCCAGAACCATAGGCAAGGGGGAATGAAGACTGTGTGAGTTTAATGACTTTAGAGATTGCACTCAACCAACACAGTCTCTCCACTCTCTAGATCAGAAATCTAATTATTTATTATTTTTTTTGTGGCAGTGCCTGGAAGACGCCAGGAGTGATGACACCAGGTTTATTATACAACACAGAACAGACAGAGGTCATCTTTTCCTTAAAAGATTAGTCTCTAAAGAAAACCAGAGGCAGTGTCTGGATACAGGTTCGTCATATAATGTCTTCCCAGGTGTGACAAAAAGCACTGTGCTGAGTTGCACAGCTGGGAGTGAAATTATTAGACCAGGTCAGGGACTGTGGAGTTAGGGTCTGCCGGGGCAAGAAAATGGTGGGATGGCCTTCAAGCAAAGCTCCTTTTTGTGACACACCTTCTGAGGCAAAGCAAGTGACACCCTGAATAACACACACAGGAGCTTAAGCCAATAGCACGGCCTCCTTCTTGACAAGGACCGTTCTCCTACTCTCATACCACATGGTTGGTGACTGTGGTCACACCCAAGGCCGAACAGCTGCCTTTGGTGTACAAGTCCACTAGCAGAAAAATCCCTGAGATTTAGCAGGCACCTGAGGGATATAACAAAGACATGACAATGGTTATGCCACCATGCCACTCACTACAGAGGAAGCAGGTCTGTGGATACTGTGGTAGAAACAAGGGTGTGAGGATATAGATGTCCCTAAATGCCGACTGTGTCTTTAGAGAGAGCTCTCCAAAGGGACCAAGGCCATCTAAAACAAAACAGAGGTCAAAAATCACGTTCACAACAGAAATTCAAATCCAGTGTCTGTAGCAAACTGAACTTATCTCTGTCTCTCCCGGATCTCAGCGTATGATCCCACACTCTTCCCTGGTATTACAGGCAATGGGGTTTTTATTAGAACCTCTAATGTTCCCTTTTTGAAGTTTGTACTTTGAGAAGAAAGGCCAAAACACTGGAGCACTAGCCACTCTTCTGGTGTTTCTGTCTAGATAAAGAAGGAAATGAATAGGGTTTAGATCTAGATGGACTCATTAGATGTCATTTAACTCTCTGCATAAACTGACTGTAAAATTTCACCGAGATGGTCTATGCTGAGACTTCTGCCTTTTATTTGACTGAAGAATAGAGAAATTTAGCCAGAGAATGACTCTTTTGAGGCTTCAGTACAACTTTGATATCAAACAGATTGGAATTGCAGAGATGAACCTTCTGAAAAGCTTTTAATAATTTTTCAAATCAATTCAATTAGTAAGGATACACTTTGATCAATTACATGTAACAAGTAGAGACAGTAGGATATATTTTTCCATCAAATACCTAAATATATATGCCTTCCCCAGTTTCCCCCACAAAAAAACCAAGGGGAAATCTTTTCCTGGGGCAAAATTTTCCAGATTTTTCTAAAGAGACTCTTGAAAAGACACAACAGGATAATTCTCCTAAAACTGAATGGGTGGAAATATTCTTGTCTATGGACAATGTTCATTCAGAACAATAAAAGAGAAGTCTCCTGGAAAGCAGATATTCCCATGCAGAGGAAGCAATCTGCATGGCTCCTCCTATGTGGTCCCAGTGCAGTCATTTCCTTCCTGCCAGATTTCCATACCAACACAGATGTTTCATCTTCAGTTTCTATCTTCCTATTCTGCCCATGTGCCACAGAGGTAAGATATGTCCAGTGCTTTTCAGAAAGTTATGCTGTCCCCAGCTCTAAAGAAATATCTCATCTGCCTTAGCCAGTGACCACGGAAATGGTTGTTACTGCATGTCCGCAGACATTGTGGAGCGACAGAATTTCCATGGGCAACTAATCAGGAGAGAGAAATCCTCCATTTTGCAGACATTAGTAACATGGTGACCTTTAACAACATCGCAAGCTTTCACTCTCTCTTTAAAGTATTATATCCATCCTTAGGGAGAAAAACTTGTAGCTAAGGATTGAAATCAGAAGTGGATCATAATGCTGGCTGTGCTATTCAGTTGCCCTGCTGTATTTAGGATCCATTTATTTCTAGCCGAGTTTTCTTTCTTGAATCTAAAAAAAGAAGTGACCAGGCTGGCAGTGACATGTGATTAATAGATTGCACCTTTAGAAAAAGTTAGCAGAAGGAGATTAGCATTGTAGCCTATTATTTATTAATTAAATGCAGACACCCTATTTATACCAATGCTGATGACATTAGTTCACATCCATGCTTTGGGACTGCATTACCCATCCGGTCTCCTAGCATAGTAATGATTGTTATTAAGCTGGTGGATGTTGCCGGGCTCCTTCTGTCACTTGCTTCTGTTATCAGCAGGAAAGGACAGCCAAGAAGTTAAAGATCCAACCTGAACATTTTGTTCAAGTGTCTGCTCTGTCTCTAACAGCCTGAGTTACCTTGGCCATATCTCTGGGCTCCTTTGGGACATCACTGCTTGCGTTTTACATCTGTACCTCCCTGTAGCTCAGTGTGCAGTGAAGATTAAGCATGCAAGGCAGTATGCTGTGTGAGACCTTTTCCATTGCCTACAGGAGAAAGAATTACATTAGTGGGCATATAGGTACCTGCTGCTGCTATTTCAGTCAGCAGGATGGGAAAGAGGGATCACAAGTGTTGTTATTTAGCAGTGCCAGGGTAGAATATTATACTTCACATGACTCTTGTTTGATAAGCTTGTCCTCCTGCCTACAAAGTGTTCAAAGGAAAGTTCTGAAGCCAATCCAACCCTGAGGTTTCCATCGTTCCTAGCAGCAGTTTTCAAGATTCTGCCTTCAAATGAAGGAAAAATAACAAATGCTTTGCAGGACTCTTCCCGATCCCACCACAGGTCAATGCTGTGGGCTGCTCTGTCACACATTGAGCTTGAGACAAGCAGATTGCTATGAAACTGCCGTCTCTTGCACCTCGAAAAAGAGAAAGTCCTAGTGGTGCCTGACACACTTCTGCTAGTTTTAAATCAGGAAATAGCTCTTTACTGCCTCATGAGCAAATATATGGCCTTTGGTGGGACCCACTGTGGTTGCATGAGCCAGCAGAGCCAATAGACCATATGTTTTGCCTTCAAAGTAAAGATGGGAATCCAGGGAATCCTCCCATTCAGCAGCTGGTATCCTTGAAAAATTGCAGTTTGCGTGTCCATAATCCAAGTGATCAGTTAGTCCCGCAGAAGCATGTCATAAAGGCTTAGATTTGGTAGGGTTTCTTGACAGCCTGTGATGTGCACTCTCTCTTATGACTGTGTCTGGCTCTTTTTCCACACATTAAAGGACACGTTAGATGCATGAACTCGTCTCCCAAAAGTGACTTCTACATGTAAGCAACTGCTTTCCCTGTCAGCAGGAGGTTCTGCAACCAGAGCAGACAGTCTGGTCATTAACGGGTTTAAGGTTTTCTCGCTACTCAGGGAAAATTCCTAAGTCTACAGGGGTACAAAGATAAGTTTTGAAACCAGGGTGTACTCATGAAACTATTTAGGATCTGGTTCAAAACCCACTCAGAATCAGACTTCTGGAGTCTGAGTAGGCTTTGGACCAAAACCACCATGGAAGTGTTCCTCCGGAGCAGCCTGAGGACCTGAGCCTTAGGCATGCTCTTACCATCATTTTGGTGTTTGCTTATTTGAATTTTAGTCAGCTATCATGCTCCCTTGCTGAAAGCTGAGCACTGTAACAGCCAATAATTAAAAGCGAATATTGAAGAGTCTTTCAGCATTATCTACGCCATGATACAATCTGAACACATGCAAAAGACATTAAAAGATGAATGAAGAGGCTGAATGGGCTGATTTATCCTGGACTGTTTCTCACGGTGTGAAGTCTGCCTTTCACAGCCTGATGAAGTGCAGAGACAGTTAGTGGATTTGCTACCAGGAAGGGCACACATTCATTTCCCTTCCTGCAAATGTATTTAGAGCTGAAATTGAGCATAGGAAAAGTTAGAGCCAAAAAAGCAACCACTGAAAATGCAAACTATCGTTTATTTTGGCAAGTTGGTGTTAAAAAGAATAAGTTGAGGGTAGTAGAAACTGGCATAGAAATTTTACAGAAGGATTTCTCCCTGCATGTGTATGCTTCCAACTGGTTGGTTTTTTTCTTCTTTTTTCTGCCCTGCATTTCTTGTAGCTTTCCACACTTAGGCATTGCTTCCTATGGAAATTTCTTAAATGCTGTACCAGTTGTGAACATACCCACTCCTAACCTTAGACAAAAAGAGAGCTGGATGTAAAGTGAAACTGCAGTTCCTTCCCATCCCCACTGCTATAGCAGTAGCATAAAACACCTCATCTTTATCCAGATAGTGAAGAAGGGCAAAAAGATGGTTTTAAAATGGATGCTGCTCTGCTGGATGATGCAGATAATATTAGCACTTCTGCATCTCTGTCAGTGACTCTCAAAGCCTCCTTCAGATGTAATCAGCCTCTTCACCTTGCTCAGTGTTATGAATAAGGAAACTGAGGAACTGTGACTAATGTGGTTGGGAACAGCACATCACTACGCAGCTTGGAGCTGGAGTCATGTCTTCTAAATCCTGTTCAGAGCCCTACTTAAATTTGGTCTTCTTCATTCATTTTGTCCTCTTTCCTCCCCCCAGATTTTCATGAGTCTTCTGGCTTTTGTAAATATGCTAGAAGGTGAATCAGAGGGCATAGGAGTGCAGAGGGGTGGGGAGTTTTCAAGGAAGTTCCCTAAGGGCCCAGCCTCTCAGCACCACAGCACCCACCCATGTGCATCTTCCCTGTGGATGGGGAGCACCTTGCTGCTGGCATCGCAGGAAACAAAGGAAAAGGTGGTGCTATCATACTGGAGAGGATGTAGCCCCATTCCTGACCTCCCCGCATCCTCTGTGCTGTAGGAATTCATCATCACTCTCCTGTCAGTTATATTATCTCCTGCGTGCAGCCGTGCAAACATGCCGCATAACACGTACAAATATCTAGTCACAAAAGGCTCAGCAACAGCTCTGACCAAATAAAATCCCCCAAACAGACAGTGAGTTTGAATATTGTCCTTTTAAATCTCCTTTGAAGGTTTGAAATTTTTCCCCCTTTTTATGTAAATCTGTTCTACCTACACCACCCAAATGCCAGGAAGTCTTAGAACAGTAAATACCCCTGCAGCACAAACAAAAATCGTGCTTCAGAAAAATTGTTCAGCTTCTCAAAGCCATGGTCTTGCCCTTTAAAATGAAGGACAAGCCTCTGAAAAGCTCTCCTTCTTTTCCAGACCTTTGTTTCCAGCACGTTTGCAGCTGTCCCACCTTTGCCAGTGATGGTATCACAGCTTCTTAAGTTCAGCAAGGACACTCAGCCCAGGGAGATATTAAAGTGGTGTCTTAAAACTTCAGAAAGTGTTTTGCCATTGAGTTGATATTAAAGCAACATCTTCAGAAGGCTATGAAGCAATTTGCTATAAGTTATCCAGTCTATTGGCTAGGACCAATAAAATCCCTGCTCCTTCTTGCCAAAGGAAGTCAGACTTGTACAGTCAAGCTGTTTGCAGTGCATGTCTGGGCCCATCTATCAGTCAATCTGTCAAGGGTTCCTCCTCTGAGCTTTGAACCCACTGGGTAATTTAACCTATCGTTGATGGGGTGGAAGAGGTCCCAAAGCTACTGTGTTCCTATAAATTTCATGAAAATAGGCAGCCAAGCAGAGCAGAGGGTTCTCATTAGTGTTCATAAGCCCATCTTTTATTAGACATCAATGAACTCGTGGGGGTAGGGACACTGGAAGAGGGTTTACACATTCGGCTGCCCATGAAGCAACTTGTTTCAGTGTGTGAGCTCTGATACCCTGTCAAGAGGCCTCCTGTAGTAACAGCTTCTTGGTTTTAACAGGATGTCAGACAGATTTCTTAGCTCCTTTCTGCTGATTTCAACAATGCTTCACACGGCAGAAAAGTCAGCCTGCTGGTTGCATTTCCCTTCCCTCCTCAGCCAAAGCCACTGGGGAGAGTTTCTGCACAATGTTTAACAAGTAGCACAACATCAGAGGTGGCTGCTTTTCAGTGAGGAGTACCTGAAGGAAACAAGAAAAACAGTACAGTCTTTTGAAGTTTTTCTGTCTATCGTCACAAAAAGTAGTACTCAAAAATAAGCAGGTATCTGTTACTCAATCATATCTTCAGGTTGTCTAAGATAGACTTAAGGATTAAGAAAGGTGAGTGAACAATTCTTAATTTCATTTAACATTGCTCAGGCTGTCTCAATTCCTCTTCCAAACCCTTTAGCATTAGTAGTGTTGATTTTTTTTTCCTTTGTTCTGTGGAATAAAGAAATCTGAGCTGTTGCTCAAAGCATGTAGGTTTAAAACAGGAAAGCACACTCTGAAGCAGACCTCAAAAGCTCTAGATGTGTGGCAGTGCATGTAGCAACAGGAGAGATGGTTCTTCAGCTTTAGTTCTGACATCCCTGTGCTTTCCTGGTGGATGTCAAATCTCTGGCCATTACCCAAGCATACCTGTGGACAAAGGTATATGGATGGAAGTGTTCACGGTATACAGTGTAATGTACTACAGACAAACTATGGGTATTTGTCTCTAACAAAGATTTCTGAAGTAGATTTGATATACCTTGGCTAAAAAGTGCGAGGAATAAATGACATTAAAATAAATATATACATACATGCATATATATATGTGTGTGTGTATATATATATGTATATTTTAAAAACCCAACTTTTTTGCAAGAACAGCATTGAATGACAACTGGAATATACCCCCTGCTGGTACCAGTCATATGGAAAACTATGTTTCGAAGAAAGACAACTTAAAATTAATGTCATGTCAGACTTACTGCTTTTCATGAGCACCAGAAAATTCTCTGTCCTATTATTTCTGTAGATCAAGATTTTTTACATGTGTACTTACATTATTTGTTCTCATTGTAGCATTCTGGATAAAAGAAAAGTCAGTTTAATTCCTCCTTTCAAAGAAAATCACACTAATTTGAATATGTGGATTGCACATAACTAGGTACTCTGTGGGCTGTGTGTGCACATGCATTGTTCAGGTCCTATGTCTTTTTAGATTTTTTTAAAAGTCAGTGGCAATTTTACAGTAAAATTATTGGGTTTATTTTCAATTTGTCAAAGTATTGGATTTTTTTTTTCTTAGACTTCATTTCTATATTCTTTTTGCTGGAAATACAGTATCTTATTTTCTTTCTTATCTTCTTTATTTCTTTTGGTTTTGACTTTCTTTCTTTTTTTCTCTCTCTCTCTCTCTTTCTGTCTTCCTTTTCTTTCTTTCTTTCTTTCTTTCTTTCTTTCTTTCTTTCTTTCTTTCTTTCTTTCTTTCTTTCTTTCTTTCTTTCTTTCTTTCTTTCTTTCTTTCTTTCTTTCTTTCTTTCTTTCTTTCTTTCTTTCTTTCTTTCTTTCTTTCTTTCTTTCTTTCTTTCTTTCTTTCTTTTTCTTTCTTTCTTTTGCCTGCCTGCCTGCCTGCCTCTCTCTTAGGTAATATCACCATAATTTCTAGAAGCTATAACAAGCAGGCAAAAGAATAGGACCAACCTTTCTTCTTTTTAAATGGTGGTGACTAAGCAGTAACTCCACATAAGTTCTTAAAAGTCAGTTTGATTTACTGTGGGGTACATTAGAGCAGGCTCTGGTATACATTATCCTGCCAGAGAAGTTGTTTATATGTATGGAAGACCAATAGGATAAAGCTGAAAAAAAGCCAGTTTCTGTCCCTTCTGAATGAATGGAAGCAGAAAACAGGAGAAAAGAGGAGACAGGGAGGAGGAGACCATTCCACCAGGAGGGCATTTCTGCTTGCAAGAATTCTGCACAGTGCTCTATCCTGATGTGGACCACCCTCTCTATAGCTGGATGTAGGCCAAGTGATGAACCAGACTAGAGAGAGCAGCTTGGCAGCAGGAAGTGTTGCCAACATGGTCTTACCCAGAAGCTGAGATTTATTTTCTGAAGGTAGGCCCCTTTCTGTGACCATTAGCCACCCCAGCCCTTACAATTTAATTATTTGGCCCTAATAATATTGTATGTTCCTAGCCATCAAGCTAGGAATCACATGAGGAATGCCTGTCTCAAGTACCTCTAGTACTTCCTGAAGAAACAAGTCAAGAGGAGGACAGAGGTCTGCAGAGTTATCTAATCCTTTTGATTCCTTTTAGCTTAGCCTCACCGTGAGCAGAATGACGTGGGAGCAACGTCCCAGACAAGCAGGATCAGATTACAGCGTTTGCCTTGTAGCAGCACAGCCAGCACAAGGGGAAATCACCTTTGCACTCAGCTGATGTTAAAAAAATAATATTACTTGTCTCATTCTCTGATATGCCATGAGGGTAGTGTCCACCACTGTCACTGTCCACCACCATTAATGCCCACCCCTGTGAGATGTTCTGTGGTAAAGGGACAGAATCATAAGTGCATCTGGGTCCGTACAGCAGGTAAAGTCCCTATGCCACGCAGTACCTGTCAGAGCTCTCTGAAATAACAGGGGAAAAATAAAAAAGCCTGGGTCCTTGGGAAAGTTTTGCAGACCTCCTTTACACTTTTCATGCAAGTTCCTCTTCCCAGTTCCCCGTCTTACAGTGAGTCTTTGATCACACCACTGAGCCAGGAAACCAGGAGCATTACCACTGCAACCACATTCCCTCAGGCCATGCTTGGCCATACCTGTTCTAATGTCAGATTGAGAACATCATTTTTTAGTGGGAATATTTATTTCCTGAGCCTAAATTTTCCTTAGTGCTTTTGAGACTAGATTTTAACAGATCAGGCTTTGGTATGGCCTTAGCCTCCAATAAATTTTGTTCAGATTGCCTGAACAAGTTCTAATAGTTATTTTTTACTCCTGGCAGTAGTCCTGCAGAAGTAGTTTGTTCTCCAACTCAACTGCTGACGTCCTGGCTTGCAGCCCCAGACCCTGCATACTCCTCCATGGTGACCTATAATAGTTATCTTTGCAGCTGAAGGTTGTATTCATTTCCAGGTCTCTTGCATTATTAAGGATGAAATTCAGCTGGGACTTGCAAAAATTCTTTTACTCACTTAGCTTTTGTTGTGTTTGCTTGGACTTAATCTTAAGGTCTGGAATCAGTGAGTACTTTGAATCTGGGATGGGCAACACTCTTTGATTTGGACAGCTTTTTGTCTTCTGGTGATGTAAGCAATGAGTTAGATAAAGAATTTCTGGAGTGATCTATCCAAGTGAAAATCTTTATTTCCTTATTTTTTAATGTAAAATGCATAGTTCTCTCCCTCTTCCAAATTGTTCAATTTCTATAACCCACTAGAAAAATGTTCCATCTGTGTGGGCTGAGGATTTTTCTTTCTTGCCAGGATCGGGCTTTCATTTTAATATTATTTTTCATTTTTCTCATGGGCAGGGGTGGAAAACAAACCTGAAGGTCTCACCCAGCACCCAGTACAGATCATGTTAACACTACTGTGACTATCAGTGAGCCTGCAAAGTTTTACAGAATGTCTGGGTGCACACGTGCCTGTTGGAGTTGAAAGGACAATCCTGGGCAATTTTGATCTTGTTATTGATAAAATGCAATAAACTATTATTACTGAAGTGGAAATCTCTCACCTGTCAGAGAAGTTGCTAGTAGAGAGCTTGCTAAGGATTAATATCTATGTGTGTGTGTGAGTGTGTATCAAGGTGAATAATAATAACCACTTTAGTCAGGTGTTCTTTTCAATCCTTTCCTTTATGTCAGCTGTAGGTTTTAATATTTTTTTCCCTTCAGGGGATATTTAAGTATGTTAGCTAAAAAGAAGTAAAGCAAATGCAAAACCAAATATTACTTGAAAACTGCATTCATTCCCAATGGGTTGCTGTGCATGGAATTTACCTAGCTTTTCTGTGTGTCTTCAATTATTATTATTTTGTAGAATTTAAACAGGGACATTCGCTCCAAGAAAAATAATATCAAAGGCGATCCTCTGACTCTGCTGTTCATAGGAAATGTCTTTATCCTCATTTCCTCCAAGGAGGAAATAATGGTCTGAGAGCCACTGAGTTTGGATTAATCTGGATCAACAGACTGAATTCTTTCTCCCTCCATTCGCCAATGCTCATTTCCCTTCTTCCCTTCCCACACACTCATCTACTGCAATACATAACAAAAACCCATCGAAAGTGTGACTCTGGGCTTCAAGCCACACTCATTCCTGAACCCAGCTTAATCATGCTGAGGGAACATCATCAGGACTGTGTATTTCCATTCTTTGGAGGTTTTCCTCCCTTTACACCCCCAAGACCAATTTGTTTTTGTTTTAAACAAAACAGCTACCACATAACGGTTTTTCAACAGTGTGAATTCCAGTTTTGCCTCTGTGGTTTGTCAGAAGTTGTGTGCCAGATCTGAAAATGTCAACTAGACACAAAAACAAAACTCATGGGCAAAATTGAGAGTGCTGGTCCACATATGATTGTGGACTAGAGGGTTAACACATGCCCAAGGAGCCATCTGGTGAATGATCTACAAGAAGAAGGTTTGTTTCACCCCCTCCCCACATAAATTTTACTCTTTAGAGTATGGGAGTTAATCAGTCTGAGAGACAGGCATTAGCCAATGAAACAGCTTTCTGAAGAAATCTTCATTGTTCAAGACTTTTAAAAATTGGCTGGACAAAGAACTGCTTGAATATAGGAATTCATTTTGCTCCATCCAGGAAGCAGAATGAGCGTGTGGGATAGAAGAATTAATAAGTCTTTTCTGTTGCTAATTGCTGTAATTCTGAGAAGGGAAATGGGGTGAGAGCACTGCAGCAAGAGAGCCGAGAGACCCCAGGACAGGAGGGGTTAACACTTGTCATTCTTAATCATACACTCACAGTCTTGTGACAGAGGACTGCGCAGGGTACAAACACAGACAGCTCACCCAAATCCATTTTCCCCACTGGCACCATCTCTTTATGACTTATTGTGTTAATTAGCTCGCCTGCTCCGTTCCACAGCGGCGCTAAACGTGCAGTGATTGCCACCGGAGGGAGAGGGGATTCTGTGCCCAGCGCCAGCGACTTTGCTGTTCTGCACAAGAGTGGCTTTCAACGAGGCAGCTTTCCAGTCATCCCCAGGGGAGCAGAGTCTGTACAGCTGGCAAACAGGAGGGCCCTCCCCTCCCTCTGGTTTTCTGAGACTGTTCCTGGGGCTTGCTGGTCTCCACTGGAGCCTGGAGAGCTGCAGACCAGTCTCGGAATTTGTCCCAGCAACCACCTGGGCTCTGGTTCCCCGGAGGTCAGCTTCAGACCGTTGTGCTACAGGCCTAGAGGATGGGGGAATTGTTTCTTTGTTTAGTTTTAAAGCAAAGCTGATGTCATGAAAATCAGTGTTTCCTCATTAAAGTAAAAATAAAATATCCTTTTCCCCCCACAACTGTTTTCCAAAAAAGGAAAAAAACCCAGGATTTCAGGCTCAACCAAACTGAGTCCTGTCCTTAGGAGGGAGGATGTGTCAGCTTAGTACAGGAATAAGTGTGGCTCAAGGGAAGGAGTGTCCCAGCCAGAGGATTGAAGGTTGTTATACAAATTAATGTGGTAATTACAGTATCATCTGGAGAAAGCAACTGTGACTGTGTCCCTGTTCTGCTAAGTACTGTAAGCATTGTAATAGAAGAGAAGTCCTGGCATGGTTATAATCTCAGCAGACAATTAAAAAAAAAAAAGAAAAAAAAGCATCCTTTATTACTGTGTTATAGATAAGAACCAAGGCCCAGAGACATTTTAAAGGTATTACAGTCACCAAGTCACCATCACCTCTGGTGTCATTTTGGCTATACTATGTGCAAGACTAAATGGGAATTCTTGACAGGGGAAAGGGACAGCCACAAATGCTAGGAGTCAAAGCCATTTTCATTTAAAAATGAAAATTTCTTCCAAATTACTTTCTCTTTAAAGTTACCTAACAATGTCTGAAAAGGATAAGAAAAGCTCTTCCTTCTGCATTTATCCTTTGTTTTGAAGAGATCTTATCTTGAATTCTAGAAGAAAGAATAGATAGAGAGGATTCTTTCTACATACAAACACAGATCCTAATGGAAAAAAAAAAATCAGGACTATGAGCAGACCCCCAAAATTATATTTTTTAGTTAATGAAATATATGTCTTGGTTAGGTCCAAATGTGCCCCTCCAAAACTTCTGCGTGAGAGTAATTTGCAAAAGGACACATAAAGAGGCTTTAGCAGAGAAGTCTTGTTAAAACACTGTTTTAATAAAGGAAATAATGGTAATAAGATATCAAATGAGCAGTCATAAACACATGTTAGCAACAAGACAAAAAGTGTAAGTATGTGAGAAAGGGGAGGATCAAAAGCAACTTCTGCCCATGCCAAAACAACCCTATTACAAACAAAAAGGACATTAGGCAGAGATTATTAAAAACTAGTCCATTGTTCAGTAATAGCAAACATTTCACACCTCACAAGGCAGAAGCAATAAATCCCATTGATTCCTCTGAGACAATTCACAATTAAATACTGATTTGCAAATAAATAAATAAATAAATAAAGGGTAAATTCATTGTGGCACCTTGCACCGCCAAATCAAAGCAATTGGAGTGGAATTGAGAATAATTACCAGATGTGTTGCTTTGTGCTCAAAACGGCATCCATTATTTACAACTACCAGTGATGTTCCTTATTTATTCCTCCTGCTGGTCTAATGACTATTGCCATTCAGCGTTCTTTTATTTAATCATCAACATCCAAAAAAAGAAGTATCTTTTTTCTCTCTCTGTATTTTTTTTCTTTTGGCAGCAGCAGGAAGGGAGAATTTTTCTAAACCCCAACAATAGCAAATTGCTCTGGAGGAATGCATCATTTTTTTCAGATTGGCCTGTAATATAATTGTGTGCATTGCCTTCAATTTATTGGACTTTTACAGATGTGCAATCCAAATGGATGTTTCTTTAACTCCTGAAGTAATGAATATTTGTTTTCTCCTTGCCTATTTCTCATCTTTTCTATGGAGGTTATTTCTGGATGGAAATTGACTGGTGGTCATAAGCATTAAGAGAGTCTGAAGCTCCCTAGGGGAACCCAGGGAAGTCATAAAGTTTTAGTACATGTAGCCATGCACACACAGAAAGAAAAGTGTTCGCAGGTGAAGAGACTCCAGGGACATGAATTTTCTTTTTTCTTTATTCTTCTGTTTCAAACCCATTTGCAGGCAGGGTGCTTTCCAGCCTCATTCTGGGTGAGGATAAAAGGAAAATATTCCTTGAGGAGTGAAGAACTGATAGGCAGATATTAGCAGACAATTAAATAATCTGGCCCTTCAAATGCTATGTCCATAATAGACCATTTCATGAGTATCCCCACACTTTTTCTCAGATGTATTTGCCTGGATCTCTCTATTGAGATAGAGAGGGATTTCTGAAGGAATAGGTAAAGATGTACTGAATTGTCTCAGCTGTAGGCTGTACTAGAAAACATCTCTCTTCCATTGTCATCTCATCATTTCCAGAGGTAAAACTTTTGGGACACTTCTTTTCCCTCCACAGTTTACAGATTGAACATAATTTCTTTAAATTTTCCTCTCTTTTTGCCTGTTCAGAATGGATTGTAGTGAATATATAGGGGTTTGCATACTTTCAGGCCCTTACACACGTGTCAAGAGATTCACATTTTAGATGAAGAATTTTTATCACTGTTAGTCGTGTTCAGGGAGCTCCCCAGGAGAAGAAAGTCCTGGTAGATCTGGCTTCACAGGGATAGTGAATGAGCACACACAGGGAAAAACTTTTTTCCTCCATTTCAAATGGAATCTGGCAGGTTCTCTCCACTCCAGTCACTGCACTTCCACTATAAGGCAAGTATGACCACACCACCCCTGCCAAAGTGTTCACTCTGTATCACAGTAAAAGGATTAGAGTAAACTGGAAGCCAGAAAATACTGGGGAAAGACACTAGGTAGCAGAAAATAATGGTACTTCTGCCACTTCCAGTTTTCTTCCAGGAATATTGAAAGCAAAAAGAGTATGAAATTTTGTAGGGATTACAGAAGGCATCACAGAAAAGCTGATATTTGAGCAGCATTTCTACGTCCTTGCTAGTGTCCAAATTCTTCACAACAGGATCTCTGAAGAACCAAGGGTGCAGACCACGGGATCTGTGCCCTTTGGTGGTCTGTTACATGTGTAAAAGGTTATGGAAGCAGGGCACTCACTATCTAAGAAAAGTACAGCAATTTTCAGCGTACACACACCCACACACACAGAGATTCCTGAATGGCTCAAAGTCTCCTGTCAGCTGGGTACTCTCAGTGAAGACAGACATCACTGCTCCTTGTTCTGTGCCTTTAATCTTCCGTTTTGCTCATTCTGCTCTTTAATCATCAGACGACTCCTGACAGTAATTGTGGATGTCCCTGGATAGCTCAGTAATAAATGTATCCTGAACAAACATGCCTGTCAGACTCTATTTAGCCTAGAGCATCAAGTTTATGACCTCATGAAAGAGAATCTTTCTTAAGTTCTCTAAACAACTCTCAAAGTTAATCTCTACTTGTTCTAATCATTAACTATTTTTTGCCATTTCCCTCAAGAATTAAGGATAGCACCCTTAAAATTACATGGGTCTCAAACTTTGGACCACAGACATAATGTCTGTGTCCAAGCCTTGATGCCTAGATCACCTGCCACTTCAGATCTGTCTTTTCGGAGGACCAGTAGCAACAGAACAACATTGCAGGATATTGTTAATAGCAGTACACTTCTCCCCTCAAAGATTGCTGTTGCAGGAGCATGGAGGACAAGCTCTTTTTCTGTATTCACCTTTGAGCATAGTACATCTGCTGTGAGAGTTTCAGAGCAAAGAAGTGGAGTTGGACAGGGGTTTCTTTCATTGTTAATTATTTGTGCTTCTGGTCTAGTGACCCAAACTATATTTAACTCTCCGTCAAAACCAAAACCTGAAAATTAAACGGACTGGAATGGAAAGGTGGTCTCTGTGTCACTCTCTGGATCCTGTTTCACAAGATGCAATCTTCCTCGATTTCCAAAACCAATTTTCTCCCATCATCTTATGAAAGTAGAGGTCATCCTGTGAAATGTGATAGCTCACCAGTTTTTTATAAAGGAATGTGCCCTTCCCCACAAAAGCAGGGTTCATTAAATCATGCAGCTGATCAGATTGCTGAAGCCTTGATTGGCCGGCAGCCAGGGTGAGGAAATCCATGGGGAAGAGGCACATGGCACCATCCAAGTAGGCTGGACCTGAACTAGGGTATTTTAATCACACTGCTATAGAGAGGAAAGAGGAATCTCAAAGAAGGGCAGTACGGGAGCTTTGTCGACTTTTAGGGTCAACAGGAGATGGGAAATAATCATCCAGCCACATCTGAGTTCCACATTTAGCATTTATTCCCAGGCACCACTTTAGCACTAATCAGAGTTCAAAAATAATTCACAACCTACCTCTGCCCTTGTTGCACACCTTCTCTCTACAGTGTCCTTACAGAAGCTGGAAAAAAGCTGCTTGGAGCTGGTACCAGAAGGAAGCTGCTTCTGGAGCAGGGCATAGCAATGAGTAACTCTTTCTGCAGGACAAAAAACCCAGTAAGTTTTGAGAGCAGGTCCATGGTCTAAGACAAACTTCAGGCAAAATGATGCCTTGGACTAGCAGATGGGACAAAACTCCTTCTGTGTGCTGGATAGAACAGGAAAAAGTGGGCAGGAACAAGTGAGATTAGGAAGGTATAGCTTATGTTCGAACTGGACATCAGGGTTAGATGTCCTAAATGTTAGATGACTTAGAGTGAGTGTTATCTTGAGTTATTGGGTTCATTTTTTCCACAGATTTCATGTGGAATGAAAATGGACTGGATTTAAGCAACAATCTAATTTCATTTTCAAGGTGTTCAAATAAAATACAGAGCCACAGCTGGTGACTCAAAGACTAGGCAGGTCTGAATCAAAAACCAAGAGTCTATCTGTCTGGGATTTGCAAGGCATGGATAACCTGAACCTATGAAAGGATAAAGAGAGCAAAAGAATTGCCCCAGTATTCATCACAGCTGTCTGGGGCTCTGAGACAAAATATGCTGGGGATTCTCCTTATATCAGCCAAGAGAGGGGAGTTGGCAGAGCATTCTCAATTCAGTCACCCATTCCTCAGGCTTGAGGGTTTTGCATAATTCAGATGAGCAACCATGCTTCTGGCTTTAGCCCTAATGCTAAGTTTCATGGGGAAACTATTACATACACCATTAATGCTTTGGGGTTTTGCCACTGCTAGAAGACATTTTCCATTGATTTTGTGAAAAATCTCAGACGTAAAATTCGAGGTATGGATGGTGTTATCAGCTCGTATCTGTAAACAACTAGTGCATTGTTTTACATCCATGCATTTTTACAAGTGGTATACTGAGGCACAGAAAGACATAGGACTTAGACAAAGGTGTGGGACTGAAAGACAAGAGTCTGACAGCTGGTAAGAGCTGCCAAAGGGTCCTGTTCAACTGAGAAAGCTAGAAACTGCAAATTCAGGGTAGCTGACCCTTCATTCATGGGAATCAGCTCATCCCTACCCTAGGGTGGGGCATTCAAAGGCCAAATGCCTTGCTCACCAGCTATTGTCTGAGAAGTTTTTCAGCTCTGTGGAGAATATTGATATTGATTGTGGAAAACAAGAGTTAATCTGGAGAGACAGACAAACACACATAAATAAAGTGCATTTGAGTTTAAAGAAAAAAGTTAGCGTCATGCCATTGAACTATTGACAAGGCTGTCACAAATATCATCTTGTCTCAGTGTAAATAAACAAGCTTAGTGCTGTTATTTTAGAATAAAAGGCCGGAATAGGTTTTGTATTGACTTTCTAATACCCACTCAAGAGTTGGGAGAAGAAAATTAAAGATAATAAAGTAAAAGTGCAAACCATAAAAGTGGAGACAGCGGATGCATAGTAAACTGCAAATCTGAGTCCTCTTCAGTTCAGGAGACCAATTGTGTAACTCCGTAAAGGTCAGCAGCAGAGATAAGAAGTTGAGCTTGTCAGTGAATCCCCTTCTATATTTGGAAGGATGACGACTGCAGGGTGATACAATCTTAGTCTGCACTGATTCAAAGACTGGTGCTCGTGTCCTACCCTTTCTGCATGCACCTGAGAGCTGGGTGGTGTTCCTGTGCCCTGCCACATTCGTTTGAAGTTGACCTGCTCTTGAGTAGCTTATCCAATCCACTGGGCAACAGTGATAGTGTGAACTGGTAATAGCATCTTTACTCTGTTCAGTGACAGGGATATTTATAACACCATACAACAGAATCAGGAGTCAGCCCAAGCTCTCTGCATTTGCCTTTTTACAAAAATGTGAGCTGATGCCACTTGGTATCTTTTTTGGAGCTCATCACTCTGTGTCTTGGTTAAATTCAGGCCTCTTTTTGGGTAAGGGTTCTTCCTAGAATTACTTCATCATCTTTATCAGGCTTTCCTTAGAGCTTCTTTTATTTTCCAAGCTTCTGTGATACTTTTGTGGACTTTCTCACTTCCTTTTTTCATCCCAAGTGAAAAAGGATAGAAAGATTTAACAAGATAGGAGAGGACTAAAAAGAGAAATCCAATCCCCTAGTCCAGTAGCCCTCTCAGGAAGGACAGCTGTTTTGCCCTTTGGCTCATCTCAGCATGCTTTGGGCAAATTATGAATGAGATGTTAGACCTGGAAGCCCAAGATGCTCCCTTTAGGGATGGCAAATCTTCTGTAGGAGGCCACACTTTCCATTTGGCAAGTAATGTACTGATAAATGAGCGAAGTTAAAGGTGAATAAGTGGTGAGAGTTGGAGGGGTAAAAAGAGATTGCGTAAGAGGCTGACAAGATGATGAGGATTTTGAATGATGGTGAATTTGATGAAGATGACAATATGAGGAAGAACTTATTTATTTACAAAGGGCAGTTGAGGAAGAAATTAACAACACTAATGACTGTAGGCTGCTGCTCTGCCGCCTCTGCCTAAATATCCCTTCATCCAAGCGACCAAGGGATGAACTAGGCTTTCCATGACCATGACTACTCTGCATGATTTTAAATCAAATCAAAACAACTCTAGATTGGAAGTATTTCAGACCTCAGGTTCTGCCTTGTGCAGCTCCGTGAGTTTTCAATGATGTTGCCTCACAACACCCAGCATATCAAACTCATACAATTAGAGGGTGTAATGGCCCATGAGTTGTTGAATACACGTAAAGCATTCATGCAGCCATTTAGTTTGAATCAGATTGGTTACTGTGTCCAAATAATGCCATTTAAATTGGTTTCTTTGACAGTCCTTTCCGAATTCCTTTGGGTTAGAGAGTCAAAAGTGAAGCAGGGAGCAGTATTTGTTTTGTTTTCTATTTCAAGGGAGAAAATTTGGATGCAAAACTCAGAAAATCCAGCTCTATGTAGAAGCTGCAACTCCTTAGTCAGAAAAGAGATGGAGCTGCAATTGTATGGATAAGCTCTGGTCTCTGGTACTGGGAATATAAAGCAAAGGGCTGATTTAAGTAGCAACAACACTTCCAACTTTTGCACTTCTTCCTTGGAGGTTTGAAGGCAGGAGTAGCCTTTGACACTTCTTCCTGGCCTCACATAGAGTGCCAAATTTCAGATAGTGACTCTTGCATCTGTGCCACAGTGTATGGCTCAGCCAGAGGTACCTAATTGCCTTGAAAAGTCTCATAGCAAGGGAGAGGTTTCCCCATCCCTAGCCTCAATGGTTAATTACTGTCACTGATTAATTATGCTCACTAATTCTCTTCAGTGACAACAAGGTGGCTATAGGGTCCTTTTCCTATTGAATTTAGCTTCTCTGAGCCTCGGATTTACCTTTGTTAAAGTGGAAGTAATAAAGGAAGAGCCAGATCATCCCTCGATGTAGATCAACAGCACTGAGCAGAAAAACACCATTCCTACTTGTTTCCAAACAGCCTTTGCAGGGCGAATTTAATTGCCTTCCTGGACTTTCCAACGCTTATTTAAATCTATTTAGTTGGGGGTTAGAGTCCTTTGAAAATCCGGCCTGTGTCACTCTGTACTTTTGGTGGGCAGGATGCAAAAGTCCTGAGCATGACATTGCCTGTGAAATGATGCAAGCCCACTATCTCTGTAACATTGTTCTTACAAGCGTGTATCATATCAATAACAGATTATCCGAGTTCAGGAATGAAAAAATAAAAATGAAGGAGAAAAGGATTGGGAATCATTCACAGCAGGTCATTTTGCTTGGACTGCAATCAACTTGCCAGGCTTGATAAGACAGGTATTTGAGAGGGTATTGATCTCAGCTCTTTTCTCTTTTTAATTTAATTTTTTGTATTTGTTTATACTTAACATTTAATAAGCTCCTTGCATCTTGTCTGCTGGTTACATGCAGCCTCTGCATTGTGTAAGTGTTGCTCCTTGAAAGTTTTGTAAAATTTCTGCAGCTTTTGGGCCAGCGTCCATTTCTGTATGGCGGGTAAGGGTTTAGCTCACCTTTCCTCCCTCTCTTCAGTTTGTGTTGGGATGATTAATTAAACTCCAGCTTAATTCACAAGACCAATGCAATTCCCTCACTACGTTTTCACTCTGAAAGATTTTTGCGATGGGAATCCTGCCTCAGTACTGTGGTTTCTCTGCCTTTCTGTGCATGTGTGGCCTCAGCACCCCCCTTGCCTTCTGGTAGCAATTCCAGGTGCTCTCTGCAAGTGGTTTGTGGGTACCAAGCAACACATTCACACCTGATAAGGTGCAGCAGTTCCTGATCTGCACATTCTGCCAGGCGGTACAGAGAAGATGAGAGGGGAAACAAAGGCACAAAGGTGGAAATGACTTTTCCAAGGTCATATCGCTGACCATGTCAGAGCCTGCCTAGACCCCAGCACTCTCATTCACTCTCTAGTGAATTATCTCCAGCACCAGGAAACCTCTCCAGGGTGATTTAAAAAGGCGTGATTTTAACCAAGCTCAAGGCCCAGCAGTCTAATGAATCTTCTCCCAAGGACTGGCATGCACATAATTCATCTCATTTTTCAGGCTTTTGTGACTAATACAAGAGCTGTTCACCCTAACCTGCCTGTATGATTCATCTGTGTTTTGTATGGCTTTTGTTACTCAAATTGTAACTCTCAAGTGCAAGGGGTGAAAACAAAATTAAAGAGTGATATCTGAGAGCAGATGGGAATTTGGTGATATGAAGAGTAAAGGTTTTTCCTGGATCTTGTTCCAAGTTGTACCAGTGTTGGAGATAGTTTGACTTGGGCCAAAAATAACAAAAACATTGAAATAACAACGCAGAACTGAACTTTTTTTTTTTTCTTCCTGAGTTTATATGCAGAATTTCAGATAGTGTGCTAGAATAGATTCAGAGAATCATAGAATTGGTTTAGGCTAGAAAAAAAATTAAATCAAGTCCAACTGTTAACCCAGCACCACCAATTCCATTACTAAACCATTTCCCTGAGCACCACATCCACACACCTTTTAAACATCTCCAGGCATGGTGACTCCAGAACTTTCCTGGGCTTTCCTAGGAATGCATGCTTGACAATCTTTTGTGTAAAAAAATTCTTCCTGATGTCTAAATGAACCTTCCCCTCCCCAGCTCTGTTGCCCTCCTCTGCATACTCTCCAGTACCCCAAACAATGAGAAGAGGCAGAAAGTTCAATTCCACTGTGATTTAAACCTTGTTTCATTTGCAGATTTGGGATCTCTTCCCAATAAGGGACTACAGGTCAGATAGAAACAAGGTAGTCCAAAGGAAGGACTGACTTAAAGCTGTACGTCCCTATCTATCTGATTTTCATCAAAATCTAATCCTCGAATGTGTTTAAAGTTTCCTTTTCACTTTCCACCACCACCTTAGCCAAATAAATCACCACTTTCTTTGTTTATTTAATCAGCTTGATAGGATGATTAAAAGTTAAAATATATGAAGAGTCTATTCTGCTTAAAAGTCCTGGTATTTTTTTGTTTAGACCTTTTCATAAGGTGTTGGCTTAAAGGAATGTAATGGCACCCGCATGAATTTAAATGCTTCCTTTTGTTTAAGAGATACACACGAACATTGCTCTTGTTTCATTGTTATTATTATTATTATTATTATTATTATTAACCAAAGAAGGTGAGTGTGGTTTCAAATCAACTGTTTCACTCTACAGGAAAGTCAAACTCTGATCAGGCTGAATGCTGAGATGTAGGAAAACACAATTTAAACACTCTGTGACTTTTTTTATTACTGAGTACAAAGCTGTCCACTCCAAATAGGAACATTGAGCTCAGCTTTGCTATCCTCCACCAGCTGCCCTGTCCAATAACAACTCCATGACTGGTAGTTACCAGAAGGAATTTTATTTAGGACTCATGTTTTGATAAGATTTAAGACTATTTTAAAAAAAAAACCACAAATTTCCCAAATGACAGGCTAAGTAGGTGGTTAACCAGCTCCAAAGCACAGATCTAAAGCTATACACATTTTCAGAGAAACTGCACAACGTAAGCCCTTGGGGGACAGGCTCAAGTAAAATGAAATGGGGTTTGCAAATTCATTGAAATTAGATGAAGCATTTGAGAACCATCACCATTTAAAGATATTGATGAGCCCTTGTCTGTACGTGCAAGTCCATAGCATTAATCATTCACACAGACAGGAACGGACTGTAGTTTTCAAACAAGATTTGCTGAGGGTTGTTGGGCACCTTGGAGGATGTGTTGTTGTAGCTGGTGCTGCATACACTGGGGTAAAGGTGCAGGCATGGCTCTCCCTACACCCTATTACTAGAGTGCATCTCTCTCATCCCTCAGGCAGCCCTCTTTGCAGCTGAGACTGACCAGCTCCTGGGACTTCAGTCAGCCCTGGCACCTTCCTGTGCCATGGCTGAGGTTAAAATGCCAGCCTGAGTCCAGCCTCTCCAGAGCAAGTCATGCCCCTCTTCTTTCTACCCATGCCTCAGTTTCCCAAACTGAGTAAAGTACAAGAGTTATGTATTCATCTGTCCTGTAGATTTATCACGCAAGAGAGGAAAAGAAACATTTTCCAGATAAAATTAATAAAAATTTCCACTGGATGTCATTTACTATTGGATTTGTGGGACATCCATACCAGTTGTTATGTTTGGAGCTTTCAACCCCACCATGAAACTCTTGGTTCCTTCCTCTTCCATCATTAAGGTCTGATCCTGACACTTTTTACTAGCAAGAGTAAACACTGCCCTTTGAAACTGTCACGATGATTGACATGTAAAAACTCCACATTACATAGGGTATTGGGAGTGAATAGAGATTTCAGGCTCAGCTTTACAAAGGCTGCAGTACAGATGGCTCAGTGAAAGGTGTCTGCTCCCATCCCTCAACCCCTGACTGCCCCAGAGTGCAGGTCTGCATCCTCAGCACAGGTGTCCTTCAGATAAAATGTTGACCAGAGTTCCCTTGTCCTAGCTGTCTCTGCTGGCTGCTGCTCAAAAAGAGCTTAAAAAGATCCCAATGTAACTTTCCCAGAAGAGACGTGACCTCAACATCTTTGCCAAAGCTCCCCTCTTGCTGTAACACAAGGCCCAGATGTGAGCTGAGCATATGAAGACTTCCAGGTTTAACTATGCAGGGGCAGATCGTGTCCTTGGTTTACTGGCTCTGCAGGAACAACCCTCCTCCCTACCACCACAGTCACCAAACACCTCTCCATGCAGTGTCCAAGTGATGATCCATAGGATGAAGCTCACTCCCAAAGCCAGGGCTTCTCTGATACCCATTTGAGGATCCTCCGCATTGCGTCTGCATTGAGATGTTGCCTGACTACAAAGTCTGGACTTGACCCTGTGTGCAATAGAGAAAGAAAGGTATGCTGGGGATGTATAACAGGTAACTCAGCATTGGCCTAAATCCTAATCCTTACCTCTCTGACTTCTGTCTGCTGCGTTTGTTCCATCCTATACTTCTCACTGTTTCACTCACATAGCTCTTCCTCAGCATGGCTGAGCTCTGGAGCAGAAAGCAAAGATAAGGGAGATCCCATGCTCAGTTCTCCCCTTCACCATGCAGCGCTGGTACAGCCTATCAGTACTGGAGAGAGGCTACTAAATTTGCACCTTTATAGTCCTGCTTTGGTGTAGCACCTCTAGTACTGGCAAAATGTGGGATGGCATCTTAAAAGTAGTCACCAATTCCCCTATTTTTTCCCAAATTCTAAGATCCCCTCCATCCTCCTTCTCCTCCCTCAGTCAAGGGGAAGGATGTCTGTCTCCAGAACAGCAGCAGTTGGCTGCATTCACAGATTAACTGCTCCAGCTCTCTGCCTTATTACTATTCATATTCGTTTTCCCATCCCATCAGGCAGTAATCCAGTAAAAGATGTCAGCTGGTTAGCAGAATCATCTGGGAAAAGTTGGGAGACCCTTAACAGACTTCCCCTTCCCATTGCCAGCCCCCTGCTACTAATTCAAATAGTCCCCAAAGCACTGGGTGGTTTATTTTAGTTTCCTTTCTCTTTGTCTGTTTTCTTGGGTTTGTTGTTGGTTTGCATTTTTTGGTTTTATTTTTCTTTTTTTTCCTCCTGGAGCCAGCTGCATCTCTGCAAATTCGATCTCCAAAATGGAAGCTTGGCTGAGCTGGAAGCTGTCAGCACCAATGGTTAGTAGCTGGCTGCGGCCACTTGCCAGGGAAGGGGGAAGATGAGTCCCTAGGCATCAAGGCAGCATGAGAAGCAACTACATCTAAATACTTCAGCACATGATTTCTTTCCCATTACTTTGATTCAAATCTCCCTTAATCCTCAGCTGTGTTAATGCAGTTAGTAGGTTATGAGTGCCGCATGTGGATGCCACTGGATTTGAGTCCTTCACACAATTGCTTGGTAAATAATTTAGTACCAGTTTCGCCTGGAACAGAACCTGAAAATAGCCAGGCTGCTTATTCCTCCTTCTATCTCTCTTCCCACTTTTGTCCCCTTCACAAGCACTGGCGGGGGGGGTTGTTTGTGCAAGCACAGCCTGGCAGAGAATGCCATTTTACATGTCACAGCTTCCTCCTGTCCCTGCTCGTCAGAACCTCTCTTAATTTGTTTTCTAGAAGAGAGGGGAGGGGAAAAGTAGGGTCAGGCCAGAGAGCTGGAGCTACAGACAAAAAAAAACCAACTAAATGTTCTTGCCTTGGACTCTGCAAACAAGTAAGAATTTGCCCAAATTCTGCCACCAAACTCGGTTTTTCCTTTACATCTGGTGCTTTTGAAATAGTGGTGTATTCATTTATTTGAGATTCCTGAACCTCTGTTTAAGGTCAACATGGCAAAGGTAGACAGAAAATGGTAATAACAGTGAAGAAATATATGAGTTTAGGAAAAAGTCGTGGATGAGCAAGGAAACAAGAATCCCACTGAAACAGCCAGGCAATCTGGGATGGACCAGATTCAAGTGTTTCAATTTTTCTTTTGGCCGTAATAATATCCCTAATCTTGTCCCTCATCTCATTTCTTGCCATAATTCTTTGTCTTCTTACCTGCTACTGACCATGGTGCACCACATTATGCACTGCATCCCATGCTGCTACTTCATACCAGACACCACCCTCCTCACCCTCACAGAACTGAGCTTCACCCAGCAGATGTGGAGCAGACTCTAAATCCTTGCTGCTCATCAATGCTCCCAGTTCAATTGAGGTTCTTCTTGATCTGAATCGTGGAGCATTTTCCCTCTCCTAACCCTTTGAAATACTTATAAAGACAGGAGATGACCTTACAGCTGTTTTTGTGAGATCCTCTTGATTGATTTCTATGGAAGCCATGGGAGGAACAGAAGAAACAATGGACAAAATTTGCTATTGAATGTTCTCCTAAAGAGAGGCAAACCTCAGCTGCACACAGAAGCTGATGGGTATTCAGGAGATTGTACTAGATGAAAAGTGCCCAGGTTCTTGACTTTCTGGTGGCTGTTAAATAAATGTTGTTGGGACCTCTCTCAATCACTGAGGCGAACCAACATGGAACACCTTGTGTCACCAACGTCTAGACCACGACCACTTTGATCCTGAGACAGGTATTTAGTATGACAGACCTGTGCATCCTTGTGTACACACCCTCATACATCCCCAAAAGCAGGCTGGGGGCCAGGCTCCCTCCCTCAGACACCAACTGTCTTAGCACACTACGTTTTGGTCCATCTGCCTGGCCAGCTGCAAATAAACCTATTAGCCAGACCCCAGAGCAGCCACCCTCGCACCAGATGTGCTTTGAATTTCATAGCTGTTTGTGAGCCCCCACCTCCCCACCCCAGCCCCCACACATGGCTTCCCAAACCACTATTAGAGGACTCTGCATCAGCATATCAAGTTAGCAGGGTTTTGTCTGTGAGGTGTCAGTTATTAATACGAGGATTTAATTACATATCACAGCCACAGAAAACAAGAAAGCTGCTTGTGCCCTGCACTGCCCCAATGTTGCACTGTTGTGTGTCAGGGCTTTCACTTGCTCTTGCCTGCTTTGCCCTCCTGTTTTGCCTCTTTCCTGCTGCAGTTTCTTTCACGAGAGCAGTCTGGGGCATTTTGCAGACTCGCTGCAGTTGAGCTGCCCATGGTCAGTGAGGTGCAACACTATATCATAGAAGGCAGGACCAAGGCAAAAAGGATTTAAGGTCAGCAAGTTCATCCTCAGGTGCTAAAAGGCAGCAAATTTCTTCAGTATTTAGGGGCCAGAGCAATGCATGCCAGAGGTGGTATCACTGCGTGTTTGCGTGTCCCATCGGCTCCGATATGAGCAATGGTTGCTTAGCAACTTTGAGATGATGGCCAACTATTCTGATGTCTGAGTAAAGATTCAGACATTTAATTGCAGGGACCCACATTTGAAAACAATTTAGGTGAGACAATGAAGGTCACATGTAGAGATGGTGGCTGAGCAGTAGGGGCAGAGCCAAGCTTGCTTCTCAAAGCCCATTTCAATCAGGAGCAACTACTTGCTTACTCTACAGAGGTGTTTTGGATAGGAATCACCCTTCTGTCTTGGCATGGCTAAAGCTGGCTCCTGGGAATGGAGTATTTGTGGAAATGGATGAGGTGAGGGTTTGGAATGACTGTCCACCCTAAGTGTCCGCAGCCAGAGCTGGCATCCTCACTGATGGCTGTGGTGACAAGGGTGTGGAGGGGTGGAGGGGCACTGAGCTGATCGTGGGGGTCTCCAGCTTGACTCACAGACCCTTTTTGAGGGTCACACTTTTGCTCAGTCTGCAAAATGGGAATAGTGATGCTTCAACCACCTTTGCCAAGAGCTTTGAGAGGCTTGTTTCCCTCCTACAAATGCTACGCAAGATCTAAATAGCAGTGTTATTTCTAGTGTGTTATCCTGATAGCATGAGAGGCATAAACAAGATCCGCATTTGCTGATGGTGACTCACTGTGAGCTTTTGAGGGTTGTGTGGAAGGGCTTGCTCTGATGTTTTTGCTGCTCTGAGATAGATTATTGATTCTCTTTATCTGGTGTTCGTCTTACAAACCCAAGGTGATGAGCATCCTGTTAGTTTCAAGAGCACTGGTGCTATTTTTCTACTGCTTCAAGGGACACAGAATACAATCCAAGTACCCTCAGATGAGCAAAAAAGCAGGTCAACCTGGTTCACATCAATTAAACTGCCAGCTCCAAGGGAAGGCTGAAAAGTAAGATTGGATAACAAAAGCAGACCTTGTCCAGTGAGAGGGTTGGGAATTTTCCATTAAATTGTATTTTGCTTGGCTTGGGTTGGCTTCTGTTGTTACTAAGTTTGCTAGGAAATGCTAGATCATTGAAAACAGTGTCTTTCATCTGGGGGGAAAAAAACACAGAGAAAAATCTCAGAAAACTGTCAAAATGTTGTATTTTGACATTGCTGCCAAAGAAGAAAAATGTGCTCTTTCCCATTACAATAGAATTTGTTATTTTAGAAATGTAATCTTATTCCCAGGTAATTAATACAAGAAAATGTGTGGAATCTAACAGATTTGTATATACAGCTGTCAAGATACAAAAATAAGGATTTGGCTTTAACACAATAGGGATTTTGCTGTTCTTCTCAATCTATAGCAGAAAAAGGTCTCTCCAGCAGCAGCTGCAACATCAACATTCCTTTTCTTTGCAGCAAACCCTCCAGCCAAAAAATGCTAGATGCAAAATTTACCACATTCTTCACAAAACCCTTTCTTGGCTCTCTCCCTCACCCCACCTTCTGCCTTTCTTGAAAGCAATAAATATGAAGAGGCCAGCTGAAGTTAACTGCAAAATACCCACTTGCAAACAGGTGTAACAAAAGAGTGAGTCTGAAATGAGTATTCTGCAGAAAAGAGAGGGAGAGAGGAGGTGGGGTGGGAGGCGGGAAGTGGGGAAAGGGGAAAAAAATAAAACCACTACATGATTGAAGGCCTTATAAATGTAAATGGTTTGACAGAAAGGGTTTAGCAGCCCTGGGTAGAAGATTGCACTTGCTGTTTCAAGGCCCTTATTTTCAAAATCGCAGCACTGGATCCCTTTCAAAGCTGGTCCCTGTGTTTGCTTTTTCAATCAGTGAATATCAGGTTGTCTTTTTTTTTTTTTTTTTTTTACTTTATTCTCTGTGCTCAGATGTGCCAGGCTTAAATGAAACCTCAGAGAGAGAGAGAATACGAGCTGTGTTCTGGACCTTTGAAAGAGCTCATCCCTGCTGCCTTTATTGCTACGTATTTATGAATCTTCCATCTCCCCCTCCCAATCCCCCCTTCCTCACCTACCTCCTTCTCTTGTTTTCCCGCAGCAAATCCCACCTTCCCTTTTGGATGTTTTTTACTTTTCTTTTTCCTCTACATTTATCTATATATTTTATGCCCAGTAAGTCAATCAGTTTCAAATTATTGGTCCCTGAGACAGATGTTTGGTGAGTCATTTAGCTGCGCGAAGTTCTTTAGACGGCTTGCTCTTCCACCTCCTGTTCATTTAAAGCATCTTTTGAGGCTGATTTTTCCTTTTCAAAATGTCTTTAACTGCCGAACGTTTGCTCCCACCGGGCAGTCTAATGATGTTGGACACAATATGTGTGAACATCTCTTTAGAGGCCATCTCCCCTAGGCTACATTCTTGCCTATAAAATCATTGTTTATTTAGTCCTTAGGCCTAGGAACCATCTGCAGTCCCCATGGCTCCTGTTGTTTTTAAAGTCCTATTAAGTTTCTGCACTTCTCCTCAGAGCATTATTTTATTTCTAAATAACCACAGACAACTTCTTGTCAACGCGGCTTCTGCCAGGCAAATTAGAGATGACAGTTTCATTCTTCTGACTATGGTGAGCTCTCATCTGATGTTATTTAATGTGAAAAACAACTGTTATATAGAGAGTGATTTAAAAACAATGAGGAAAAAATAAAAATAGTAATAATAATAATTTTAAAAGAGAAGATGGAGAGGGTGGCCCAGAGACTCTGGGTTAAGATGCTCAGACAGCATTTGCCAGTCAGGAGAATATAAGGGATTGGAAGGCTCTATATAATGGTTATAACAAAAGAGAATCAATGAGTACTGACTTGATGTCATTTTCAATCTTTCTTTTCCTGACTGGAACTGAAAACATTTTTGTTTGGTTTGGTAGGGTTTCTCTTTTCTTTCCCTCCTTGCTGTCTTTTCCCACTTCACGTTCTCCTCCTCTGCTGAATAAGCACTCAAAGCCAAGGATGGTAGCTGAGCCCTGTCCCCCAAAGGGGAGCCCATCCTGCTCAGCCACTCCTGGCCTCATCACCCAGCAGCTGTGAGCTGGCAGTGGAGACACAAAAATCCACCCCCTTGGTTGAGCAGCATCTCAGAAGCAGGATACTCTCGGCATCAAGAGGCACCTTCCCCTTGCAAGTCACGCTGTGTAGGACTTTTCCCCTATGTCTTAGTAGGGGTGCTTCACTTAAACATCTCTGCTACAAAAAAAGTGAAGTCCCTACAGTGGTGTTAGTGCCAGGACAGGCATGTCGCTCTGCTCTAGACAGAGACTTGCTCTGCAGGCAAGTGAACCAGAGTGACTCATGCCCACACTTCTAGAAATATTTTTCTCCCTAAAGGCAGATGGCATCATCCATTTTTTCTTCTTCTCCTGGCTCATGGTACACCCCAAACGATGCCCAGCTCTTGACTGTGAGTGCTAGCTGGTCAGGGCTGGCCGTGTGCCAGACTACATCAGCAACAAAACAATAGGGAGGCGAGAGCAAAACACCTGAGCCCCAACTGCCTCCTTGGACAACGAGATGGCCATGGTGTTTTGACCTCCCTCGGCTTATGAATAACAAGCTGCTGGCTCTGGCTCCATGCTGACTGCTGCTGATAAAAGTGTAATCAGGGAGAAAGTGAAAAATCAGTAAGAAAAAGAGGTAGACCTGTGTGATGTCTGTGAACCAGCCAACATCTTACTGCATCAGTTTTGCCACCTGCTGATCAGCTGTGGTAGTTGGGCAGGAAGGCTGCCTTCGATTGTGTTCATAAGGCTCTTCAAGACATGCAGGGAGAGGACTGTAAATGGAAATGGTTGGGAGGGGCTGATGTGTTTTGGGAGAACACCTCACTATAGTACTGCAGTCAAACACTCAGAGATCAGGGAAGGAGGTTAAGGTGGCTTCTGTCGTCTTAACATTGTCTTCTCCTTAATATGCAGCATAAGGCTGTCAACCTAACCTTCTCTTGGTGGAAGTCATGTAACTCCACTGAAGTTTTTAAAAGTCTGAAATTATATTGCATTATATTAGCAACGATACAGCACATTACACTACTGAGAAATGAGGCTGACATCAGTGGATCTGTGCTGATTGACACCAGATGAATAGCTGCCTTTTACAGCAATCACAGGTTGGTTTTCCAGATAGTCTGATATCACTTCAGGCAGTGTTTCTGCAATCTTTACTTGTTGCCATCCTTCTACAAACCATTTGTCTCCTTGAATGCTCACACTGGTTTTGCTCTGTCAGAGCAGTCTGTGCTATCCTTATCAACTTAGATGGTTTATCTTCTCACTATGGCTTGTATTCTAATCACCTGGGCACCTACCATCCAGTCTGAATTTGCTTTTGAAACAGCAGGGTAGTCTTATGGAGGTACAATTCAGGGGGATATGGCAATTCCAATACTGTGAAGTTCATTTACTGCATGCTTGGGTGGTCTATATACTTTAATAAATTTTCACTGTTTATGCTGCAGCTGTGAATAATCTCCTGAGTACTGCTCTGGTCCAAATAGGTTTTCATCCCATCCTCACCACCAGTAGGCTAGAGAGCCCTCCAGTCACGCATTAAGCAATATGACCAGTTTCTCTCCAGTGAGCCTCTTCTGACATTTTCTTCTTAAGAGGAAAAATTTAAGTACACAATCACTTTTGTTTCATTGGTTTTATTTTTGAAGTCTGTCTCAATGTCTGCTCTTGGGGTGTACAGTAGAGAAGGCAAGATGAGGGAGTGTCCCTAGTTCTACAACTAAAAGCTGTCTGCAGTCTGTGATTAACATATTTTTTTGTCACAGCTGCTTCTACAAAGCCCTTGAGAAACTTTTGGGCTGTTTCAGGCCTGACACTGTCACTCAGTGTCTCTTACTCCAGTGGGAAGTTGTTGTTCATACGGCTCCAGGTTAATGTGCAGGATATTTGGAGGGGTGAAATGAATATAGGCTAAGGAGTGCAATAATGGGGCTCTCATCTAGTGCTTCTCAGAAGAATTGGGGACTTCTGGTCCAAGGGGTCAGGCTCACAAAAATTTGGTCGTTCCACAGGAAGAGATAATGGAGTGGAGACAATCTGCATAAATAACTGTCTGCACTCCTTGTTCCTCCACCTCAAATGTGTAGGAACCCCTCGCAGGAACAGAGAGGGCTCAGTAAAACTGAGGTGTGCTCATACTGAGTCCTTCCCTGAGCAACAGCCTCATCAAATGGCCCCGACAAGCCTCTTAAATTCTGCTTAAATTTGTGTATTGTGAAAGTTTATTCAGGACTCAGCTAGTCACCTATGGCTCCTTTAAAAACTAGCAGAGAGGAAAAGTCACTCCAGGTGGCAATTCATCTCCTTGAATAAGAGACAGAGCAATTGACTTCTGGAGGAACATGCTTTGCTCTACAGAGCTGTGGGACACAAGTTGTGGCTTGGAGATGAAAGGCTGAATCTCAGCTGTGGCCCCTTTGTGGGACCTACAACCTGGAGAGCAGATCCCAGGGTTCTGCCTCGGGCAAGGTTTAAGAAGAGAAATTCTTTAGAGAGGGAAGGGGTGCATTCTCATCCTGGAAAGGAACTGTGCAGAGGATGAATCAGTGTATCCCCATCCAAAAGAGCTGAGGTGTGTTTGAGGATGGAGAGGGGGTATTGTGGTGAGTAGTTGAGTCCATCTATCCCACTGCACAGTCAAACAGTGGATGTGTCCTTCTCCAGACACCAGCGATGTCTCCCCACTGGATATCCAGCTGTTCCTTTTATACGAGGAGAGGAGAGGAGAGGAGAGGAGAGGAGAGGAGAGGAGAGGAGAGGAGAGGAGAGGAGAGGAGAGGAGAGGAGAGGAGAGGAGAGGAGAGGAGAGGAGAGGAGAGGAGGAAAGAAGGGGGGAAATGGGAAGTGAAGAAAATTACTTTGAGCCATTACAATTGAACCCAGGCAGTATTTGGATGTGACTGCAATTAAAATGGAAGGTCTTTTAGATGTAGGAAAGAAATCCTGGCTCTCAGAGTCCATGGAGAATGCAGTATTCAGTAACCACAGAGGCAGGCATACATTATAAATACATCTGTAACTACTGAGATAGGTGTGAAAATGTAATTAACTGGAAACCTACTGAGTTTAAATGGACTTTTAGTTGTTTCAGGTTTTTTTTTCTTCTTCTTTAGCCCTCCCTCCTCCCATTCTAAAGTTAAGTTTAGACTTGTGGGTCCTCTAACTCCCACTGGCACAGTGTAATTTAGCAAAGGTTGTTCCAGCCGAATTTGAAATTAATAATTTCAAATAGGCAAATCAATGATATTTAAAAGCTCCCTCCTGTGTGTTTGTACAATCTGCACAGGTATAAAAGCTAATCACATCTTGCTGGGGAAGAACATTTGTTATCGGTTTTAAGTAGAACTTGGCAGTTTGGCAGGATCAAACATCATGTTTCTTTCCAAAGTGTGTGTGTGCCTCTGTAATTTAATATTTCTCATCAACTTAGTGCCGGGAAAAGGTGTCAACGCCGACAGGGAGAGGCCAGACAGCCCCCTGAGAGATCATCTATTTCGTGTCACCATGAGATCTGCAAATAGAAGGAAGAGGACATGGAATGGATCATACAGGATGAGAAACAGGAAGTTAAAGGGACATAGAAGGGATCATGCAGGATGAGAAAGAGGAAGTTAAAAATAAAATTTCTGAGGATATTGCTTTTTTGGACCATGAAGGGCTAGGTTTGGCTCACCTAAAAGACATACAGGAGGATGCCAAAACAAAGACTTCCTTCAAATATCCCTGCAAATGCCGTATTAGTTCAGCTCCAGCACTACTTGTTGTCCTTTGTCATGATCATAGCACTTTCAAATATCAAATACCTCATGAAAAAATACCAGAAAAAAATTGCAGACTCTACATTTTTCATAACAGCATTTCTTTCTTACACCGGTAATTTACTTTTACTGCCCACCTGGAAATAAGATATTGTAAAACCACTCCCCACATTTTCTCTGTTTAGTATAATTTTGAATGCTATTACTATCTGCAGATCAGACAATCAGAGAATCAGAGAATTATAAAATGGTTTGGCTTGGAAGGGACCTTAAAGATCATGTAGTTATGAATACTACCCCCTTTCTAAGTCCTCAAAGACCTTCAGCTGCAATAATTTCTTGCAGCAAGGAGTTCCATAGGTCAGCTCTAGAGAAGGCAAAATATATGCTATTTCTATGCCAACTCCAATGTATAATTTATTTTCTGGATTAGTATTTTGCCTGTGCTTCTACATGAAAAGATCCTATTCAGCCCAGTGCTGTCTCATATGGAGAAGAAAAGCCAGCTGGCTGTGCTGAAATACTCTTTCAAAAAGTTCCAAGAAGGAGGAAGAGTCTCACATTTGTATTCTCCTTGCAACATCTCTTAATAATTTAATTCCCATTAGAAGTGCCTGTGTTGTAGGGGGGAAAGATTTATAGAGAGATTTCACTCCAGGTTGGGTTTTTGTCTTTCTGTGTTTTCTTGGCATTTATCATGCATGTTTTAATTTGGATCTGAGTCTTGCTACCATCTGGTCATTATTGCAAAGAAATATTCATTTTCTCTGAGTGACATGGGCTTCATTCATCATGGAACTAGCTGATTGCCCCTCGTTTTTTTTTTCCTATTACTTGGAATGAAGTCTGAAGATACTTAGCACCAGACACAGCAGTAGTCAATAAAGTTTGCAAAGTTAGTGGCAGCTGGTAACTGGGCATAGGAAAAATTAGAAGACACTTTTTAGGCTCTGATTCTTCCACTCGTTTCCATACGTCATGCAGGGGAAGTGCAGCGTTAGAGGCCAAGGCAACATTGCAAAGGATGGGAAGTGAACTGATGACTCCATTCCCCTTCTACTATTGAACTGTGAAGTGCTGTCACCATCAGAGTGAAACTTGGAGGTTTTTGCTGTCACCTAAACATAGAGAAGACAAAAAGGAGACAATTTACCCCAGAGGAATGTTGCAACAGCTACGCTCTGTTTCTCTCACAAAACGAAAATACTTCCAAGAGTGACAGCCTCAGAAGCAGTGCGAGTTCTTCATGAAAAGGTCTCAAAAGCCGTAACTCAGGCTTTGAAGGGAAATTAGATATGATCCCTTTTAGGCTCCTACTATGCAAGAGCCTTCCCTCGATGCCTGTCACTGCAGACAATGGGCACAGGAAGTGGGGAGCAAACAGAGGGACTCTTAATTTGTTTTAGGGTCATTTGCCATGTGCAGTGACCCACAACCGCATCTACACGCTCTTTGCAAATAAATTGCTTGTTTCTATTCTTTTCCTTCCCTGGTACTTCCCACATCCTGTGGTGTAGATCCCTGGACTAATCTTCCTTCGGTTCCCTTAGCTGACAAACTCTCTTTTGTAGCAGTTACTGCAAAGAGGGAGGCTGCATGTGTGATGGAGAGGGGTGTGCCTCGGTCTCTGCAGGCTGTGAAAGCCAGGTGTCCGTCAGGGGGTTGGACGAGGCAGTCTGAAGGACTGACATCCTTCAGCATCATCATTTATGTACCTCTCCAAATGGGGTATAGCTAAAAAAAGGCCAGCCAGGGGCAGATGGCAACTTGGGATCAGTCAGGAGCAGAGACAGATGGCAACGTGCGACCGGTTGGAAGACAAGTTATTGCATGAGATTAGCTGGAAATGGATGGGAATTGTAAAATGGGAATGGTTGTGAATGTAATTCTGTACAGCCATTTGCAAAGAGCTGAAAATTAGACCACTGTCCTAGCTCCCCTGGCAGTCTTGGACCTACTTATGTTTCCAAACAGTGCAGAACCACACAGATCTGCAGAAAGCAAAGTGATCTCCCAGGGATAAGATCTGGCCAACATGATCTCACTATGACCTCTGGATTTGGTCCTAGAGATTAGCTTCTGTTTTGGAGAGAGCAGGACCACTGGTAGCAAGCATTGCAGTTTAGTGTTCATCAACAGTTGTCACTGTGCCCAAGGAAATATGTTTAACAGTTTTTGGACACACAGCACATTCTGTTGCACCATGTCGAGGGTGGTTTCAAATGGAGCAGCCAACAACTGGAGAAGGTGATAGAACAGCTTGCTTCAATTTGGACCATCTGTGACAGTGAGATTTTGGGGTTATGAATACTCAGCCTTCCTCCAACCTAGCAAGGCAGAGAGAGAGAGAAAGAAAGTGGGAACAGCTGTGAATTTGCTGGAGGGTAGAACCAAGCTCCATATTGGGTAGAGCATCATCAAAACACTGAAATGACTAGGAAAAAAAAATGTTCTCGATCAAAATTAATTTTTACTCTTCCTAATAGGTGGCTTGTTTGGAGGCTTTGCTCCTGCTCAAAGTGATTTGAAGTTGGTCAGGTCCCATTACTCCTAGTGAAATCTGTCATGATCAATTCTAACACAGGCAGGAGGCTAAGCAGAGTATTTATTTATTTATTTAACATCAAAGAAGAAGAGCAACAGAATCATCCAGCGGTAAGGGTAGAAGGGTAGGAGAGAACAGGGATGAGAGAGGCAATAAAAATAGAAGGCAGTCCAGATGTTTACTGCACACTAAAATACTGCCTTTCTTCTCTACTGATAGCACCGAATGCTATTTTGTTTCTTTGGAATTCGTTTTCTGAAAGTGTCTGCATGAGGAACATCTGCTCCCTCAAATCCAGACCTACAATTTGAATAAATTATCAATATCTGGCAGAGCCCGTTATTAATGGCTAGAGTTTTATAAGATTCTCCAGTACAATAATAGCAAAACTAGCGGCTGGCATTCCTCCCAGAGGGACTCTTATTTGTCCCATTTTATTCTGTTCTGTTTTCTTTTCTTTTCTCTTTTACTCTCTGAATCTGAGCGTCATCAGTTGATTTTTACCATAGCTCTTGGCTCAAAAAAAAAAAAAAAAAAGGTAAAGAAAAAAGGGAAGAAAAGGAGAAAAGCCATTAGTATCCTATAAATCAAAAAGAAAAATGACATCCTCAGATATAAAAGACTCCCTTGAGTGTTTTGTTATTATTACCTGTACAAGTTGCACATGTGGTTTCAGAAACATCTTCTTCCATCAGGAATCTTCAGGTAGTAAGATTTCTCACTTCCATGCAAGAGATGAGTTTTATTAACTTCCTCTTCAGCATATACCCTGGTAATTAATGATGCAGAGCACCTTTGAGGTACCCTAATGTAGGCCGTTTATCAAAAAGTGCAACTGCACAGAAAAAGGACTATGTTCCTTCAATATGATAAATCCAGGCGCGTGCTTGGGTGTTCTACATCTCTCTTTTAAGTACAGCCACTCCTCATAATTGCAGGGTTTGACTTTCACTGCAAGTTCTGAAAAATCGCCTTCTGGCAGAGAGGTCCTCCCATGCACACGCGGATGGCCACGCACCAGGAAAAACTCATCACTTCCCACAGTTAGCAGAGCACTAAACCCGTGGGGAGATCATGCAGTCTAATTTTTGGTGCCACTCTGTGAAGCCTGTGGCAAAAGTCATTTGTCTTTGAGTCTTCTTTGTCAATGGGGATGAAGGAGAATCCAGCAGGGTACCTGCATGGAATTTCTGCCCTCTGCTGTCTCCTAAAACTAGTTTCTACTGCTGTGGTCTGCTTGTTCCCCAGAGTTTAGCACTGGCGAGATGCCTGTTCTGAACCTTGGTGCAGGGTCAGGACCTGTGCCACTGAAGCTATCATTGTATGTCTGAGCTCTTGGCAGGATTAAGCCAATTCTCCCAAACTCTTTGCAGAGGCGATGGGGCTATCAGGCCCATAGGTATGCCCATTGCAAAAAGGGCACAAAAGCAGACTTCAAGGTGCTTTGCATTAAGCCCTAACGCAAAAGCTCTGTCATCATATAAGAAAAGGAAAAACACAGAAGAAGATAATATAATCATGTCAGCAAATACATAAGACTCCAGAGAAGTCCATAAGTTGCCCTTTGTCACTGTGATTTGCTTAAAAAGGCTGGTGTGAACCCAAACACAAGGAAAGGCAGATTTCGCAGGAGTCTTCCTCATGTGTGGATTCTGAAAACAGACGTGAATCAATCAGCACCCTGTTTCCAACCGCTCCCACTGACGACAGAGAATGGCTCTGAATGGATATTTAGGTCCTGTAGGTGCGGATAAACTGATGAGATTGGCAACCCATCCCCAAGTACCTAGAGGGTCAGGGAGTCATCAGGGCACAGGGACAGTCCTGGAAAGGGAGTCACTAGGACAAACTCTGCACAGTATCCCTCTCTACACTGGTAGGCAGAGCTTTGGGGTATCTCTCAGGATACCACACGCCGGTATTTTCATGTAAAATGCTTCTTTAGTCAACCAGTGGTGATCCCAATACTCACCCCTGAGCAATGCCACCCATGACTGCTCTTCAACTGGACACTGAAAAGACTCAAGTCTTTTAGTGCAACCATTCAGCCAATTCCTAATTGGCTGAGCAGTCCGTCTGTCAAACCCATGGCTCTGCAGTCTAGACAAAGAGGTTCTGCGGGCCATGGTCAAATGCTTTGTGCAAGTCCAGGTAGATGATGTCAGTCACTCTTCCCTTATCCACCAGGGCTCTTATCCAGTTGTAGAAGGCCATGAAATATGTCAGCCACAATTTACCCTTAGTGAAGCCATGGTGGCTGTCACCTATCACCTCATTATTTTCCACGTGCCTTAGCATAGTTTCCAGGAGTATCTACTGCATGATCTTTCTAGACACAGAGACGAGCTTTCTTTATTTTCCCCTTTTTAAATGGAGGATGTATTAACCTTTTTCCAGTCACTGGGAATTTCACCAGGCAGCCACAACTTCTCAAAAATGATGCACAGTGTCTTAACTACTTTAGCTACCAGTTCTACCTACCTACCATGGACTTGTGCACCATCAGGTTCCTTAGATGGTCTCAAACCTGCGTTTATTCATGCACAAGCTCCTAAGACACCCCTGTCCTTAGGACAAGTCAGCTGGTTTTCACCCAAAATTGATCCCTGTGAGCAGAGTCACTTCTGAACACATGAGCTGCTGTGCTGCCTCAGTGAAAAGCTCCATCTCATGCAGGGATGGTGAAGATGAATTAGTTAATTATGTAAAGTGCTTTGGAGATGAAAAGTGACATCTGAGTGCCAAGTATTACTATTAATAACAAAACATATACCACCTACCAGGTATTATTTCTTCTTTCCCCCCTAAAAAATATCATTCTGAAGTTCAGATTACACCAGCACAAGTCAGAAGGAAAGCATAAGATTTTCAGAAAAGAAGTATTTCAGTCTAAGCAATCCAAAATTCAGAGGAGCCCATTTTCTTAGGTTCTGCCTGTATTAGCCCCTCTGTACCATGTTCCAGTGCCAATATGAAATCCTAACAGATCACGAATCTTGCACAAAAATCTGCCTGTCCTTATTCCACTGTTTTGCGCAGACACATGAAGCACTTTGTTCAAATTCAAGGAGAACACCTCTGTAGGTTAACAATATGCTCGATTCCTCCTTAGCAAAAAACTTATATACCTACTTAAATCAAAGCACAAATTGTAGGCTTGCAAAAGCTTGGTGCCAGATTCTTGGTGGAGCCCCAGTTTTACTGAAAGCCAGAGGGAATGGGAAGGAGAGGGAGAGGAGAAATTTTCTCTGAAAATTCAACCTCACACAAAATTCCAGATTGTGGCATATGAAATGAGAAAAAAGACTGCAAAACTGGAAGATTTGTACTCTACTGAAATTTTGTAAGCAGAGTATAAACTACATTTCAGATTTGTGTTGATATTTAAACCTGTTAGGTGTGTTCTTGCTGGCTCACTTGAAAACTGGACCTCGGTGGCAAAAGCAGCTGGTCATTATTGATTTTGGTCTATTACAATGTTTCAAGATAAAGACTCGGAAAGTGTTTTGTGAGACAGCAGTTAAGTTACAAACTCTGCTGAAGCAATGTGTCTTATAAAAAAAAAATTCATATATGGCAACCAAGGCCAATATTAATTAAACAAGTCCAAACACTGCAGTGTGTTTCTGCAGGGGGGAAGGAGTTTTCTTTTCCTGCACCATACAGGCAGCCAAATGTAAGATACTTTGAGAATGAAGCAATTTGTTGAATACACATCTTTGTCCTCGTCTCTCCCCCTCCTTTTCCTCTCTCTCCTTGCGCAAAATTTGAAGGCATTCATGTAAAATGGCTCTTAGGAATTTCACACACAGTTTTATTTATGGTAAATTTATTATAAGGATGTTCTCTGTCATTGTCTGAGAGATTTATTTATTGTATCACACTTTTGAAACTGCTGATATTGATTGTTTCAAGAGTTTGCCTTAAAGGAAGAGGGGGAGAAAAACAACAGCAAAAAAAGCCTCACGAATGAAAAGAAATGGCCATGTTGCTATCAATTATTTTATAATGAGATATGAGGAGAGAATTTTAAACATTATCTCTAGCAATACAGTTGAACAAACAATATATTTACTGGAAATTATACTCCAATGATGAATGGCTTGTTTTAAAATAGAGGCTTCTCTAATGGGGGCCTTTCAGAGAAGCAGTGACACACAGTCCAACTCACAATTATTATTGCATTTTAATCGAAACTGAATTCCGTATTTCTGCCAGAGAGTGAGAAGAGTGAATTCCATTTGCAAATATCTCTGTCCTGATGATCCCCAAACAATAACAAATTCTAAGCTGTCCAAAAATATTCTAGTGATAACTCCATTTGCCAGTAATTCATCCTTTTCCTCCTGCTACAAGCCCCCTTTTGCTTTCTTTCTCAGTGTCCAGGTACGTTTTCAACTGCAAAGATTAAAAAAAAAAAGCTTTTCCCACCACCACCAAAGGAGTGCACCCTTCCCCCGCCACCACCTCATCTTACGTAGAATAGGGAATTGAATATTACTCACTGCAGTTTCTAGCTATGACAGACAGTAATTTACCATTTTATTGTGATTCAGTGCTTTGGACAGAGGCACACATTGCCTGTCATGCTGTGTTCATCACTGACTGTAGAGACAAGCATTGCTTGTCAAAGAGTAGAGCCCTTATAATGAGGACACCTAGGTGTAACATAAAAGATTCACACGCAAAAGGACTTCTTATGGAGGGCTTAAAGCCTCTAAAGCAGTATGAGCTAGTTAGATAATACACAAACTTTAGAAGTGCTACAGACAGATATTTCCCTCTTACATCTATTAGGCATAGCAAAAACGTTATCAACAGAACAATATGTAAACCTTTGTGCAAAGTAGGCAGAGCAACTTATTTGCATTATCTCACCACCCCGTAGAAGGGATGAAGGAGAAGGGGGGTGTATGTGTGAGTGTGGGACATGCAAACAAAACTGCACAACATAACCAGGTGTGTGCAAGGGAAAGCAAAACCCTTCTACCTTTCACCGAAGCTGTCGGATGGTCCCTAATGAGATTTCCAATGATTTTCATTTGCCTTCATTTCTACCAAGGTTGACTCTGCACGGCATTTTTTTCATAAAGTGAGAGGTAAGGTGGGCCAGCAGGTTACAGCACACACGTCACTCCGTAGGCAGCTGTCAGGGGGCAGAACACTGACACTAGAGATTGGATTAATCCTCCATCAAACCTAATTGGAAATAATGGACTGGATCCTCAGCTAGGGTAAATGGACACAAACCCAGTGTTCTTCCGTGTTCTCTTTTATGTCTGTCATGGAGCTGTACAACCTGTGTGTGACTCTCTGCCTGTTATTGCCCACATGGCTCCCAAGGTTGGAGCTGGTCCCCTGAAGTTTCATCCCTTTGGCATGTCAGCACCTTCTGGGTCAGAAGGAAAAAGGTCTGCACAAAATTTGACAGTGCTGAGGCCCTGGCACAGGTTGTCTAGAGAAGCTGTGGCTGCCCCATTCCTGGAAGTGTTCAAGGAAGGGCTGGATGGGGCTTGGAGCAGGCTGGGATAGTGGAAGGTGTCCCTGACTGTGGCGAGGGGGTTGAAACTAGATGATTTTTAAGATCCGTTCCGACCTAAAACATTCTCTGATTCTATGAAGGTTTGCAGAGCATGCAGGTGATACCTTGTCTCCTCTGCCAGGTGTGGTTCAGGCCCAAGGTCTGCTCAGGGTTGCAGGAAGTTTTGTCAATAGGACAGAGCAGAGACCCCGCAAGGGGCCTGAGAGCTGAGTGTAAAGCCAGAATTGTGCTTGTCCTCAGACACTTGGCCCCAGTGGGTGCTCGAAACAACCTCTGAAGAGCAGCAAGCTCTTCACAGACGGGAGCCCTCTCTGGGTACAGTTGCCTCTTGCTTTTTACCCTTCCCTCTCGCCCCAGTCTAAGTGGGCTTTGTTAGCTTGAGATTGCAAAGCATCCTTTGAGTGTACGCTTCCAAGGGTGAGCAGAGGCACATCTGAGTAAGATGTCCTGTGTGAAGACAGTACGCTTGTCTGTGTGGGAGAAGACTGGGTGAGAGATTCATGAGCTGTCTTTTCCGGACAAGTTTTCGCCAGGCTACCCCACAACTGAAATCCATGTTAATAAACCCATGTCAGATTTCCTCTGGCCAAAGGGACAATGTCTTTCCTTACCAGTCCTTCCCCTGGATACCCCATGGGAGGTGGGAGTTTTCTCCCCTCTCCTCCAGGTCTTCTGTCCTCCCTTTCCTGGGACAAGGAGATGGAAGGAACAAAGCTGGATGCAAATTCTGCTGGGGAGAAGTTGCACCGTGTGCTTTTATATTTTATTATTTGCACAGTAATGTGAGCACACAAGTTCATCAGAGCATTATAATATGCACATTTTCAGTCTTAGATGCCGCGTTACAGAAATCTGCCTCCACACACAGTTCAGTATCTCATTTGCAGGCAAGGTTATGTTTTCCTTTAAGGGTAGTTAGAAACACAACCAATTTTAGGTACTAATACTAATTTAGGAAAGCGCATGTTCTAATAAAGGTAGTTTAAATGTATTTAGAGGCTGAGGAGTACTTGAACTTTAGTATTGCCAGTTTCAGATAACATTTGAATATTAGTGAAGCTAAACTGATTGATTGAATTACTTTAGGGAAGGGTGAGACACAAATGCAACATTTTAGTTAGTCTTATTACATTTTCATTTAGCTTAAGGGAAATTGTAACTGCTTGAAGATTGGATATTAGAATGCCCAGGTAAATTTTTGCAAGATTTTGCTTTATCACTATGTGCATATGTCACATGCTGACATTCATTTTCTAATGCTCTTTCCCATCTTTTGTCCCACTTCTCCTAAAAAAGAAAACAATATGTGAAATTGAAAAATGGTGCTCACTGAGGGGTTTAAAGACATTTGAAATTTGGAATATATTTTAAAGGTCAATTTCAGCAGTAATTATGTTATAATGGTGAAGCTTTTAGAGAATGCGAAACGCAAGATTAATATGTTGCCAGATAAAAAGTGGCAGAAGACTCTATCTTGTGAGTGTGTGAGTACGTGTGTGCACGTCGCACGTGTTGAAGCTCACAGGCTCCACCAACACACCAGAGCAGCTTTCCCAAGCACAAGAGACACCATCACGCTTTGTACAGAGAGGAATTAGCGATTTAATTAGATAAAATGAAATATTCTGGTTTACAGTGTGTAAGTATGTAAATCTCAGGTGGGTGCTTTAACTACATGATCATCTATGCGGCTTTATATTTTGTCAGGTGCTCTGTTGGCTCATTGTGTGCTCCTTGTTGTCTCATAACCTAGTGTGCCTTAGTGTACTCGATCAAAAAAAGAAACCTCTGAGTCATGACAGTGCCAAACATCACATGAGTTTTCAGCTCTAGTAGAGTGAGTTGTGTAAGAAGTTTCAGATCTTCTGATGGAAACTACTGCGTAAAACATGGTGAGGACTTAGTCAATGTAGCCAACATTACTTATTTGTTTGTAGCCAACAAACTTATTTGTTCCAAACCCCTCTCTGCTGGATGCAATCCTACCACCCCAGGAACGGCATTATTCTGAAAACTCAGTCCTGTCTTTTCACAGGTACGGATGGGCACTTTCATCCCAACAAAGTTTTTCAGTCCTCTGGCTTCTTTTTGGAAATCCAAGCCTGACAGCACATTTCTAAGATGAGCCACAGGAGTGGATCAAAGCCTGAACACAGAAGGGAGTGTTCATACCCGCTAGCTGTAGCTATGTGAAGAAAATCCTGTGAAATTTGAAGGCCCCTGTGTACCTATTCATTATATAAGAGTAGGATTCATATTTCTTTTCTTTTTCGCATTTACAAGTCAGGGGAAGAGGTCTGAGCTGGTTTTCTTTTAGGACCAGTAAAGAAAAATTAGCAGGCAATGAATGTGTACTCAACCAGTTCTGGGTGGATATCCAGGTTTTTGCTGCTCTCCTCTCACTGTGTAGGGAGGCTAAGTGACAAGCTCAGGGCAGGCATCTAACACTTAGGCACTTAATCCTTAGGTGAACCTCAATTGCATGCTATTCACTCCATTTGCATTTAAATTAGGTGCCTAAAGACCCCAGGAAGATGGTAAGCTCCCATCTCTCCAGTGACAGAGTGAATACAAAGGCAGAGCCCCCACAGCAAGGGCTGTGATTGTTGGGGAAACTGCGAGGCACCTGGCCACTGCAGCAAGGCAAAGTAAAACAATAAACCAGAACATGATGTATAATGAGAAAACCAGTTATTTCCCAAAGCGCATCGTAAATAGTATATTTACAACATTAATTAAATGTCTGCAACTAAAATTATTTATAATAGAGATGTGAGAACTCAATAGACTATTAGTGAAGTCAACTTGTTTCATACCAGAAGGACTGGACAAAGACTTATTACACTGTATATGAAAGTCTTGAAGAGTTGCTGGCTTAGAAAAGTTTCTTTCCAAGATGTCTTCATAAAAATAATGAATGTGTTACAGAGCATAGCTTATGAGAGAAAGCCTAGTTTGTCTTGACTCCTCGCTGACATATTTCCCATATAAACAAGGAGAAAAAAATATGTACTTGTATCCTAATGAAATAATAGCGTACAATGTTAAAGAGAGCCCCAGAAAACCTACACACTAATACCTTTTGTCTTTTGAGTTTCTCCACAGTGTGTAAAGCAAAAAACAACTGAAGGCCAACAGGTTGCTGTCCTCATGGTCAACAATGCCTATATCCCTACCTGAGAATAAAAAGGGATGTTGGCATGTGCCCTGCCCTACAGTTTCCCACATTCCTGAACGGTTAGCACACCCCTTTACAGCTTTGACCTGTGTCCAAGCTGACTATGGGTCCCTAAATGAAGGCACACATTATTCCAAGGACTGTTCCTAAAAGTCATGTCAATTAATTTCTGCCAAGTTTGTCTCCTTCCACCCTGCTCTGCCCTCCACTCTGTTTCCACAGGTTCTGCGTGCTCATGGGTACTGATACATCCTCATGCCACACCTCAGGGCGTTAGCACATCCCCTCATTTCCAGGCTTTGCGAACAGTGCACTGTTATGTGGGGTTTCTTTCCTGCAACTCTGAGCAGAACCCACACAAATTGACAGACCTATTTACTGTGAGTGTGGTCAGCATATATAAGCTGGCCATGGCGCTAGAGAAGAGTCCCTAGACCTGTTTTATTTAGACATGAAGATATACCTCTGCTGCTTTTGGAAGGGAAGGGACAATTTCCAGCAGCAGAAAATCCATATGTTTGAGCCTTGATGAGCTCCAATTGTTCCTTCTCCAACTGTGATGTTGAACTTGGAGGTTCAAGAGCCAGTTCCTGAGAGCTGGTCAGGTCATTTCCTTTTCGCACGCCAGCATTTACTCACAGTCCACCTAGCTGGACCAGCCAAAAAATGACCAGGGAAAGAGAGAGGGACTGTAATGCCTGTTATTATCACCTCTTTTTTCAAGATTTGGATTCCCTTTTATGAGGCTGTGAATACCTACCAGACAGCTAAAATTAAAAATATAGCAAGTAACTACCAAACTCCGTTATTACATTTAATTTTTCCTTTTCTTTCCTCTTCTCCTCCCTCATTTCTGTGTTTTCATTGAGGTGACCATACCGACTTCTTGTTTATTCCTTGTCCTCAAGGTCATGGACTATGAAGATTTCTTTTCACTCAGTACACTGAAGAGTAAATAAATCAGGAGAAATCAAGTCCCTCCATCCTCCTCAAGGAAGGAGTTTGCCCCCTGCAACTTCTGCTGGTCCTCTTCATTGCTGTTGTCCACTTAATGCATTGTAGCAAGGCAGTGTCTCTTTGTCATCTCCCTTCAGATTCCAAGACTGTTATGCATTAGAGGTCTGGAGCCACAGGGTGTGCCAAAAGCTGGGTCATATGTTTTGCTATGATGTTTCCACTATTTCAGCTCTGTCTAGAGAGGGCAAATGGTCAATCATCTTCCTGAGAGTTAATGGAGCATTTCTGCAGCAAGAGGAAAAAGTGAAAAAGTTTAAAAAGAGTGGCTTATTATTTCAATCAGCCAAAATTCACCTGGCCTGTCACCTGCCTAGAAGTGTTCATTTTCTTTTCTCTATTCTTCCAGATTTTTCTTCCTTTGCTTTCTTTCACTCTTTAAGCTTTCCTTTAATTCTGCTGCTTCAGTTTCAGATGCACATCCCTGTTCAGTTCTCCAATTATAATATTTTGAACTTTAACATTAAAACCAGGATACCTGTCTAACATCTTTCCTGTAGGTTTCTAAGCTCTTTGCAGACAGTAATTAACTGAATCTGACAACAATTCTGAAAGTTTAGGTGATTGGAGGCACAGAGTGCCTGAGTGTTCAGATGCTTAATTAGTGGCAGAGCAAGGAAGCGAGCCTGAGAGTCCCGACTCCTCATTCCTTGATTTGACCATCTGATGTTGTCTCACATAAAGCATAGGAAAATATGGATCAGACTATCTGTCTCCCCATCTGTCTTCATCTTATTCTAACTACCTGTCGATATTTAATCTACTTTATCAATGCCAGATACCCGACCACTCTGCTCTGGGTAATGCTCTCTAACACTGATTAGTCTGTAATACTGTCTTCTGGTCCCAACCTTTCCCTTGAGATACTCCCCCTCACCTGCTGTAGCACCAGAGTGGCTGTTAATGATATCAAAGGATCACCTCCATCTACCTCAACCAGTGAATCCAGCCAAACAATTTAATACTTTTTGTTTCTCCATCAGTAGGGACATAGAATCATATCCTCATGGAATCACAGAATAGTTTGGGTGGAAAGGGACCTTTAAAAGTCATCTAGTCCAACACTCCTACAATGACCAGGGACATCTTCAGCTAGATCTGGTTGTTCAGCGCTTAGTCCAGCCTGACCTTGAGTGTTTCCCAGGAGGTGTCTTGCTGAGCATTGCAGGAGTTTTTACTTCCGGTGAGGTTTACAAGCACAACTGGGCTGATTTTTCCCCGTCCAGTTGCCCGAAGTTTACACCTTTCCTTAACCACTGCTAAGCACACTCCTTCCTCATTCATCATGACAAGCTTGAATTTGTCTCTGACTTCAGGTAGGGACCATACCTTAAGACAGGTAATATATACATCCCTTTCCCATCTATCCCACTCCTGACATGTTGCACTCTAGATTAAGCTGTTGTACTTTCTTTTGTGTGCTCTGGAAGGACTGGGGGCCTGATGGAGGAATGGAGAGATGGTGCTGCCATGATGGGAAGAGCACAGGTCCATGAGCTCCAGACATTCTTCACGTCTCCACAAAGACACATTTCAGATTACCTTGCCCACAGCTGCAAAGGGAGCTGTGGCAGAGTTTGTGAGTGTTTCCCTGCTACTGTTTCTCGGGGTGTCTCGCTACCGCTGCGGCCAACCTTCACCTGCCCCAGTCAGGTGTTTCGGTACAGCTGGAGGCCGCCAATCCTCGCACGTACTGAACCCACCTGTCTCAGTCTCTGCACTGTCTCCAGTGTTCATCATCCCGCCCCGTGCTGCCATCTCCCTGACTAATTAATAAGTGAGTCATCTTCTCCTGTGGCCTCAAAATGCATTCAAGCTGTCAGTGGGACATTTATTTATTTATTTTGTTGTGGTTAAAGGCCTGCTCTACTAAACAAGGAAAGGATAAATAAAATCAACTCAGACAAGGTTATTTCACATTTCTAATTTCCAACACTATTTTTTTTTTGCTAAAGCCCCACGATGCTTGTTCATGTTTTTCCCCTTTCCCTCTCCCACCTGCTAACAAAAAAACAAAATACATTTTCAAATCAAGATAAAGCCATCAAAGAACTAACTAAACATGATTAGAAAGGACCTCTCCTTAATGGGAAAAAAATCATGATTTAGACCTGGCTGCTTTCCAAATATCCCTGTGCAATCAACCAAAGAAACACATTTTAGAAAACAGAATTGTAAAAGTAACTTTGAAGAATCGGTTGCCATGGAAACAGATCTGTAAATACTTAACTGCAAACATTAAGTGACACAGTGATATTCCAGAGCTCAGGATGCTTTAAAAGGATGGCAAATTTCACCCAGCTCTTTAAATAATCAACTCGGCTGTGCTTTGATTTTTCTTCTTTTTTTTCCCTTCTCCTTTCTTTTTTTCACACTATTCAGTGCAATCGCATCCCTGTTCTCAGGCATGTGTGATAATGGAAATGCCAGAACTATTTTATAAAAGAGAGTCCTGATCTTTTATAACATGGAAGAAGAGAGGGAGGATGCAGCACCAAATACAGAGTCAGAGCAACCTGTGGAGTCTGAAAATATAGCTCAAATTCATTCTGTTTCCCTATAACTGCAGGGTCAGAAGAAAGCGTGATTGATTGTGGCTTTTCACTGCAAGAAAAACCACAAACGACCAGCAATTTCTTGTCATCTGCCAGGGAAGAATCAGATGCAAGGAAATAAAAGGGTTATGGGCAATTTTAATTTAAACAAGTGGGCACATTTATGTTGTGCTCTAGCCTTAAATCTTGGTTCAGAGTTAACTCACTCCTAGGTTCCCTACTACATTTCAACACCCAACTCCTGTTGAATTCAGTGGAGTAAGAGTTCCCTGATCCCTTGGGGAGTCAGGGCCCCTCTTCTTTCTTGTCATGGAGCATCCATACCTGATCTCCTTATCTGGTCCAGTCAAGCAGGTGACTTCATCTGAAACCTCAGGTGTGTGATGGGCAAAACCTCTCTCCCCTGCTAAGATCAGACGAGAACACAGCATTGGTGGTTCCTCGTGGGAGAACAGTGAGGGGCAGCTGCTGATAGACCTTTCCCTGGCTGCAGGCACTGATTATGGAAGACTTTTGCAAGCCTGCTTTCCCAAGATTTTGAATGATTGAATTTTCAGACAAACTTCAAAAGGTCTACGTGTTCTCCCCAGCCTCAGGGGAGGTGAAATGGGTCATCAGTACCATGGTGTGAAGGGAGTCTTTAGGGATGGCCATGACCCGGTACGTGATAATGGAGTGAACTGTGATTATATACCTAGTCCCATCAGATGCCTCTTAATGTCTTTGCTCATCTGTTTGAAGTTTTGGCAATATAGGTTTCGCTGCAGTTTTAAAACCTAACATGGGCAGGTTAATTTAACTTGTAGAAATCTTTTGGGCAAGGTGATTCCTCTTTGGCTTCTGACAGATTCTGCTCAGAGCCTCCCTATACTGCTAAAATAGCATATGGCTTTTACAGAGTAAGGGACTAGGAGAGAGGAGAGGATATTTTCCCACTACAACTCTGCTGTTGGCAAGCATTTGGATTTGAACCAGAGATCCTCACTGCTGAGCAACAGCCTGTGAGTATCTGCAAACACGGGTTTAGCTGTTGCTTTAGGAGGACCTTTAATAACCTGCTTGTTTTCATCGTTCTGGTTGGGTTTGAGGTTTTCTCTTCCCCGTGGGCTGGCTGTGTTATCCTACTGAAAGCTGAGCGGTATTATCCTTTAAGCTGATTTTTCTGCCCAGCTTAGGAAAAGAAGGGACAGGCAGAGGAAGGAAAAAACACAGAGGCCAAGGATGCAAGAAAAAGACAGGAGGGGACAGAGAAAAGCAGTTTGAAAGGAGCCCTGATCTCCAGAGTGATCACCTTTTCCTTACACATTTTATTTGCTGGAAGTCTGTACAACTGTAAGAAATTCGTCTATTCCCTATCTAGTCTAAGGGTTACTAAAATGGACGGTGAAACACAGATAGAGGGATAAACCTAGATATAGATAAGTTGGCAATCAATTTATATATATAGATGTATAACTTTTTTTTTTCTTTCTTTCTTTTTTTTTTTTTTTTAAGAGGTGTCTTTATCTCATATAGCTGAAAAGTTCCCACCTGGATCTCTCCTCTGCACAGCTTGCCTATCTCTGTGTCTCACATATATGCCATCTGTCTGGGAACCTCTGAGAGAAACCTGTGTGATCTTTGCGGAAGGAAAGTGAGGAAAAGCACATTTTCCTTTGCCTTTCTCCACTCCCTCCTGCTCCCTCCTCTGGATGCACGCTTCAAGGAGATGTGTGCGTGTCAGGCAGAACTCAGCCCAGGGCAGCGAGAGGAGAGGTGGCTCTCATTTGCAAAATCTGCAGTGTTTTCATCCTTGGCATGGTGGTGATGGGGTGGGGGAGAGGAAGGGGTATGGCATGTCACTTCACTTTATCACTGCCTGGGCTCTCGCCTTGTCATTCGGCACTTGCCATGAATCTAAAGAGAGTTTGGCCTTAATAACTTCACACAAGTACTGCATTGCCAGTGACTTTAGAGACGGGTGACAGCAAGCAAGGAATTATAATGAATTGCTGCAAATGCCTTCTTCACACAAATTACAGTTATTTTCCTCTGAGCCTGCAAGCCTTCCAACATCAGGATTTTGGTTCAGAAGATAGAGTAGGGTGGTTTTGTGTCTAGGGAGGCAGACATACATTTTACCATTGCGCTTGGACCCCTTCACCCCTTTCTTTCCCTACTGCCTCCCTGGGGGTTTTTTTGCTGTGTTTTGCTTCAGATTTTTTTTGCAATCATGCAGTCAGAAAACTGTTTTTCCCACTGAAAACAGTACAGTGTTCACAAGACACCCTGTACTTCAACAAAGAGTGGAAGGAAGTTTGGCCCTTGCGGTGACTGCAACAATTTAATTTAGGGTTAGCATCTTTCCGTGCCACTACAGTTATCTGGATTGCACTGTGGAGGTCCCCTTCTCCACTGAGGGCCCTGTCACCCTGGCCGTTTGTCCATCCTGATAAGTGTGCCCTGCTGAAGATGCTCTCAAACAACACTGCTGCCTTCATTAAGGCAGCTGTTTTGGTCTCAGTAGGGTGGGCTACTGTTCCTGCAAGCTTTGCTGGGCTGTTCAGCACCCAGAGTGCCCGTGACTGGTTCATGTTGACCGTCACTGTTGCCCATAAGTAGATTCGGCTTTGTCAGTCTGTGATGTATTTGAGTTCTGACTGTTGAAAAGCATAAATATAACCCAAATACAGCATGACTTCTTTTAGACTGGTGTTAAAGGCCAGTACATGGCCAGAACATGGCTCATAACAATTTTTCATATCTCCATCAGTCTCCATCCTTTCTTTTAACAGATATTTTTAGCAGTAGTGAAGTGATGCAGTCCTTGGCATTTCTAAGAAGGAACTGTCTGCACAGACTGGTAAATTGCCCTAAAACCTCCCTGGTGCTAACACATAGCCAAACCCTCCATCTTAATGTTCATCCTGGAGATACCTTCACTAGGGTTCAGACCATAGATATCCCTGGCTGAGGACAGAAGATTGTCTTCTTTTGTCACCCTCTGTGCTGAACAGAAGACTGGAGATGACACTGTCTTCTCTGTGCATGAGTTTAGGTGATTTCAGTGGTGGTCTACAGAGAGCAGAGGATACATGCCACACAGAATCAAGAACAGCCTTCCCTAAAGTGCAAAAAGAGAACTGTCAGGCAGTCACTTTGTGCAGCTCTGCAAAGGTCACTTCTGTTCTGGCAGAGCATCTTCCAAAATCACTAGAGTAAATGGGAAGATTTATTTTCCCTGCCCTGCTTTTTGTTACAGACTAGGAACACAAGATAGTTTCTCCACACCAGAAGTGTAACACTAAGTGCACTTTAATCTCATCAACTTTAGGTATTTAGAAGACTCTCTAAAGAGTTTTGATTGAGACCACAGGTCAGCTGAACTCTGTACAGTTCAGGCAGCTTTTCACTCTTTCTCAGCATAATCATCCATACAACGAGGCCTTGCTTCAGCTGTTCAGCTCCTGGATTGGTTTTAAAACACATTATTTGTGCTATTGCCCGTGTTACTTGTTTAGTTAGCAGCTGTCATATGTCAGGATCAACTGAGCGATGATAATGTGTGGCAGAAATATTTCAATTATACATGCAGCTATTCTTAAGCATTAAAAAAAGAGGGATGTCTGTCATCCAGCCCATGTTATCCCGGAGATGCACACCTGCTGCTGCTTGGTCTCAGGTGCATTCAGGACAGGTGTTTGATCTTTTGTTTTCATTGGAAATGGTTAGATTTTGTGAGGGGTGTTGTGGGAGCAGACGAAGTCCAGTTACAAAGTGTTCTGAAAAACAGGGGACTGAAGAGCAATATTATTAAAGAGTAAAAGAGCAATATTATTAAAGAGTAAGCTGTTTCAGTGAAGGCTCTGGGAGTAACATGCTTGCCTTTTCCCTAATCCAGTGTGTCTTTGAGTCGCCACTGACTTGGCTACTGGCAGGGAGAATCTGTTGCTGCCGGCTCTGCAGTGTCAAAGCAGTTAAAGGGACACTGCCAACATGCTCTACCTTCTCAGGAACAAAATGTGAATTACAAGTAGTTTCAGGTGCTATGTTTGCCCTTGAGTATCCTTTACTGATTTCTGTTGTCTCACAAACATGTTTTGAAATGCCTTTCCTTCCCTTGCTGCAATGTGAAAGCACAATGACGGACTGTCAGTCGCTGAGGGAGTGTTGCAAAGTCCATCCCTGGTAGAAGGGTGATAGTTTCACTTTGTCAGTCCCCCCGCAAAAAAAGTGTGTGGTGATGGAACCCTGCATCATGCACCTTGTCAATAAATTTATCAATTAAGTTTCAAGGCTAGGAAGACATCCCCAGGCAGCATCAGCAGCTGTTCTTATGGAGCTTTTCCCACATATCCAGTGCTGGCCTTTGTGAGAGATAGGACATGCTGCCTGGATCCACAGGCTCTCCCTGTGCAGCCATTTGCAGGTTATAAAGTATGGCATGTTTATTTCTTTATAGATATGTCAAAAACTGAGCCAGCTGCTTTAGTGCTCGGATCACAAGTGAATTGGGCAGGGTTAGCAGTTAAGAAAATCTGTATTTAACTTGGAGGTGACTAAAGATTACCAGTGCCATCTCACAGGTCTCTGACATTGCGGCTACTTTTGTCCATGGCTCTAAAATCAGGAATGAATCTGTAACAGCCTTGTACTAGTGTAACGATACTGGATGGAAGTGTGGCCACAAGGTCTGAAATTATCCAGCTACCAAAGCCTATGAGTTGCCATCCACCTTTTGGGTTCCTTGTGCCTTCTTCTGCCTGCATGGGTGGTAGGTCTAAGGACACTTATTTGATGAGTTACATCAGGTCAACCAAAAGAGGACAATTAACTATGTATAGCACAGAAATCTGTAATATAGGAGCTGTGTGTTATACACTGTGGTGTTAATATATCCAAATCAGGTGTGAGCACACAGTCCAATTACATCAGTGAAACAGCTAGCTCTGCTACAGTCTTCAAGTTATAACATTAGTTTTATGTAGAAGAATAGAAAATAGATTTTCTGCAACTGGGCATTAATCCCAGATTCTATCTGAACCCAAGGTTGAATCTGAAACTTTTTGAAACACAGTTAAAGCATCAAAAACATCAAAGACATTTGAAGTACCGGTATCTAAGATCAGCACTTTATTTCATGTGCCCGAAGCTTTTGTGATCCTTTAGCTGGTGCCATGTACTGGGATAACATTTAACCACGGGCTTACTTAAAATAGTTAAACCAAACACTAATATTCCTTTAAGAGGGCAACATATTCCACCTTATTTTAAAACTTCCTGAGTGAACTAAGCAAAAGTGGAAATGCCCTCACAGCCTTTTGCCTTTCTTTAACAAAATGAACCCAAACAGGAAAACTGACTTAAACAATTACAGTTTTGTCAACATTTGGTTTTGCTCTGGATTGGAATGAAAAGGCAGAATATCAAAACCCATCTTGGCACAAGGACTTCTGGAAACACTGAAACTTTTTTCAGTCTGACATCTTTGATTGAAGAAAAACATTTAGACTTTCCTCAAATTGAAATTCAATTTCCAAGCGGCCAGACCTGAGCTGTCGTGGTGCCTCAGGCAAATGCTGTGGATGGGGGGCACCGTGGGATTTGTAGCCTGGCAGGGGAGCCCAGCCCTGTGAAGGATGGGGACGTAAGACAGCTAAACTATTGCTCTCACAAGAAATGGCTTTCAGCACTATTATTTGAATTGTGGGAAGATTCCACTTTCATCAGAAGTCCTTCAGTTACCTTTTTTCAAACAACAGATAATTATCTCCATTTAAAGGAGAAAATGATCTGTGGATTTAGCGGAGAAAAAGGGGACATTTGACCTAAAACACATTTTCAAAGGTGGAATTAAGTGTTCTGTGCATAAATTTGAGGGGGAAGGAAAAAAAACACAAAAGAACCCAAAACAAAAATACATCCCTCTCCTCTCTGCCCCCCAACACACACAAATGGTTTATTTGATGTGATGTTTATGATTCCAGTGAGTTTGACCAGTGTTCTTCATTAAGAATCTACTAGTCTACTGGATTTTGAGACATTTGTGGCAGGGATCACGACTTATTTTCTGTTGCATAATTTATGATTATATGTTATTACTAATTAAATTCAATAATAGTAATGAATGCAGTCCTCAGGCTTGAACAAACTTGATAACTTGAGCAATTCAGGTTGCTTTTTTCCGTAAGACTTCTCAAAAACAAAAGCAACAACAACAAACAACAACAACAAAAAACCAGAACAAAATAAAACAACAAAAAAAAATTAAAAAAGGAAATTATGAATATTCTTTACAAAGTGAGAGGGTTCAGAGCTGTAGATGGACATCATGCACAATTACATGTCCTGAATGCGTTAGTTCAAGGGAGGGGAAGGAGTTGTATGTCATGTCCGTGAGGTTCCTGATTCTAGGAATAGAGCAGTAGTTGCAAGTGGATTACAGCAGCTCTCTAGTTACACACCTCTCTTCTTTGTAGAGAAACTTTCTCTATGCCTCTTTTAATTCCTTCCCTATATCTTTTTCATTGCTATTTCAAATAAATGGAAGTGGTGAAAAACCTGCCATAGTGACTTTGAGCTGTGTGTTGTCCTCTTCTACCTTCTCCCTGTTGGGTCAGCCAGGGTTACAATACCACACAGCCAGGTTGGTGGTGATGGTGGTGCCAGTGGTGATAGGAAATTTTGTGAGAAGGAAGAAAAATGGTGAAATATTTAATTTGGTGTACTCTACCTCAATCCTCTAGTACCTCAGAGAAGGCGGGGGGAGTGGAAATAAAAGGACTGTATTAAGGGGTTTTAAGGGTAATGGCAAAGAGGTGGGTGGAATGGAAAACATTTTTTGGAACGTAGATGTGTGGAAACATGGATTTGTGAAAGAAACAGAGAGATTTCAAGTGAGACAGATGCATGAGGTCACCTTTCTCTTTATCCTCTTCTCCCACTCTTCTGCTGAGGTCCCATCATTGGTGAGAAATGGAGAAAGATGAGCCTGCTCTGGGGAGGGCAGAGCAGGGCTGCTCAGTCCTGGGTGGGAATCAAACAGAGGAAATGCTTGGTCAGCTTAGCTTTGAGTGAGGAAGAGAGAAGCCAAGAGACAAAGACAGGAGGAGAGACAATCTTGGATACTTTGTTAATTTAAAAGTGCAGTAGCACAGCAGACCCTGTACTTGATGTCACCGATATGAATTTCAGGCCTTTTCTTCTCAGAGAGCATCAGGGAAGGAAGAAAGAAAGGCAGAGGTGACCTTCAACCTTTCCCTCCCTAAAGAGCAGAGGGAAAGGGCTGTCAGATGCAAAGAGGTCAGAGGAGCTCTGGCTGTTGCCACCCACCACCGGGAGAAAGGCTCATTCGTGCTTGTGTTTTGAGCAACACAAAGAGATCTTGAGGGAAAGAAAACTTACTACATATCCTGCTGTAATGGATTTTAAATGCCTTTATTTACCAGCATTTGCAATAGTTTTCTGTTGGGATCAAGACATCACCAGCAAAAGATAAAGGAATCTTTCAACTGACGGTGCATGGGGTCAGGAAATAATTCTCCTGCTCTATCTGTTTAGCTTTGCATAATTGACCCTGTGAATTATGGGGGTGAAATGGGGAGAGCACCATCTTCCAAGGCAGCAAGCACTACCTGGCAGAAGACAAGGACCAGCACTATCAAGTCCAGTGCAGCAAATTCTGTTGTCTCTTTTAATATCTACACTATTTCACCTGGAGAGACATCCACCAAAACCCAAAATGTTTAATGCTGAAGTAGGTAAGTCTACTGCTAGTTGCTCTGGTTTATCTCATCCTTGGCTAGAATGAAATCTGATCAGTGGTGTAAATCCAAATTCCTTTTCTTCAGAACGCTTGCTGACGAATTGGACAAGAAATTAAGTCAATGGATAAGTTTTATTTCTAGCCACCTTTATATGCTGAAGTGCTGTGAAACATACCCAGCTGTCTAGTTCCTTGTCCTCCCGCTCTCCACGCATGTTTTCTAAAGATAGTTCAACCAGGTTCCATTTATTACAGAATAGTTGGGGTTGGAAATTATCTCTGGAGTTCACCTAGGTCAGCACCAGGAGGGGTTGGAGGTATTTTTGATTTATGAGATAAACTGCCAGAACAAAGAGGAGCCAGATAGACTCTGCCGCTTTTATTTGTGGTTGGTAAAGAGCAGGTTTCCTTGTCATGTATCTCACACTTCATTCAGAAAAGGAAGGCGCTGGCTTTACCAAAAATTTCTGCCTCTGTTAAACGTGGAATCCTAAGTCAGTGGCAGACAGCAGTGCAATGATTGCTTCAGATACTGAAGTATATGATTTTTCAATCAAAGGGTAGAGGGCTCAGACATAAAGTTTAGGTGTGGTGTGCAGGAGCTCTTACCTGAATGCAGTCTTCGTTTTGGCTTTGGCTGAGATACAACAAGATGCACATCTTAGCAGGTAGTAAAATCTGCTCCCAGAGATGATGACCCCAGCTTCCCAAAGCCTTTCCTACTTTTAGGAATGTAGCTAAGTCCTTCACTGGAAGCAGCTGTTCCACAACCATGTCTTCTGTACTTATATGGTCTTTCTCAAATCCACCAGTGGGGCTCAAAGACCGCCTGAACTCTGTCTTCCTTGGCAGTCTGATGGTTTCCTCTAGACTTCCTCACATTAAGCTTTTGTCTTTGACACCCTTGGGATCCTGAAAAGACCCTGAAACCTGTTCTATGCTTCACCATCAGTGTTATTGTACCTAGGCATATGAATTCCCTAACTATGGTAGAATCAACTAGAAAAAATGACACAAATCTTGGCATTTTACAGGAAAAAGCTCCAAAGCATTTAATGGTTTCACAACTGTGCCAACATACAAATGGTCAAAAGTGATGAATAAGACCCCCAAAAATCATAACACTGATCAGCTTAAAAAGATTTCTTTTTCTTAGTGGTTACATTTGTGACTTCTTATCACTTCTCTTGTAGTTTTCAAGTCTTAAGGGCTCACAACTTGGTTCATATTTTCAAGCTTTTGTTGTTTACAGCAATTCATGTCTGGAAAGGTATTTATTTTTTAACTGAAAACCTGTGATTTGTACACATAACTGCAGAACTCTGAGAGGACTCATGGATCAACACAAAATATTCTGACACCCAAAGCAATTGCTGAAGTTGGTAATATGGGTTCATTACCACTGTTCTAGTGGCTTCTTTAAAACTAGTGAGTATGGTTTTAAGGATGTTAGAAATTCAAGCAGAAAAAAAAATCTTGATAAAAGAAGCCAGTAGCAAATAGCTGGTCTGCTATGACAAAGATGGTTCTTAAACTGTGTAAGGATTTGTGGGAAATTATTTTTGATGAGCTGTGTGCTAGTGATCTCTTTGATGCTTGCATCCCTGAGGAGGATATGTACATCTTCTAAAGTGTTCCTGGAGATATTCCCTGTGAATTCATGCAAGAATTCACAAAGTTTAGCATCAATTTTCTTCAGCTCTAAGCAACCTCTCAGATGTATTTCTCTTGCATTCTAAGTCTAAAAGGCAGTGGCCACTCAGTGAACCTGGAAGGTGGGGGTCTTGGATACATCTTTTTTTCACTCTTTACTGCAAAAGAGAAGGGTTTCCTCATATAAAAGGGACCAAAAAAGCTGAGGAAGATAAGACAAAACCTGTGCAACATGCAGCAAAGGTTCCTCTGAGAGGACCCAGTGGCTTAAGACCCCTTGAATGATCAATTCCCTTATGTTGTTCATTGATTTTCTCCTGGTTTTCCCTTATCTTTCGTTTCCTGTTGATATCTCTCTAATTGATTCCTGACTACAGATTACACCAGTTACAAACTGTTATTTGTCAAACAATGGAGCCAGTCCTCTCTCTGCGGCTCAGGAAAGCACATGAAGCTTTTGATAGTTTTAGGAGGTTCAAACTGAACCAATGGTAGAGAACATAAGATGATCTGGTGGTAATTGGCAAAGAAGGAATCTGTATAGAGTCTTCTTCAGGCAACTGCCTTGTTTACACTCCCAGGCCTTTATACTGCTAGGAAATCCTGTATCCTGCAAGAATTACAATGCAGTAGAATCTGCAACTGAGTTCAAAATGCGCTTCTCGGACTCATTATCAACTTCAGCTCTGTTTGCAATGCTTAGCATATAAATTATTTAAATTAAACTAACTACATAAATTATTCAAGTTTCTTCCCCCCCCCCTTATCTTTAATAGACACTGCAGAAGTTCAGTGCTAGTGGTGTCACACTTCACTGCCAATCAGATAGCAGTGTTAAAGGCATCTCACAACATTGGCAGTGCCTAAATGACCATGAGATTCTTAGGAGGCAGCTACCAAAAGCTGAATGGCAGTGACCCTGGAATAACCCACCACCAGTGATGGGCAGTGTTCTGCTGAGCAAAGTAAACAATGAGGGAGTTACAAAGGGAATCATGGAAGGGGTGGTTGTTCTGGAATAGGTACAGTCTAATCCTGTTAAATTCTTTCTGCTTTCCCTTTGGGTGTGGTCCGCGGCTTGTTGCTCCTGCTGTCCTGAACCTGAGGTTGTCAACAGCCGTGCTGTGAGCAAACCCAGTGAAATGTTAAGGGCCTTTCCCCTTATGAGACATTATCTTGACCTGGCTCCCTTATCCCCTGGAGAAGTACTCACAAGCATCAAAGGAATGTGGTCTTGATCTCTTCAGCTGCCTCCTTTCCTGTCATCTGCTGTATCACCTTCATGGCCAAAGTCCACAGTGGCTAGAATGAAGCTCTGACTTCAAGGCATGTGCAAGCTGATGTTTCTTTAGGGCCTCAGTCAGGTGTCTGTTTAGGTGTTTCACATAGGCAGGTATGGCTCCCAGCTCCAGGAGGGCAATAAACTATAGAGACTGCTTCAGAGGGAGGGCTGCCAAGGGCTAGTTTGTAGGCAGTCATCAGAGAAAGGCAGCAATAAAGTATAATTATAACAGGAAACATGAACAGAGCCTTTCGTTTCAGCGGACTGCCTGAATTGCTCGTTATACACAGGTCTCTTCTTTCATGTTTTGTTCTTGCTGTTTTCTTAATTCCACATTTCAAATATGATTTAAGAAAGCAACCTCCACCATGTCCCCTGATTTTGCTCTGATTGATTTGTAAATCTGCGAGGACATGGTTGAGTTAGATTTCTGAGTATGTCCAGACATTGTGATACATCACAGCTGTGGGGTTTGTGGGGGCCATATTTCAGCTGTAGGGAAACAAATAAATTCTTTTGTTCATCACAGTCCCCATGGACCATCCATGTGATGGTTCAATACAGGTCTAAATAATAGAAGACAAAATCCAAGATATTGATGACTACCTGTTTAGTCTTGAGTTAGTGTAGCTATCAAGGACTGATATCAATCCAGGCTGGATGGGAATAAGACAGATAAACTTATAACAAATATATAAATCATTTGAAGGATGTCATAATGGGCATGGCATGAGCCTTGTTGAAGGGGGAGGGCAGTAGAGATCATACAGCAGGTGGGCAGGATGCAAAGAGCTATCTGCTGAGACATGGTGAAGTATCAGAGCAGCATCCCCTTCTTTGCACAGCTTGAGCATCCCTACAGACCAGGCAGCAGAGCCACAGAGGAAGGGTACAGCCTTTTTGCCTCTTCAGTGAATTTGAACCTGCTAGAAAGGCAGGCTCAAGACTCAAATGATATGAGTGTGGTGGAGAGCACACTGCCACCCTTGTGACTTGACAGTAAGTCTCATGATACTCAGTGCTTTCCAATTACCCACAGCTCTTACAAATATTTGTGCATATAAAAGCCTGTTTTCCTTTGATTTAAAAAGAGTAAAAGATTACACCCTGATCACAAGTTCTGGAGAACTGATGGTATACCTGAACTCTCAGAGCACAGAAGAGCAAAAAGAAAACAAAATTACCCAGAGAAATAATTGAAAAACAAAGCATAACAATTTTAATCCCTCCTCATGATTCAGGGCAAGCAAGGAGAACATACTCTCCTATCTCATTTTTCAGCGGTTTGGGGTTGCTGAAATACAAGCAGGTGAGAGATATGTCGTATTCATTAAAGATGGATGTGGCATGCTGCTTTCTTTTTAGGCCACCAGGAGATGACATTCGGTGTGTGGTGATAACTGAGAGGATAACATGGTGCTTCTATTGGTTTCATGCTTGCCTGTATTGGAGTAGATAGACGTAATCACCCTGGAGATACTGTATTTACTTCTCTTTACTTATTTACTGTGTTTCTTTTATTTCACTTTAGGGGACTAGGCTGGAATTGACATTTCTTTCTCTTCAGCAGCAGCCTCCTCTCTCAATGCGAAGTCTCTGGGCACTGAGTTAAGCCAGACACTGGAATGGACCTGCTGTAAATAGTGTTGATAAATTGGGTAGATAACACAGTGTGGCCTGGTTTACCCCAGTGCACAGAGTAATAAAAAGGAGCTTCCGCCTCAGAAAGGTCATGGTATTGACAAGGGGAATGATTGTGGGAATGGCAGTTGTGAGACGCCTGTCGCGAAAGTCACTTTTCCACAGGAGATGCTGAAGGCCTTTTCCTCACTGCCCTCACCCCTGAGGGCGTTTGATTTAGTGGTGCTGGGAAGTCTGTGAAGATGAGGATCCCTGGTCCCTCAGAGAACTGAGCTGCAAAGCTCCCCAAACCTCTCATGGTCCAGCCAATCCCAAAATGGCCAACTATGCAGGGACTTTTCCAACTTGACCAAAAATGGGATGGACTCCACAGGGCTGGCCTAGGTGTCTTTAGTTGCTTTGTCACCACATCCTGTGGAGCCACAAGGTCTTAGTGAGAGGGATGATGTGGTGCCACCAATCAGTCACAATTCTCCCGAGAAGTTCAGGAGTTTTATGTGGTAATTTTAAAAATAGTCTTTTTTTTATCCTGTGCTTGCATTTCTCCATTCATACACAGGAGAGAAGCAAAATAGCCAACAGAAGAATCACCTAATAGACATCATTGAAACATAATTTTGGAGGCACTAGATTACTTGTGGGTCACAGACACTGAGCAGAACTTAGGTCATGTGTGCATGGCATGATGGACATCAGCCAAAGAAATAGCTCCAGTGGAAAATTAGGAATCTCAGACAACTCTGAAGAAACCTACACGCAAAAATCTGGTCCTGAAAAACCCTGCCTTCCCCTTTGAGCAGTCAAAGCAAATGTTGTATGTTCACTTCATTATAATCAGAGATGATAGAACAGAGAGTGTGGTGGGGTTGACATGCATCCACAAATAACAGCAAATTGAATAATCTCTAAGGTCTTGCCTAGACTTGCAATCCTCTTCATGTCACAGCACTTTTAAACAGCTTTCCAATTAACATACCCAATATCAGGACTGGAAATTCAGGTCTAATAAGGTCTCATTAAAAAGCAAGGCATACAGCCCACCAGCTGAATTCCACGGACCATGCCAATTGGCACTGGGATGTGATACGATTATATAATAGCAGCCATTCTGTGTCACATCGAAGGTCCTTGTAGTCCAACAACCTTCCCCAACACTGGCCAGCAAAGCATGCTTAAAAAACAAATTTGAGAGCAAAGTGCTTGTTACAATGATTTTTGTCCCAGTTACTCTTCCAGCACTCCAGAGCTTATGGGATTCCTAAATCAAACTTGTGCATAAAGCACTTTATACATTAATCAGAAAGTATCCACAAAGTGAAGGCATTGCTACACAGTGGGGAAAAACATTTGTTCTACCCAAAGAAGCTATATGACAAAGTATTGATTCTATCATTTTATTTCGAGAGTGATGCCCATGGTGTATTAGGAAAGGGAGTGTCTCCACAGTAGAGTGAGTTCCTTAGCTCTATAATGTGTTTTGCTGCCCTAGTAGTATTAGAACAGAAGTGGTTTTCTGATTGGAATGAGCAATAGTTTTGGCCACTTTCTCTGACTTTTGACTATTTACTTACTACAATATTGGCTTAATAGTAGTTTCCAACAGCACTTATGGCCTACTCCCAGCTAAATGTTGAACTCTTGTGAGTTTTTTATAAATGAGAATGAGGTTTTGGGGACATTCCTATTTTGCATTAAGAATTGGCCGACACTGAGGACTAGAGTTTGATGTATCATCAATTTGTGTCACTTACTACCATTCCAAATTCAAAGTGACATGGATTTGGAAACCTTGCTAGATGCGGAACTGTGGCAAAAGGGCCGAGTTTGGCCAGAGGGGGAAATTGTAAAGCCTTAAGAAGGTGACAGTAAAGTGGCTCAGGGGAAGCTTAAGCAAGGCCCAAACGATGCCCTGTGCAAAGGCGATCTAATGATTTAATACCCCTGTTCCTGGACAGTGGTGTCATGAAGCCCAGAGTGGCAATCCTCGCTTTGGCCGCACAGCCCAGACTTCCAGGGAGCCAAGATCAGCTCATTAGACTGCAAGATCTGCGCTCCTTGCAAGAAGCTGGTCCCCATCCAGTTTTGATAGTCTCAGCCAAACCATGCCATCTGTCTGGGACAGCTCCCCAAACACACAGCAAAGCCTTTCTCAGAGCTCTAGCCACATGGAGGGAATATTTTAGAGCACTGGAAACAGTGGTCACTGTCAAGTGCAGTAGCTTTTGGCCCCAGTGGCCACTTTGTCACAGATGTTGCTGAAGTCTATTGTAATTTACAGACACTTCTGGAAGGCAAAAAATAATTCAGTAACCACAAAATTAGAAAAGAAGTGGAAAACTAAAATTGGTAAGCACCCACCTAATGATTAATCTTCCCCTTCTCCCCTACCTCTGACTGAAAAACTCCTCCCTTTACTGGCAGAATGACCTGGACCTGGGTTCCTGTGAAGTGAAGTTAGTTTGGGTTAGTCTTGCAGGAGGCTCTGGGCTCTGAGTGATGATGGGAAGTGAGATAATAGGGCCCTCAGCAGCTCACCCTCACCTTAGCCTCGTCCACTGGGCACATATGGGCTAATGCATTCGGCTCCTATTGCTAAGCAAGTCAGGGTTATAAACATGATTTTCATAGTTGGGTTTTAACATACATAGAAGCCATCCAGCAGTGATGATAGCTTTGCACCAGAAGAGCCTTAAGACAGAGAACAGCTTCTCTGAAGTGTTAAGAATCCCAGCATATTTATCTTAATAAGTTTTATTACAGCCTGCCAGTTTAAACCTAATGACTAATTTATCGTATAAAATACCAGCAATATATTTTTTGGTTTTGCTAATTAATTATCTCAAACAAAGGTGATATTTATAAAACTGTCCAGAAATGGTATGTGCATTAAAATTGCCTTGCAGCAGGAGATGAAATTATTACTAATATGGGATCAAATTATTACTGTATTGACTTAGTTATTTTATTACCTCATAATGGATTCTTCATTATTTTCCCCGGGATTGTAGCATTCATGATTGCATTAAAGTCTGTTAATCTATGCAAATATCATTAGGAGCTACTAATAACCATGGCAACTTTCTTCAGTTTCAAGGAATGTAGTAAGCACTCCCAACGCATTGTTACATTCTGTTAGTGTGATGGGATTAACTCAGCCCCCAAGTCTTGGGACACTGGGTGGGCAGTAGGTCCCTGTGAGCCTTTCTTCCTTTATAGATAAAGTGGAAGGTGGGAATTTGCTCTTCTGCTTAAGAGGCGGCAAAATTATCAGCTCCACCACTGTAACCCTGCCTGATGTCAACCAAGTCATCTGTTAGTTTGGAAAAGGACCATGTCATATAAATTTCCTCTGTATTTCCAGCCCTGCTGTCTATCCTCAAAAACAATAGCCCACCCCATGGCCCCGTGTTTTAACACTACAGTGGGAATCAGATATTTTCTAAAGGTCAGGTCATGGAGTTGTGGCTTTTCTACATGCAGGACAAGGCAGAAGTAAATAAGAAAGGTGAATTTTCAACACTGGGCACAGCTTTTGAGTGTCTCATGTGTGATCTAATGCCTTCACACTGATGTTTCAGAGGTGCTCAATGAACCATTTTTGAGAGGACTGAGATTGCTGCAGAGCTGTGAGTGTGTCTGTCAGTGTTTGTATCGACCACCTCAAAAAAATGCGGACCAATATTAAGCCTTGAATGTTTCCCTTTTCAACACCTCTGAGAACTGAAAGATGCATGCATGAGTAGACTGATAGGTACGGGAAAATACACAGCTGCTGAATGGTATAACTATTTATCTCTATTACCTATTAGTCTAATTTCACATTTCCCATGCTTAGATAATGAGGTTACAGACACCTTTGTAGTAACGCACAAAAAATTAAATAGAGGAAAATCAGGTTAAATTGGATCACCGAGTGACAAGGATGGAATTTCATCTCCTTACCCATATCTGTCTGTCTGACTATCTGTCTCTCTAAATAATCTAGATCCATAGCTTATATCCAAGCAAGACAATCCCAACAGCAACTTTTCAGCAGTGATTTCCAGCTGATCAGTGCTGCATTATTCCTGTAATATTAGGGCTTACATTGGGCTCTCCTGTCATTTCTGAATGGCACCTGAAGCCTCCTCTTTGAATTGACCTTAGACTGAAATCAGTTTAGGTCCAATTATAAGAGCTACTGAACTCTGGGTGCCCTTGTTTTGCTCCATCAGCATGTGCACCACAACTGAGAGGAAGACAAGCTTTGAAAATGTTAAAGGCTTCAGTTTTTGACACAAAAGCCACATTCTGAACTATAAACAAGCAAAACGGACTTGAGATGTTGGTGAGCAATCCCACAGCCCCAGGGATTCACAGGAATCCTGTCTTCTCCCTTAAACAGTAACAAGAGTCTCTCTCCCAAAAATTACTTTAAAAAAAAAAGAAAAGACAGCCCAAAACCACTGCTGTGGTGTCAGAGCAAAGTGGTGTTGGATTAGGCATTTGCACCTCTGTAAATGAATTAACAAAATGTGATTGTTTTATGTTTGCCTGTCAATCTGCATTTGGCTCAGAGGGGATAATTTTTACTCAGAATGTGTTAAAAAGTAATTCCATAGATGGAAGCAGTCTTGGACCCTGTGAAACTCTCAGCTTTTTTGCTGATGAGCTGACCTTGTTTTTTTAAATAAAAAGAGACTCAAAACAGCATTCAGTAAGGGGAAAAGCAGGGTGAATCCAGGGAAAACAAACAAAAAAAAAAAATCAAAAAACCCCACACAGAACAAAACATAAAACCCCCACCACATTATTTTTTCTGTATTCTTTCTTTCTTCGTTCTTTTTTTTTTTTCTTTTTAAAAAGAGTGGCTATTCTTCATGGTGAGAGGTAAAAATAAAGGGGAAAGCTAGCCCAGAAGAAATGCAGGCATTAAATTAGATGGATTGGTTGAAACTGTCATGCATTAATTGCGTTTCAGGATCAGCTGGGCCCCCTCTCCACCAGGCAGCAGAGCCCCAGTCTGCTGGGGGGCTGAATAAAGGACAGTCACAAAGCAGCATTAAGGGTCCTATCAAGGGTCTCTCTGGCTGGTTTCCTTTCACAGCCTGTTGCAGAATACGAGCTCATTAATTCTTTGAGTTTAGACAGATTCTGTCAGAAAGGACTCTTTTGCAACTGCTTGGGACTTTTGGGACTGGAAACACAGAGAGTTGGTCTGTTTGGGTTGTTCACCAGACAAGGGTCCTAACTCGGCAAAATTCTGAGGTCAGCCCTGCTAAGGGGTTACAACAGATTTAGGTGTGAGGAACAAAATATGGTAGGAGTATAAACATTTGCCTATTGCTACCCAAAGCACGAATTTAGAAGGAGATGGGTCCCACCAGAGTAGTCTGGCCCTCTCGTGCTCAGCATTCCTTTTAGGCCAGGCAGAGAGTGCAGTGTTTTAACTTAAAATGAAGAGTGTAAAAGCATATTCTTTGGACAGATGTGAAAGTGGGAGGAAAGGTTTTCTTCTTATTACTTAAATCAGGAGGGTTTTGGAGTGTCTGGCATTGGTTCTAAATGGCTGATAGCTGCTAATAAAAGGTTTGCTCTCAGTCTGACTGGGTGGCTTTAATGTAATTTGGAACTTAAAAAAAGTTTGTATTCCAGCAGAGATCCCAATGCTGTCATCTTGAGCCCATCTCAAATAGCAGTGGGGGGACATAATTATGTGGTGTAAATCAGGAGGGCTTCACTGATGGTGCTGATTTACACCATCTGAGGACCTGGCTTAGCTCTGTTATGGCAGTGAGCTGCACTGCCTAACCTCCCTGAATTCCCTGCATGGATTCTACACATCACTTAACTTCAGGCAAGAATTTCTCACATTGTCTGAATGCTAATTGCACTTCTGTGCTGCAGCTTATATTAAAATTAATATATAATTCCAAAAAAATAGAGATAATTGAACTGACCCAAAATATAACCCCTCTCCTTATTTCTTAAGCACTTGAGTTTTAGCACAAATCTCTTTTACTGCAGGGGCTTATGTTGTGCCGTCAGCAAATGCAAAGAGCAATTAAACATTTAACATGATCACAAGGAGAAGAGGAAAGCTGCTGTTTAAATGCATCAAGGAAAAAAAAAAAAAAGCCCAAGAAAACAGCCTCTTGGGTCTAATGTAAGACAGAAAAAAATGCACTACGGTCAGTTCAATTCAAGAGCTTTGTTTATTGGGGAGCTAGTATATTATTCTTAAAAGTAAAATTCCTACTTTGCTGAGCTCCTTGGAAGGAATTTCAAGCAATCCTGTGCCGTAGATATGCCAGGTTGAAGCAAATGCTTTCCAGAGGGTAAGCGTTATGATTTTCACCTTCTCTTTGTTGTACTTAGTTGGGAGGGTTACCTGGATCTGGGGAAATATCTGCTTCTGGAAAGAACTGCACTGCATTTCCTCAAAAGAAGAAAAGAAGCAACAGATTTTGAAACTCTGCATCCCTACTGACATTCCTCATTTTTCTGTTTCACAGATTTTCCTGTTCTGCTAAAAGCACGTAATCTAACCTATGAGTCATCTTGGTCAGTGCTGCTGCCTATATCCGAAGTATTAATAAGAGGAATTAGTCCTGTTTGTCAGTCTGTCTGTGAATGAGAGATGTGGGATTAAGTCTCTGGATGATATTTGTTTTCCGTAGCTTATAGAGAATGTTTATTCAGTTGCCATAAGGACATCGGGGTCGTGCAGCCTGATATGCAGCTTGAGCAGAGAACCGCAGTGTGCAGCCCCATTCGTAGGGGAGTCGAGTCCCTACCAGAGAAAGCAGCCCTTATTTGACATCCTGGTTTTCTGAGGGGCCTGCTTTAAAAATGCCCTTGGAGTCCGTTTCCCCAGTACAAAGGGATGCACAGCAACACGCGCTCAAAAAGGCCTCGCTCCCATTGAGGGGTGGATGGGGAGACCAGATAAGTGATGGGATCCAGGGCTGCTGTCAACCTGACAGCGTCTTAACAAAGATGCAGAGGAATTTTGGGGGCCAAATTTAATAGGATTTGTCAGGTCTTTTCATGGGATGCTACAGTTTTCAATTAAGTGTTTTTCAGGATAGTCTTCTAAATTCTGATGGGTAGTTTGGAAAAGGGGGTCAATACCAGAAAGCCAGGCAAAGATAGTCAGGTCGCTCATCAGTTCTGTGGGGTATCAGGGTGTGAGCTGCTGAGATAACCTTTTTGGAAGAGTCTGTCACAGAGAGATCCTGAAATGGGGTGCTGGTTACCAGGAAGGCCACCAGATCCCCAGAGCAGACTTTCCTCAGAATTTAAAACAGTGTGACAGCAATGATCCGAACCTATTTCCCTACATTTTAGGAGGGCATCTGAATGCCAGAAAATGGAATCTATTTCTTCCTGCTCTGAGATCTTTATGAGTTTAGGATTTATAGTGCTTTTTTTTCATGGAAACAGCTTAAAAAGTTTTTAGGTTGAATTCAGAAAAAGTGGGAAAGCTACTCAAATATCAACTGCTTTCTGCCTGCAAAAGCATTTTCTTCTCAGCTCTTGGATTAACACCTAGACTCAGGCATGCCTATGACACAGAGAGGCTCTTTATTTGCCATTCTCAATTTTTTCTGGGATTGCAATATCAAACACAAAGCAACATTTTCTCTAGTAGATTGTGTCACTAATACAATAAGGGTCTAATATATTAATGAATAAGGATCTATAATATGCTAATATTTCTGCATCACATTAATATTCTATTAGACTAATGTATTATTATGCTAATAAGTCTATTAAAAATGCAAAATATAATTATACGTTCTGTATGGCTCCACTGTTGAAATCTGATTCCTGCCCCAGACACACTTGTGTGTGTATTTCTAGAAATTGTATTACCTGCTGTGCAAAGTTAGCTTGATCTACACCTGATGTCTTTCATCACGCACCCCAAGCAGCCGAGGGAGGATTTCATACCCCCAAACCCATTAACAGGTGAAACAGATTAAGAGCTTCAGCAGGTCTGCATTTCAGCCGTGGGAGAGACAGGCTGACAGCCGTGCTTTACACACGCCTCACTCTCTCCCGGAATTTACCTTTCCTTTCACAGCGCAGCTGATTGAGAGGGGACCCTCCTCTGGGTGGGCGTGTTGTGCCAGAAGCAGATGACACACCTAAATCCCAGCAAGCCAATCCCCTGGGAAAGGGTGCTGTGTGAGAGCCGTTGAAAGAGACCCCTTTCTCTGTGGTGTTTTCTTTTGCCAAGTTTAGGCAGCTCCCTATTCGGTGTGCTGTTTATATAGTTTATTCTTTAATGCCTAATTTCCCCCGACACCATCAAAGGAGCCTAAGCCACAGGCGGAGCAGGCTGTGACTTCCTCTGCACAGCTAATCCCAAACAACAGGGCACTGCGTGTCTGCTTTCTCCCCTGGTCCCAGCCCTGGCTATGCTTCTGCTCCGCTGTCACTGTTAAGAGAGAATTTTCAGTGTGCCTCCCACTCTCCATAAATATATCCACACTCCTGCTCACTCCTGAATAATGGCATTTGGAGGAGAGGTCTCCTGCAGTTCTTTCTACCACAGCTAAATGTTCACTTGATTGCTTTTAGATGGGCCAATTAAGAATGAAAAGGGAAAGTGAACAGCATGGTTTTGTTTTGTTTTAAAAATGTCATGTTTGCCAAGTTTATTAAGCAGGAGCTTAGAACGAATATTGAATTTTCAAAGACTGGCTCTGATAAAATTTGGTAAAGAAAGTGGAAGGACGTGTCCTTCCCCTTGTCCCTGTCAGGATAACTCGCTGCCCTGTATCAATGTCTGCATCTCGTGGCACCAGCCATTTAATGGATGTTACAACAGACATCTTTAATGAAAGAACAGGGTTTCTGTTACCTGTCTGAAGATCTATTCACTTCCTTATTGCCACTGGAAAGAGGCAGAGAATTGAAAGGAGAAGGATCCTGACTAAGAGAAATCCTTTCTAATGGGGAGGAAAGAAACTATATACGTAGAACTCATGGTCTGGGGAGGCTGAGGTTCTCTGTCACTGGAGGCCAGTTAAAATTGGGAGATGTGTATCTGTCCGTAATAACACACTTGAAGGTGGTTCTGCATTGAGCCAGTTGATTAGGGAGTTTCTTCAGGTTCCTGCCAAACCTTTGCTCTGGTCCTGGCCCTTCTTTCACAGGCAGCAGACCCAAGGCTTTGTGAAGACCCTTATAGCTCTCAGGGTTTGTTTGTTTGGTACCCAAAAAGCAAAGAAGTTGGGATGGCATGGAATTGTCCTTAAGTGTGGAATAGGAGGAACAGTTTGTAAGGGCATCATAAAACTGGGAAGTGTGCTCAATTTCACAAGATGTAAGGCTTCCATAAGCATCTATATGCTTCACACAGCCCACCTGTATAGCACTGCCTTGTGCATGAACAACTTTTTTGTGATGGCTGTTTTTCTGTCGCAGTAAGGATCCTCCTATCATTAACAGTGACTGGATTTCTCTTTTAGAGCAAGAGAAAGAAATCCCGGTCTGTGGAAGTGAAAGTCTAAACATTTCATGATTATTTTCTATGGGTATTCATACTCAGTATGATTTTTATATATATATATATATGCATGAGTGATAATGAACATATGTGACTCCCTGACTTGAATTTGTCCTAGCACACATGGTGAATGAGTAAGGAACTCAATTACACAATATCTGAAATAATTTTATTTTTACTGTATAATATCCCTCCTCTTACTTCCAAATTTCACTATTTTCAAGACAGCAGCAGAATGATTATATACCACGTGAAGATACACAAAGCATAGAATTCCCAACTTTCTATCTACAAAATAGGAAACTCATACTCAAATCTTTACACTGTCCATGTTTTCAACTTGCTGGTGGTATTCCAGAGGCCCCACAGCAAATCCCATTTATGTTATTGCCGTTATTACCATTATTATTTTAATACATGACTCATGCATCACCATTTGCTGTGGATTCTCCAAGATGATTGTCAAATGGTTTCAATCTGCTTTATCAACTTGAAGTTCAGTGGAGCTACACTGATTTACATGAGCTGAGACTTTAGCCCAAAGTTCCTATTGAAAGTGACAGAAAGCTTTTTGCTCGTCTGCCTCTCCCTGGGAAAGATAACGCTTTTCACAGGAAAGCTGTTATTTGGTGTGTTCCCTTACGTAACAGCACTGCTGGCAAAGTGGAGAGACCGAAAAACATGAGGACACTAACACTCATGGAAAGGCTCAGGGTGCTGAAGTGACCAGCCTCTCCACAGCACAATGCTGTGCTGTTGTCAAACAAGTCTGCAGAAGGAGCATTTTATCAAAATCTGTTCTTCAGTTTCTGCAGATATCTTCAAGCTACATTTGTGTGGAACAAAGGTTTAAGTGTAAATTATTACTCCAGCCGTTAGTTTTGCCTGAGTTAATCTGCTTAGTAGAAATCTTCCTGTCCTGCCTCCCACCTATATTTCTGTGTCAATAGATATCTAAAATATTTCTTTTTCTTCTCCAAACACAATCAGACCTGAAGTTAGCCATGTTGATTGTCTTCTTGTTAAAGTGACATATTGGATATTTTATAGGTTTTTTTGACCTCTAATTGGTCCATCCACAAAGGGGGATAAAAGTACCCCTATGTTCTTCAGATATAACCTCAGATCTGCTGGATAAATTCAGGTATTTCAGGGTTGGTATTTATTGAACCATCACCATCTTTCAGAAGTGTGTGGGCTAAAGAGCAAGAAAAGCCTTGCACAGGGAGGGTTATGTTGCACATTTCTGTGTCAAAGACGTTCTGGCGCAAGCCCCTGGGATGAGAGTTTGCTGCAGGAACCCTGAGTTGCAGAAGTCTGGTAGCTCACTGTCTGTGAGAGTGTTTTCTCTTCTTGGGCTTGTTTCATACCAGGATTAATAAGCAAAGATTGGCCTGTAAAGCTTGCACAGATTGCAATTCCCTCTCTATATAATGCTCCTCCTTTTGACGGAGAGGCTTCTTTTCCCCTCTAACTTTTGCCGGTTTTCTCTCTCTTGATCTCACTTTTCTGCAGTCTGAATGCAGGCATGTGTAAAAAATCGGGGTGAGAGGATTTGGTCTCTAGGCAAAGGAAACACCAGAGGTTAATTAAAAACAAAAGGAAGCATAACAAGCAATTCGCTCTCTCTCCTACTCTCTCCCCACATGGACCCTTCAAGCCCAGGGTTTCATGCAGGAGTGGAGTTAGCCAGGACCAGGATAGAAGCAAGAGCCCTGGAGGAGAAAAAGGGTTTGCAATTTTTGAACAGAAGTAAAGGTGGGGGAAGACCACCCCATCAGTGTAATCCCAGTGGCAATTTCATCTAGGCCTGTTGTTTCTTAATGAGTTTTTATTCATCTTTAATTTGACGGGTCTTCTTTCCCAAAGGAGGGCTAAGAGAGCAAGGGAAACAGTAGGGTAGAGAGTGAAGGCTTTGAAAATATTTCTTTTTATATTTGTTTCTTTCTCTCTTAACTGATAGCTAAAATGTCTTTCTAATACATTTCTCTGTCCTTTTACTAATGTATTTAGCAGAAAATTATTTTTGGAAATATCAAATGAAATAAAGAAATTAAGAAAGCAGATTGCAAAGATTGATACCATGTGCAAAATTTAGGAGAAAAATAAATCCTTCCTTCCTTCCTTCCTTCCTTCCTTCCTTCCTTCCTTCCTTCCTTCCTTCCTTCCTTCCTTCCTTCCTTCCTTCCTTCCTTCCTCCCTTCTTCTCAGAGCTAGGAAGTTCAGCAAGAACAGAAACCTATCTTGTTTTCCTGGGTTAAATATCTTGGATCACATCTAACTGGTGAGATCAAGCCATAATAGTATTTAGAGGGAAAAGTCATGGAGTTCTTACAGAAGGAATAGGAATGTCAGGGGCAGGATGAGCTTGGGGGATATCCAGTCCTGCTAGCATGGCTTAGATGGGATCTGGTCCTTTTGATAAAGACTTTCAACAAAAGCATTCATCGCAGATTGGAGTCCGAGACAAAGTGAGAAGCAGGCTTGTTCATTTTGGTTGCTGAGGTTTCACATCTCACTTCCTCTCCCTCTTTCCCTCTCTTTCACCCATACATACACAGGTAGACTTTGAATGTAATATTTTGCACATCTCCTACCACTGCATTACATCCCGCTGGCCATATCTTGACAGGCTGCATCAGTCAATAATGATGTAATATTAAAGGGTAATGACACAGCCATGCAGAGTAATGAGAGAAAGCAATTTCTCTCACTATTTACCCATTTACCAATCGATTGAATTCATCATGTCAAAAACACAGGGATAAGTCCATGAGAGGCTGACATATGTTCCTATTGTGTAGTGGTTCTGCTCAGCTGGCTGACAAAAAAAGTCTAAGTAAACATATTAAGTTCTATTCTGCTCAGAATGTGAAGACAAAGGAGAAAAAGGAAACAAGTCTGGACATGAACTAAGACTTGGAGAGTGAAAAAAATATTACTAAGAAATAAGGAGATGAAAGAAGGTAAAAGAATGCAGTTTGGGTCCATGCAGTGAGCATCAGTCAAGGCATGTGTGTTGCTTCAGCAGAGTAATTAATTAATACAGGTGTGTCTATTACTATGGACTCTCTCAAAACTGCAACTCCACCTTGCAAGCCTTCCTTTGAGAGTCTCTACAGGCTCAGAAAACATCTGTGGTTCTCACGAGCTGCCCTAGAGAAGATTAGGATGGACAAACTTCATTTACAATCAGGCAGAAAGTGAAACCCAGATAAATCCTTAGATTAAGCGGAACAAGGACAGGACCTGCATTCCCTCCTGGTGGTGAAACAGAGGAAGGGCTTGGATCTGCCACTAGCAAAGCTTGACAACCAGATGTGTCCAGGAAAATTACATTTGGAAAAAGCAGGAGGCAGATTTTATGCATCAGTCGGTAAGGAACTCCTCGGACTTCCAGGAAGCAGAGAGTCTTTCAGCAGTGCTGTCACTATTTTGGGGTCTTCCACCAGGCAATGTGAGGCTGATGTGTCAGGACCCTTCTGCACCTTCATTGCTTCTGATTTCCATTTGGAGGTATTTATATTCCTTCATCTGAAAAGCAATTGGATATACATATCTAACACAGCTGCTCATATTTGCAAGGATATTTACGAAACAGACCCTGCAAAAAGTTGTATGGCTCTTGGAGCAGCCCATTAGAAAGAAAGGTGTCAAACTCTGCACCTGGCTAGTTGTCACGTGATGAGGTGTTTGGCTTTACTAAACCACGGACATCCTGCACAAGCTGTGGGGAAAAAAGTGAATACACACCACGTACCAAGAGCAGCCACACGTGAGGGGCTGCCCTAAAATACTGTGCTCAAGTAACTGAGCAAGGCTGGGGGAAAAGAACAGGGCTAGAGAGAAGAGTTAAAATCACTGACTCTCCATGGAAGATGGATATTCATAGGTCCTGGGCCAGGGAGGTTTGGAACTCAGGTCATGGAGAAAGGAGAGGGATAAGGATGTTGCAAAGTATTTTTTCTTTTTATTTTCTTTCTCAGAGCTGTTTATAGATGTAATCCTACAACTGCAGAGTGTAAATCCTACACAAGCCTGAGTGATTATTGCAGCTGGAGGCTCTGGGTGGTTTTGTAACCTCTCTGCCCTGCTTCAGCTGCTGAAAACCAGGAGGGAAGGGGAGCAAAGAGAGGGGAACAGGAGGAAGGAGGAGAGCTGGGCTCTAGCAAAAATCTTGATCCAAAAGCCCAGCTATTTCCCCAGCCCTTAATGCCTCATGAATGCTGCCCAAAAGGGAGAAGGAGGCACTGACTTCTGGGCTGAATCAAAAGCAGTGTGATCAGCAGGTGAGGAGAGTTGATTCTCCCCCTCTGCTCTTGTGAGACTCCACCTGAAGTGCTGAATCCAGCTCTGAGACTCTCAACATAGGCGAGACCTGTTTGAACAGGTCCAGAGAAGGACCACAAAGACTACCAGAGTGCTGAGGCACCTCTGCTATGGAGAGAGGCTGAGAGAGTTGGGGTTGTTCAACCAGGAGAAGAGAAGGATCCGAGGTGACCTTCTAGCACCTTCTGGTAACTGAAGAGTCTAAAAGGGAACAGGAGAGGGTGTTTTTAAAAGGACATGTACTGACAGGACAAGAGTGATGTCTTTAAACTAAAAGACAACAGGTTTAGATTAGACATTATGAAGAAATTCTCGACTATGAGGGTGGTAAGACACAGGCTGCCCAGAGAAGCTGTGGATGCCCCATCCCTGGTAGTGTTCAAGGCCAGGCTGGAGGGGGCTCTGAGCAGCCTGGTCTAGTGGAAGGTGTCCCTGCCCTGGCAGGGGGTGTAATGAGACGATCTTCAAGGTCTCTTCCAACTCAAACCATCCTGTGATTCTATGCTTCCTCCAAAACTCCTTTTCCCTCATGATGTACCTCTGTACCGGGTGTGTAGGAAAACAAAGTGTGATGTGAACCAGCACCAAGTGCTGGTATAATGGCCCAGGTTGCTGTCAGCAGGAGCTGGCTGCAGCATTTATCTCCAGCTGTCCCAGCTCACAAGCATGCCTACCTGGCACACAGCAGCACATTTGCCTGCAGCACGGCAGAGACAGCCCAGGCTGAGACCAGCTTGTGCCTTGCCATGCAGGGAGACAGAACAGCCTGTCAGACACAGGAAACCACAGTCAGGAGTCAAATGGCTCTTTCTGGCCTGATAGTTTCAAGCCTCAATCATATGTATGTTTAAAAACATTTTGTTTCCATTTTCCTTTATTTTTTTCCTTTATTGAGAGCCATTAATTATGGAAGAATGTGGCAATCTTTGGGACTTGCTCGTAGGGTGTCCCCAGCGGCTTGACCACTCAAGGGCACCTCTGCTGCTCTCTCTGTCTGCTTTGGCGGCGCTTCCAAAGGAAGGCAGGGGATATGTGAGCGGAGGGAGGGCATTTTTTAGTCAGTGGAGTGTGATGATTCCTTCAAGTGATGCAAATGAAGAACGCAGAAGCAGTCTTCTGCCAGCGTTGCCGCATGCAGAGCATGGCTGTGCCTGTGGAGCTGTGCCAGCTCGGAGAGGAGGGGACATGAGCACATCCCTGCAGTCTCCTTAGCTAAATGGGCTGCTCGTGCCTTGGGACGTATCTGTGCAGCACCTAACCAAGTGGGGCTCCTAACGACCTGCATAATGGAAATAACTTACAATAATAAAGCAAATAGACAGTAAAGCTGTCTTCTGTAATGTTATTCTCCAGGTGAAATGAGATGCCAGAAATGAACAAACAGCCTCCAAATGATATTAAAATGTCTTTCACTTTTAATAATTTAAGGGACATACTAGTGAGAAAGATAAGGAAACTTAAAAATATGTTATTTTTCAGGCTGATGATCTCTTCCTCAGACTCTCTCCTGTCTGATCCACTGAGGACTCATTGACATATCCTAGGCTGAAGCAGAGCATTATAATAAGTTATTGGGACAAAAAGTTTTTCTCTTTAATTTTATTTACTGAGTTTGCCTTCAGAAAAACTGGTTTAGCTTCGGGGGTTTTGCTTCTAAAAAATAAATCTCCTTCCTGTCTCCCTCCTTCCATTCTTCATCCCTCTCTCCCATCCCTTTCTTCACTCATGTCCCCCCTTCCCTCCCACCCCCTCCATCCTTCCATCTCTCTTTCTCACGCTCTCTCTTTTTCTCATTCTTTTTCCTGGTTCAAAAAGCCCTAGACTGTCTCCTTGAGTGTTAAGGACAAACTGGCAATAATTTATGTTATAGTGTGATATGAAAAAAATTACATTACACTATAAATTATAATATGAAGGGTGAAATGCCAGGAAGGATGCCAAATGCTGGTGGAAGTCCCATTAGACAACAGAGCTCTATTGCCTACCACTCCCCACAGAAATCTTAGAAGGTTTGCATGAAACTGTTTTCTGTGAGGGGAGAGTGTCTGGAGGGGGGAGGAAGAGGAAATACCGCATAAGAGATAAAATACATAATCAGTCAGCTGGAAGCAGGAATTTTTTTACTAATGCCCAAAAAGAAAGGTGACTTTTTAAAAGACCTATAGAAATTTCAAATCTGGCCACCTGGGATTTTGTGGTGCTGCCTCAAGCTGGAGCAGAGGTTGTGGGGAGGAGCTGTGGGGTGTGTGTGTGTGTGCAGTGCTGTTATCAGAGGGGCTCTTGGATTTCATCCTCCCAGACAATCCCTGTGGAAGTCACAGAAGCTCCTTGGGTTTTTGGGTATCCTTGCTCATCTCTGCAGGCCCAGAAGCCGCTTGAGGATGTGCCAGGGGCTGTCTGAAACCACACCATGTTCTGGCAATTCTTCTCTGAGAACAGGACTAATCAGGGGTGAAATTAAGAATGGCTCTTGGAGAAAAACGCAGCAAGGAGAGATGAGAGTCTGGAGCCCATATCTGACCTTGTGGTGGACTGTTGTTGCTGGAGTTAGGTGGCTGGAGGGGAGCAGGGCACCGGTGGTCTCGTACTTGTGGGTACATACTTGTCTTGACACTCACCACTCCCCAGCACCTGAGCAGATCCCAGGGACCTGTGGAGTCATCCTCATCTCCCCGTGTACTGCCTGTCACCTGGTTATTATTTAATTCCTAAAAATCTTCACATGTTGTCCGTTCCACCTCATCTCAGCCTGTGTCCATCTCTTCCGTAGATATAATGGCACCAAAAACAGATATCGGAACAAATGAACTGTTTTGTGCAACAGGCTGTAGGTTGTAAAAACAGAGGGCACAATCTACCTGGGGGTAGAACAGTCGGTGAAGCTGTTGTTTTGCTCCTATCTCTTGACTGGTTAAAATAACTGTTTTAATCCAAAACTATCAGTCAAATTTTATAACACTGCAGTGTTACTGAAGAAATTAGAGTCCTCTCTGGAAATCAGGTAAAGAAAAGATGATAAGTTCATTGTAAGAAAGGGAATATTTTTGTGATGGACCAAGAATGAGAAAATGTCTGTTTTTCTTTAAAGATAAAACATATACAAGAAAAGAAAAAGGGAGAATTAAAAAAAAGAACCCAAAACCAAAGATTATTATTTTACTTTCAAAAAAAAAAGAAAAAAAAGGAATCTAAAACCATACCAAGCACCCCAATCAATGGAGAGAAAAGCAGCTTTGAGTGCCTTATTGAACTGACCTACAGAAAAAGCTTCAGAGTTTCAAGCCCAAACAAGTCCCTGATAAGATGTGAAATGCAATGGAAAAATCATTTAGGGGAAACAACAGAGAAGCTGATTTTGCTCTAGTTTTACAGGTTGGTTCAATAAAGGTTCCTGAACTCCCTTTTCTGTGTAATTCTAAGGAAGGGTCATTTAATTAATATATTTATCTGAAGAAAGAAAAAAAAAAAGAAGAGTAAGAGAGAGAGGAAAACAAACTTAAAACAAAGACTGTACTTCACATTGAGCATTGCAGGTTTTGGTTGAGTCTGTCTAGCACATGAGCTCTCTGGGTACCCACAACCCTTTCTTCCACACAGTTGCTCTCTTAGCTTCATCCTTTAATTTTGTGTATAAATTATCACAAAAATGATGGAATCCAGAGAGGAAAAACACACCCAAGCACATTTCTTACTCATGTTTTCCTTCTTTAGCTCTTTGTGATTCATTTACTGCACTTTCAACCAGCGCTCCTGGTTTTATGGGATGTTGAAAGACAGCTAAAGCATTTTATTATCTCACTGCCAGCCTCCAGAAGAGTATCTAGCAGTGTTCAGGATACCCCCTGCAGTGGGACTTGTGCAAGTGAAACTGTGGGGCTCAGTCCTCAGCCCTGCAACATCACTCATTCCCTGCTCCTGCCTTTGCTGTGCATCCTCCCGGGCATGGCACAGCTGTGCAAACCTCAGCACACCACAGACTCCCGAGCTGGGAGCATCTCCCCAGCCCCTGGTGCACACACCTCAGGCTGAAGCTGTCTCGACAGCCCTTGACATCTCTATTTCTCATGCAGGCAGGGCTGCTGAGGGGGCAGAGCAGCAAAAGGGTTCATCCATCCCCTGTGTCTGAGATGTGCCCATCTCTCAGTGCTCAGCCTAAGGCACTCAGCGGGTGAGTTTGGTGGCAAAGACCTGGTGTCTGCAGAAGACCCTGCTTAACGTGGGCACTAAAGCCTTTTCACAATCCTGTATGGCCAGCCCTGCTTCCAAGAGGCAAAAACTTTACACAGCCTCACGCAGCCTGAGGGGGTACCGGGTGAGCTGTGCCCTGTGAGCTGCCTACGCCACCGGTTAGGAGCTTCAGCAATACCGTAACAGAAGGGTTTTTGTGCAAGAAAAGGGCAAAAACACTTCCAATGGTGTGTGGGCCCTCTAGTGGAGCTCCCCATCTGAGATCCATGCTGGGGAAGGCAGCAGTGCGGCTGGAGCTGGGACTGGCATGTCTGCGAGCATGTCATACACGGAGTTATTGTTGCCATCTGTGTTCCTGTAGCTTCTCCGTGTTGCTTTCCTACCGATGAAAGACGGAGAGAGTTTCCCCCCTGCCCCCTTCCTAACGACACTTTTATTAAAAGGGTGTTCTGTGCAGCAGGAGAAGAAGGGTTAACAGAAAAACTTTTCAAGGTGAGACGGAGAGCTAAGCCTTCATGCTCTCAAGAAATTGAACTGTGGAGAAGTGTGGGAAAAGGCTTTCTTCCCCCACCCCACCACAATGCGGTCTGTCTCAAAAAGAAAAAAAAAACTGTAAGATTTTTTTTTTCATGTTCTTCCAAATATCACTTCTGCTTGTCACAATATTTATAAAAACCCTCTTGCTATCTCAAGCTGCACAGCCTTTGGCTCAGGTTCCTGCTTATGCAAAACAGGGTCATAAACATGTCACTGTGTATTTGATAAATCCATCTTCCTCTTGTCATTGTCACCAAGAAGCTGAGATGACGGGAGATTACTCCGTCAAATCGCCGTAGAAACGCCTGCAGAGTTTATGAATTTTCATAGGATGTAAGTCCTCTTTAATGGGAAGTGGGGCCCAGTGAAAGCTTGCTATTTTTAAGGAAAAGTACGTGCATCTCTGTGTCTTCATCGGTGTGTGGGAATACACTTCATGGCCAAAACTTCACCCACATACATTAGGAGCTGTGCCAATGCATCCCACTTGAGAACATCGTCGTGAGTTTGTGCCCATTTCCTTGTATCTACTTCTCTTGCTATGACCCCAATTCACATTTATATTAAGGCTTCCCTAAGCCATACTGGATGTGTAAAAGAGATGTTAAATAAGTGCAAATGCCATTAGAGGGTATTTACTGATCTAACATATTTCCTGTGAGCATTTTCATTACCACATCTTGACATGCTTGTCTCTGCCCTTGCCTCCTCCTTTTTCTGCAATCTAGAGAAGAAATCAACCCATCTTCAGTGAGAATTGCCTCTATGTCAGGGTTCAAAGGCCAGCTGAGTTTCTCTTTCTGTAACAAAACTTAAAAGCAAATGCATTTCACGGTTTTCCAGACAGGAAAAATGTCCTTTTGTCACTCTTTACAAGAATTTTAAAAATGGCTGACAGTATTATGGTCAAATTTTAGCAAAATAGGATAAATATGGATGTTAACCTTCAGACATGAAGCCCAGTTGAGCCAGGCACTGAGCTCTGCTCAGCACATCCTAAAATCTGGTGACATCTTCAGCAGTTCAGTGGGATTTTTTACAACTTTCCACTGGCATTCATGCTCCTGCAATTAAACAGCTAATGCCCAACCTGGGAAGCTTACAGCTAGGTCTTCTATGCAGACACTTCTTTGTGAGTTAGTTAAATTTTTATTTATGACTTATGGTAATGTTTCCTATGATCCTGGGGCATTCTCTTTCCATTAAAGTTGTTTTGTCTTCATTTTCCAGCACATCCGAGTAGTTCAGCCTCCTGCTGGGATGCTGTGGCTTAAGCCCAGCCAGCAACTCACCCCCATACAGCTGCTCACTCACACCCTGCCAGTGGGATGGAGGAGAGAATCAGAAGAGTAAAAGTGAGAAAACTCAAGGGTTGAGATATTTTAATAAGTAAAGCAAAAGCTGCACACAGAAATAAAGCAAAGCAAGGAATTCATCCAGCACACCCATGGGCAGACAGGTGTTCCATCATCGCCACAAGAGCAGGGCTCCCTCATGCATAATGTTGACTTGGGGAGACAAACACCATCATTCCAAATGTGCCACCCTTCCTTCTTCTTCCACCAGCTTCATAAGAATTATCCCTTGTGGTCACTTGGGAGTGTGTCCCCTCCCCAACTTCTTGAGCATCCTCAGCCCCCTCGCTGGTGCGTTGGGGTGAGAAGCAGAAAGGGGCTCGATGCTGTGCAGTGCTCACACAGCAATGACTAAAACATCCCTGTACTGTCGGTGTCATCTCCAGCACAAATACAAAACACAGCCACTAGGAGGAAAACTGACTCTATCCCAGCCAAAACAAGCACATGGGGCAAGAGTACAACAGGCTTTTAAGCCTGTACCATGGGCATTAGCCCCCACGGCTTAATAAAAAAACTCTGTTGTACCATGCTTGTTGCAGTGCAAACAAAAGCAGAACACTCCCCAAATAGCTGACCACATATGAAACCGCAAAAAGGGGGAAACCTCTCTGTTTCTCAGCATCTCAAGGCTTAAAGGGAGGCAATAATAAGATTTTGCTCCTCATGGCAGCAGTTACTGCATTATATGCAGCCTCAACATGTTGGCTCATTTACCCAAACAGGGGGTGAAGCAGCAAATCTGGCTCAGACTTAACCAACGTGACCATTCTTTATAACCTGTCTGCCCTGTGTACTGCTCTGTGTGTGTAATCCCATGCAGTGTCCAGAGGAGCTGGGTTTCAATGGGATTTTCACCCAAGTGATCACACAAGGGCAGGGCCACCAATGCGCTCTCCGTCAGGACCTTCAGTGAGCAGTTTCCCCGTGCAGGGAATGATGTTACATCTGCTGGGTCTCGGATTACACCACCTGGTCTTCTGTGACTGGTGCATTTTGCTCGCCATCACAGATTTCCTGCAAAAACCAGGAATCTTGATCATTAGAAATAACCTCCACTGGACACATTGGATGGAATCTCTTCCCTGGTGTTTTAAGACAGTGCTGTGCATTTCAGAAGTCATCAAAGAGTTTTAGAGATCGTGCACGCTGAACTGCATTAACAAGTCATTAGCAAGCGGAGCAAAACCTAGAGGAAAAGAATGAAAATTTGGCAAAACATTACCAGATACCACAATTCTGTATATTTTCTAGAAGCATCTGACCAGTTTATATTTTTCATTTGGTGAGAGGGCGTACAGCACAAGGAAGTTTAATAAAAGCAGGAATATAGCCTTGGTCTGGTTATTCAAAAATTAATTTTCTGCTTTACAATGAAGGGATTCTCTCTTATTGTTTTGCAAGCAAACAGCAGCTTATTCTTCTGAAACTTAGCATTCTTACTTTTGGAGGATGAAGGAAATTTTCAGAGAATTTACAAGAGAAACCTGTTCATTAGATTCTAAGTTAAAATTAATTAAAAATTGGATTCTCTAAGAAATGTATCATCTGTGCTCACACTCTTCATCCAAATGATGTCAATAAGAGAATAACTCAGACTTCAAACTTTCCGTATAGTTGCAGTTAATTGAATTCTTATGCTTGGGGTATTCTTGAAGAAATTAGGAAGTAATTAGGCTATGCTATTAACCATTGTATATAATTGATCTGATGATATAGCCAACAAACAGGCCAAGGTCAACAGCTTATTCAGCTCTTAAGCCTGATGTGTTCTCAAAGATGATGCTTCATTCCTTCCTCTGTCGTGGATTTGCTTGCTGGAGTTCTACTGGCTGTACTGGGAGTTATGACTTTTTGGGGGGATTAAATCTACCTTCTGCCATGCAAAACATGCCAGGTTGGGCAGCTGTGCTTGGGATACTTTATATGGCTTTGCACCTCACTAGGCAGCACTGCTTCATGTCCTCAGCTCTGCCCACAGCAGGTTACCCCACAGGAGGGTATCCCACAGCAGGGTATCCCACAGCAGGGTGTCTCAAAGCCCCTTTGGGCAGCTCTGAGACAGGTTACTGTTTGTGGGGCTAAACTACGCAGGTGGCTCCCAATGCATAAACAAACTGTGAGCAGAAAGGGATGTCCCAGGCTTCCACCCGCCTCTAACACACCTTACCCAGCCACCAAAAGGGCATCCAAAAAGTAAATGCTAAATTCAGCAGTACGGTTTGCATGGCTGTAGCTCTGAGCAGCAGTTACAAATCCAGTTTAACAGGCCAGTGCTCTGACTCTTTGCATTGATTCAGCACACCGGTGGATTTGTTCTTAAAGAATGAAGTCAAAACTCCCTTTGGCTTTGCCAAGGTCTGGCTTTCACCCTGCAGAGCTACAAATCAATAGAAGCAATGGAAAGCAGAACTCACTGTAAATGCCTCTGAAGGGGGAGGTATGGAAAATGCAATTACCCAGAGAAGGAAATAACAAGACAAGCTTTTTTTATTTGCCTTTTTTTCCCCCCTCTCCTTTTCCTCTCTTGGTGAAGAGTACTATTGCAGGAATAGACAAGAAAATGCATTTTGAATGTTTTATAATTCTTCTAAGCTGAATGCAGGAAATTTACTTACAGGCAGAAATACAAAGATGCAGATATGTGACAACATAGTGTTTTTCAGTCTGTTCAGAAATAACATTATTAGAAAAACACATGTATCTGTAAAAACTGTCATAATGTGGAATTAGAAGAATGTGACTCAGTTACTCCATGGTGCCACTGATAACCAAGCGTCAGTGTTAGCACTGTTAGTAGTGGGTATAGCACAACACTTGTCTCCAGGGGCCTTAAAAATTAATTGCTATTAGGATTGTGATTGCACTCCTTTAAGAATATTAATGTAAAGTTTCATACAACAACATGTATATTCTTATACATATATCTTGGTGCATATATTCTTTACCTTTAAAATAATTTCAGTAGGGATCTTGGCTCCCTGGGTGCTGTTCTGCTTTGCCTTTGTATGCACATTGCAGTGAGCTGCTTTGGTGTTGCTGCTCCTCATCCAGGGGTAGCCCTTCTTTGGTCCCTCTGGAAAAGGAAGGAGCACAGGAGATGGTTTTCTGTACATGCATAGCTCTATCCCTGTGTTTAAAATGCAGCTACCTCTGGGGTTAAACACGACAGCATTTTAACAACTTTCAGTCGTGAAGGATGGCTTCTGCAAGTCAAACTGATTGAGGGCTATCTGACAAGGGGAAGGGGGAAGCAAACACCATGAATTATAGATGGCAATCTGTCTATTTTACCATTACATACCCACAGTAGGAGCAGATTCATTCCTCTTGCACCTCCCATCGTGCAGTCATCCCCATTGTACATTCATTTCCATTGTTTCTCCTCCCATGTATTGTACATTCAGACCCTGTCTCAACTGTACATTCCAGCTCCGTGGCAGGAGATCCATCCATGGGCTCAGCTGTTTCACAAACAGATCTAATAGCTGTAGTGTGCTCAGATGAGCATGATGGGTAATAGCAGAGCAGATTGAACTATATTGTCCCAGGAGTTCATATATTTTTATACACTCGTAGGGTACACATCATCTTGCTATGACAATGAGGCTAAGTCAAGCATCTCGGGATGCAATAAAGCAGATTACAATACCGTTCTTTCACTCATTTTCAGTACACTTCCCCTCCCACTTTCTTTCAACAATGCCAGGCTACTTACATGCAATTCCCAAATCGTGGCTTGCTCTATGTTCTCCTCCTTTCCCCCCCAAAAAATATTTAACTTATTCCTCCTGAAACAGTCTTCCGTGGTGATAAAACTAAGAATTTCTTAAATAGCAAAGAAAGTTAAAGACATGAATTTCAGCAGAAGAACTCCCAGCAATTCAGGCCCAAAAAAGGCAAGGTTAATAATTTTTTCCCTCCCCAAGCCATGTCATATTATTAAGTGAAATAAAGCTGACAAAGGAAGTGATATTCAAATAGCCAGTGTTCTCATTTATTGCATTATTATTACCATACACCTTTCTCATGCAGACATGCTAGGCAGTTAAGAGCCCAATTAGCCCCTCAGACACAGGCAAAGGGCTCCCCAGCATCTCAGTGTGAGCTATGGATGTTCTTTCAGAGGGTGAAGGTGTGACCTGGGATGGGCTTGAATCACAAGCTTAGCCAAAAGCTGGAGAACACTTGTATCCTCTTCCCAGTCTGTGTCCACGTACCCAAATGACAGCTGCATTCATCTCTTGTCATCTGAGGCTTTGTTCAGCTTTTCCACTTCCAGTTTGGGCAGGGTAACACTCAGTGCTCACTGCATGAAGCAGGTAAATTGGCCCATGCTTTTCCTTGCTGCCTTCCACCGTAGAATTCCTGATCCCAAGCATTCCAAATCAAGAGTCAAGCTTTAGAGAACCACAAAAGTTGCTTAAATTCTTGAGGTGCTTTTTAACTGACACATATGGCATTCTTTGACTTCACATTGTGTCTGGCCTTATATGTTCATTTTCTTTTAATTTCCCAAAGAGCTGAGAGGTGGGGTGAGAGGGAGGTCCAGTGATTAGGGCGCTTCAAAACTTAATGCAAAAATAAGTATATAATGCTCTCTTTATAGGACTCCAGGTGCTAGTGTAAAAAAATATTGGCTGGAAGAGGTAACATTTATGATAAGGCAAAATTTACTCATGCCAACAACACATTGTAAAATGGCAAAGTCCAAGAAATCTGAAATCCTTTGTTCACACAGACGCTCCAGGACTACAGACCCAAAAGAGCAGGGTAAACAAACTTTTGTCTATAACCACGTAGATATGGCTGATCCTGTCTTGTCACAAGAAAAATGAGCTCTTTCTGGGTGCCTTCGAGCCCAGCAGTGGTGACAGTCTGTGAACTCAACTCTACTTTGTATTCAGATAGTTCTTCCCACCTTGAAATATCCCACTGAGTGCAGCAAACCATACATAAGGAAACACATCTTCCCAACACTGACATCCGTCCGTCCCGAGGTAGCCACAAGCATCTATCTTAATGACCCGCAACACCACCAGACAACAAATATCAGAGAGAGAGTCTGAGATGATGGGCTGGTGTAAAATGAGCCAGAGCAGGCTCTGTATAGATTTAGACCACTGGAAAGTCAGAGCCAGGGACAGAAAATCATTACTACATGCTTTGGAAAGTAAATGTGTACCTTGGAAGGCCAAATACTGGATTGGAACTGGAGATTAATTGTGGCATAGATGGGGCATTAGGAAATGTATCGTAAGGTACAATCGTCCTTAATGATATTGACTCCTCTCACAAGGGTGCTGTGAAGCTTTGTGAGATTGTATCAGCAAGAGGTGCAGAGATGCTCCACAAGCAGGAGCCATGGGAGTACGACCCAGAAAGGACACTGCCGTTGTCTTCAGGGCTGTAGAAACAAAGGGAGAAAAAGATAAATCCTAGAAGGATGGAGAACTAGGCTAGTTTGACAAGATGGCTGTGATTTGCTCTTTCTTTTCTACCTTCTCTTTACTCTACCATTCCTTTTCTGCTTCTGGACCCAACAGGACAAACACTGAAGTATGAATTCCCCTGTCATATCTCTCTTTTCCTCCCTTTATTAAAAGGAGGCCTTTGTGTTCATGGTAAAATATATATAAAACCTATAACTAGAAATTAAACTATATCCAGAGTCAGGAGAACTCAGGGTCAAAGCTGAGCCAGAGCTTAGCAAATTTACTTCCAGTAAGTTTTGCCAAAATCTTATAAATCTGTCTCCAAAGTGACAGAAACTTCCCAATATCAGGTTTTGTGAGACTTTTATGGGGTACAGGGCAAGTGGATAAAAATAAACAAGCCAGTGCTCCTTTGCCTGTCCCTGATTCAGGCCACATTTGTAACACTCACTGTAGACTTGGAGTGCTGCTTTATCCCAACCACCAGTCAATAAAGTCAAATATGTCAATAAAGTCAATAGAGCCAATAAAGAAGTCACATATAAAGATTTGAGACAGATAAATGCAAATACTTTTCAATATAATTTCTCTCTCCTTCCCCTCCTTTTAGTGAACCCTCTCCGCATGTTATTATGGTTTATTTCATCAGCAATAAGAGATATATTGGAGTTCTGGGGAAAAAAACAAAACAAAATTAAAAAAAAAACAACAAACCAAACAAAGAAAAAAAAAGAAACAAAACAAATCAAAAACAACAACAACAAATGTCTTGATTTATTTAGTGGGAAATTCAGTATATGTTCAAGACCTGCATTTCCTAATCCCTTGCACCTCACACAGCTAAGCTAGACCTGGATCCCAGCCCCTGGTCAGATCTGCCTTCATAGCAGTCTGCACACCAGTTTTATGACCCCATTTCTGCACCTCACCAGCCTCCCTGCAACCAGGCTAAGTGTATCTTACTGACATCGAGGTATTTAGGCTCCTTGTATGTATTGTACATGGATTTCCATTCGGTCTGATGTGCCTGAGATGGATGTGCTGGCTGCACTGCTTCGATATTCTCCTCTGATTGTTAATGTTTCAGTTCCAACACAGAAGTACTGGTTATGCTACTTCATTTTCTTTTTTCTTTTTTTTTTAAGGCCATCTGACTTTGTTTCCTAGATTAGATGTGACAGGCAGGGATTGCATCATGGTTTTACAACCACTCGTTCGCTCGCTCACTGCGCTGCTGGATGTTTAGTTGGGCTGGAGCAGAGGCAGCACCAAATACACCTAAGCCCCACAGTTCCCCTAAGGAAAGAACCCAGCTTTTTCCAAATCCAATTCCAGGCATCCAGCAAGAAGCTACACAGCACGTTAACCAGGTTTTGGGAAGGAGGGAAGATACGGTAAAGAAATAGGAAAGTGAACTGCAAGATACAGGAGAGTCACAGCAGGCTGTTAGAGGGGAAGATACTGTTATCTTTAAACTTTCATGTCTCACTGTCCTTTTATCATTACCACATGATGTAATCTTAAAACATATATCTACTCCAGCAAATTAAACCAGCCAAGGCCCATTTTCTGGCCCACAGGACAGGAGACATAGTACAGCTTTTATCCAGTTGTCTAAAATCTCTTCCACCCCGAACAGAGTGAGTGAAACAAAATTACCTCCTGGAAAGGATGCGTGCCTCATAACAATCTGTATGGCCCCAGCACAGTGTCTGGGTCTGTGCCTTCTTTTGGTTTAGCTGATAGATAGAGACAAAGTCCAGTACTAAGCCTTTGTGGCAATTTCAAAATCTGAGAAAGGAGAAAAAGCACATTCAACTACCTTTCACATCCGCAAACTCCATTCCAACCCCTACCCTGGTATTTAGCTGTATACTCAAGAAAACCCCAAACTTCATATGAGAACAGTTCTAAGAGGATGAAATTGTCATGGAAGGAAAGGATTCGTGTTGTGCTTCAATTTTGATTATGAAAAGAAGAGAGGAACCTAATTCATATCCAGACAGAGATTTTAAGTCCCTGCCTATGGGTACCCTGGGCTTTATGTTTCTTCCTGTTCTAAAGAACTGAGAGCAGAATGGGACTGCTGCCCAGAAATATGCATATCTAGTGAAGATCAGAGATGTTTGATCCTGAAAAATGTCTCTTTTATCAAAATCATCCTGTAAAAAAAAAGCCACTGTATGTGAACATCACGCTGTGTCTTGCTCCTGTGCAGGAGAGTGTTTGAAAAAGGGCAGATGCCTGCAAATCTGTCAATGGGCAGAAAAGAATGAATGGTAGTGAGGGGCTGAGGTAAGAGTAAATTCAGAACAAGGGAAAATATTATTATAGTAAAAGCAGTTCAGGCAGTGGACTAATGTGTGAGGGAATGGAAAAATCTCTTGGCTGGACAAGACAGTAGATTTTCAGCTAGGGCTGGTCATCATGTCAACACAAATCCTGCCACTGCAGGGAAGTGAGGTGCTCAGGTGAGTGGCACCTGACCCTGAAAGCCCTGAACTCTGCCTGATCCACTCCCAGGTGCTGGATCTTTGCATCCTTGTGAAGCTGTCCATTTCCAAAAAAAAAAAGTGCAGAATTTACTGCAAGGAGAAAAAAATGGAGCCCAAGTGCCATTCATAGGATATATGGCAGCATTCTGTAATACATCAGTCCTACTTATAACATAATAGCTGTATAACTCATACAAGGCTCTGGCTCATGTGAGGCATGGAGGTCTACATTCCACAGGGGAGGAATAAGCAACACAGTTACACACCCTGTAGCTGGGTAAGATTACAACACAAAGCAGCAAGCTTTCCAGGCCTTAAATGCTAGAGGGAAGAACAAGGCGTAGGAACAGCTTGATCCCTGATTTCTATGAAAGTTAGAGCATTTTCACTGCAGAACTGCAGCAATTCGCTGCAAATCTCTCTCTGCATGTGTGTGTGGTCAGCAGTAATTTTTAGTTGCCTTAGCAGTGAAAATAAGGAATGAATTGGTGATGGGAATTAAATTTGCCTTCTTATTCTCTCAAGAGGTGATGCCATCAGTGTCAGTGAATGGAGAGGTGAAATGAGACACATTCTCAGATGAGGAAAATTGCTGCAGCTCAGATGAAGTAAAGGGAGCTGTGCTCCTTTGTACTAGCTGAGTATATATTAAAGAACAAAAATACTAGGAAAATTTTATTGTTACAGACCAGATTTCTTTAAGGAATTAGAGAGCTCTGGCCTTGCAGTATGACAGCTCTTTTGCAGCCCTCAATTCATGTGGTTAGGAAGAGCAGGGTGACCAACTTCAAATCAGCCACAAAATATGTACAGTAAGAATCCAGTCCTTGATTTTAAAATTTTTTCTGTAAGACTCGAATTCAAAGCTTTGGTCTTCCACTATGGCAGATGATGAACATCACAAGAAGCTACAAGTGAACCTTTAAAATGCTTCAGCCTTTCAGCAAGAGCAACCTTTGCCTTGGAGACTCGGTATTAGACCTCAATAATTCATGCATTTTAAGCCCAGTAGAGACTGGTGTGACAATCTAACCTAGACTGCTACATATAACAGGCTTTCAGACTTCTCTGAATTATTTCCCATTTCAAGTCCAAGAGCTATTGTCAAAGTAAAATATGTATTTTATAAAAATACCCAATCTCATTTTAAAGTAGCTAGTGACAGGTTATCTTCTATAGTCCTTGGTAAAGGCTTCTAATAGTTAATTACTCTAAAAAGGGGCAACTTCTTTCTTCTTTACATGTCAGACTTTGTCTTCTAGGATTTGGATCTTTCTACCTCCCCATCTGCTAAAATAAAGGGCCCTGTATTCCCATATTTCTGTTCCACAGAAAGTGGTTAAATAAATGCTTAATTTTCATTTTGTGGAGATAACTGGCGCCTTTAGTCTCTGCAGATAAAACTGGATTATGACAGATGTATGTAAAACTGAGTGTCTCAGGGAAGGTGAACAGAGAATAGTCATTCACTGCTTCTCCCAGTGTAACAGCTGGGAGACATTGAAAAAATTATCAGCCAGCACACTTAAAAAGGATCCAGGGAAATTCATTTTTAATGGGACCCAGTCAGGTGGTGTAACTCTTTTCTGCAGAACATAGAAATAGTCCCAGAAAGTCATTAGATGTGTTCTCCTTGCCTCATTTTCTTCCCTTACCCCATATATCTGTTCCTGACAGTCCCACATCAGTGTTGCACATGCCTCCATTTATCTGGATGTTTAGATGTGTTGTGAGTCAGGACCAAGCCTCAAATTGGGAAATGTATCAATAGATAATAGATAATGAAAAAAAGATTAAGTATCTTTAACAGGATTAGTTCTAGCCTTTTCCAAAGTAGTAGCCTGTTCTAGGTAGTACAAATAGCAATGGAGAGGTTCCTTCCCATGCTCAAAATTTCATGGCTCAGGTCCAGCTCCCAAGATCTGAGTAGAGGTTCCAGCATCAGTGGGAAGGTTAAGGTACTGAGTAAGTAGTGAGGATTATGTGCCTTCGTGGACATGAGCTCCAGAACCTGTCCACAAAGATAATGCTCGTGAACTTTCTTCTGCAGCCCAAGGCTGCCCCTGAGGATCCCCAGAGGCAGCCAGGATCTGTGCACAGGGAAGCAGGTGCAAATACACATGTATTGCAGGTGGCCAGAGTGAACATGCACAAGAGGAGAAGAATTACTCTTATCACTCTCCATTTGGAGCCTGGGTGGTGGGGAGGGTGGATTAGAGCAACAGAGGTTAAAAACTAGAATGCCTACACGGGAATTAAGCCATAAGGTCTGACTGGACAGGGACAGGAAGAGGGGGGTATGGATAATTGCACCCATAGGGCAATTAGAGTTACAAGGAGCAGTGGAGCTACACTTCAGTCCCAAGAGTGTGATTAATTGGCACTAACAGCCCCTCTGGAATTGCCTTATTGCTATTATGAAGACAAGTCTTTATTTTTTATTTTATTACATTTTATTTATAAATGAAATATTTAAGTGCATGACTTTGATCGCCAGGATCTGCTAGTTAGTGCCGGCTTCAGCCACAAGGTGCCAAGATTAAAGATTCATCAAAGGCAAAGGATTAACCCACCCTGCTGGAATGCCAAGTAGCTAGTCAGGAAGAGGATGCTGCATTAAAGCCCTGAGAAGTCCCTCTTTGCTTAGCTTGTTCTCCAGGGTTGTGGATTTGGAGTCTCCCCCTTCCCTCAGTCCCTACTTGGTTCATATGCCCTTCTATACCTGTAAATTGCCTAGGAGGAAGAGGATGATGCCAACATTAAAAAGTACAAATACTCTGCTAACATGGAGTATTCTCCTCTTAAAAAGAAGTAGTTGCAAAGGTGACATCTCTAATGTCTAGGGTTGGGACACAACCTCCTCTGTCTCAGTGTTTTATGGAGAAAGGTCTCAGATGAATCTGTAACTGGTGGTCTTCTCAAAAGCAGCCAGAAAGGAGACAGCAGAAACACCATCATCTCCCTTTAGACAGAATCACCACACATCCACATTTTCCCTTAGTGACTTTCTTTGTTTCTGTGTAGAGATAGAATCTGAGGCTGTTGTACATTTTTCTGAGATTTCTGGGTGCTTTTTTTTTTTTGGACATGTTCTGTGTCATGGTCACACCAATTGTGGATCAAAGCTGAGGTGAACAGCAAAGCACCATAGCTGTACAGCAGTCCATGACAGAGGAATAGCCATCTGTTTACCAGTCTAAATCTATTTTAAATCCTTCTTCCTATCTTAGGACTGATGGTTTAGAGGATACATTTACATGCCAAGACTAATAAAATAGACTGGTAATTTTTTAGTCCTTCTGTTTATTCTCAGGCATGTTAAACACTACTAGAAGAGCGTGCTTTGTGACTTTTGGAAGTCCAGACCATTGCCAGGGTCTTAAGTTGCAAATCTGAAATTATTCTCCCTCCTTTAAATATCCAGCTGCTAAGTCTGAGCAAACACTAAATTGTTCCAACACCCTCCACCCCAGAAGGGACCACTGGAAATCAGAGCTGTGTAAGCATCCACTCCCTTGCAACAGGGCTCTGCAAACCAGTTAGTTCACTGTTCATTTAATGGGATCTGTCAACAGATGAAACAAATCGAGCAGGAGAGAATCTGCCTTGGACATACATGAGTTCATCCCAATAACCTTGGCCTTCCTCAATAGTGCCTATCTTCCTGCACTGCTGGGGCTCCTTCTCTTTTCTTTTCTTTCCTTTCCTTTTCTTTTCTTTTTTCTTTTCTTTTCTTTTCTTTTCTTTTCTTTTCTTTTCTTTTCTTTTCTTTTCTTTTCTTTTCTTTTCTTTTCTTTTCTTTTCTTTTCTTTTCTTTTCTTTTCTTTTCTTTTCTTTTCTTTTCTTTTCTTTTCTTTTCTTTTCTTTTCTTTTCTTTTCTTTTCTTTTCTTTTCTTTTCTTTTCTTTTCTTTTCTTTTCTTTTCTTTTCTTTTCTTTTCTTTTCTTTTCTTTTCTTTTCTTTTCTTTTCTTTTCTTTTCTTTTCTTTTCTTTTCTTTTCTTTTCTTTTCTTTTCTTTTCTTTTCTTTTCTTTTCTTTTCTTTTCTTTTCTTTTCTTTTCTTTTCTTTTCTTTTCTTTTCTTTTCTTTTCTTTTCTTTTCTTTTCTTTTCTTTTCTTTTCTTTTCTTTTCTTTTCTTTTCTTTTCTTTTCTTTTCTTTTCTTTTCTTTTCTTTTCTTTTCTTTTCTTTTCTTTTCTTTTCTTTTCTTTTCTTTTCTTTTCTTTTCTTTTCTTTTCTTTTCTTTTCTTTTCTTTTCTTTTCTTTTCTTTTCTTTTCTTTTCTTTTCTTTTCTTTTCTTTTCTTTTCTTTTCTTTTCTTTTCTTNCTGCCAAAATAAAGTAATTGGTAGGCTTTGGGAAGACTTGAAATTTTCCTGGCATCTGGTTAGATAAGGTTTCCTTCTCTGTTGCGCTTCCCATCTCTCTTCTATGGTGTAGCTACGAAGCCCAGCAATCTGCCTTCCCTGCCAGATACCATCATTCAATTGGAAATACTATTGTTTTCTTTAGGCAGATGGTTAGATCCTTTGATCCCTTCACTAAACTCATTAGAAAACCTGGCCTCAGATCAAACCTTGAAAGGAAGAAAAATTCTGAGGGAAAAATAAAAAACGTAGTGATGAAGGTGGTGTGTAAGATGCTGGATAGAACAGAATATAACTTATTTTCTCTCTGCCTTTGAACCAGGATTTTTTTGCTCTCTGAGGTCTACAACTGTTTCTAATACTAATCAGATCACACTGGTCTTTGTACACATGCACACACACACATATACACATGTTCATGTGAACATCTGTGTGTGCTTGTATGTGTAGAGGTAACCGAAGGCATCTCCACCTGTTTCAGTCCATGTGTGGCCTATAAGAGCCGTGTGGGACTGGCTGCACTGGACCCTGTACTCCTCTGGTACACCTTGCTGTATGTTGATAAGGGCTCTGCCGTATTTCTCATTTTGAAAATAAAGGGTATTTTCAGTGATTTTGGCCATAAGATGTAGGATGAATCGCTGCCAAGTGACAGCTGACATGGCCTCTGTGCTTATCAACCTGAGTCCAATCCCTCTACACCTGGCAGCGCAGAGTGGGCACAAAGAAAGTGCCCAGCCATGAGTTATCAGAATAGCCCAGTGCCCCTCCCTTGTGTGGAGACAGATTTATTCTGTTCTGCAGGGAAAAGGTCCCAGGACTGTATTTGAGAGAGGAGGATGGAAACAGGGAAGTCCAGCAGCACGGTCCTGCTCTTCCTTTCATCTGTTGGAACAGACATCCAAGGATCCCCTATAAAACAGGACCACTTTGATGACAGTAATGCCCAACAGCATAAAGGGACACAGAGAGGTCAAAGAAGGAGGTGTGGCAGCACAGCCTACTTTGAGCACAGCCCATTGGCACAAAGTGAAGTGGATTTGTATGACTTTTGGATTTGGGCTATGTGAGAGGAATGATCTCCACACCTTCCCATTTCTACTGAAGTAGGGAGTGAAATATGAAGAAATTTCCTCAGATCCCCTGTGAGCAAACAAAACCACCCCTCCCAGAGGCAGTCAGTGATTGTCTTTATGGGACTCCATCACCCAGGAATTAAGAAGTCCTGGACACCCACAGATCCCATCAGTGGGGGCACAGGCACATCATTCATCCAAAATACCAACACACACAGTGGGTTTTTCTCTGTAGCACAGGACTGGAGTCAAACACTGTGACTGGACTTTTTTTTTTTATTTTATTTTTTAATGGATTGTATAATTTTATGACTGTCAAGATGAACAAATAATTTGCAATGAATAATTTATCCAACAGATTTTGATTCTTTTGGAGCTTACTGAATATCCATGAGCAGACCTCGATTTCAGCTGGCTTATTTATTGTTTGAATTTATTTGACATGTTCCCCCTTTTTTTTTTTTTTCAAAACCACTATCAACTAATCAGAGACAGCTCCTGGAAAAGTTTGATAGTCTGCAGTTGAAAGTAGTTGTAGCAGCCATGAATCAGGGAGTGGACAGTACAATGTGTAGAAATTTCACTTGAGAAATTTGGATTTAATTCCCAGACCTTTCACAGACTTCCAATGTGACCTTGATAAAGAAAGTTGGGAACAATGCTGCTACTAGGAAGCTGTTCCTAAGTGACTAATCCAATGGAGAGGCAGAAACACAAGAATGACCTACTGGTGCAGCATATCTGTCTTGCCTGGTGTTCTTTGACTATGGCCAAGACTATGTGTCTAAGACAAAATGTAAAATCAGGGCAAGCAGGCAGTGATTCTTCCCTAAAGCATTTATCCCACCTCCCTCAATTTGTAGTTCAAGAGATCACTGAGGCAAAGGTGATGTTTTTCTGTTTGGTAGCCCTTGATGTATTCTAGTTTCACTTTAGGGGCATGAACCCAAGGCTGGGGAGGACATAGATTGCTGGTGTAAACTGTGTCTTATTCTGTCACAGACTACCTGGGTTACCTTGATCCAGTCAATTAAGATAAGATTTATTTACCCTACCTAACAGTATCTGTTTAAAAGAAAGGTCTTGCTGTGACATACCCTGCTAGCTGAAGATGGGGATGAGTTCATGTGCCGTGGTTAGGGGACCACCACAAACCCCTGAGAGAGGCTGGTGACTGTCTGGGAGCATCAGGGTGCAGGCAGAGCTCCACTCATTACAATAGGGAAGACGCGTCCCTCCTCCAGAGATTTTGATTATCCTTGTGTCAGCGGTACACAACAAGTAAGTGGAACAAACAAGCAAGGCAAGATAACAAACTGAACAATACTGGGAGGGAACTGAATCCAGGATTACGTCTGGCTTTGCCCATGAGAGGCAGCGGTGTTTTGAAGGCACTGAAGCAAAAGGTAGATTTTAATTCAGGTTCTTTCCATACACAGACTCTGCTGAGATGAAGGAGGTATTTTAATCCCCTGGGAGCAGAGCTATCAAATTGGCTGGATGGCTCCCTCTGTCACAAACAGCATATTTTATGCAATGTACCCACAGTCTGCTTGGTTATGGTAAATCAGCTTTGCCTTCTCTGATGTTGTGTGTGGTTTTGCATAGTTGGGTGGAGGGAAGGAGGGAGGAATGACCCAGGTGGACAGAGATGTAAAATGCTTTCTTGTCCAAAATACAGAAAGAACTGCTTTTGAACAGGTGGGATCGATTAATGCTTGATGTTAGACATCTACACTGGCTGTTCCGGGTGGCCCTGAGAGCTCAAGACCAGGAAATCACCCTCTGTGCAGATAATGAGCCTACAATGGCCCAAGGTGTGTCAAGAATACTCCACTCCCACTGCACAAGACCTCACATGCCCAGGGACTCCTGGAGGGCCGGCGCATTACCAGACAGGCCCAAACAAACTCCCCACAGGCAGGCAGTCCGTGGGAGCTGGAGCGTGCCATGTTTCCTGCTGCTCCAGATGGTGCCCTTTCACAGTAATGTAGATATAGCCACTGAGGTCCTGCCAAGAGACAGTCCTCTCCTGCTGGGCAGCTGTACGTGAGATCAGCAGTGCTTTCCAAAGAGCTCCTGCACTGCCCAGTCTGTCCTTGCTCTGTTCAGGAGGACGTGCTATGAACCCTCTGCCTTGGAGCAGGATCAGGGCAGCGCAGGGTGCTCTTGAAAGAGAAAATGGCCTCAAAGCCCTCAAAGCAGGAGACCCTCTCATTAAGGGGTCTGTTTTCACAAGGTTGCTCCTCCCTTCTGTGGAAAAGGGAGGGAGATAGCAGATTTTATTCCTGTCTTGGGACAGAAGGCTGGGGGTTTTCTTGAGGAGTAAATGCCAGGGTGGAAGTATTGGCCATTGCTCTTTCTGTCCCTTCTCCACTGACAGCAAGGGAGAGAGACTCTCTGCACCAGACCCACAGCTGATGATCTCCAGTTTAAGTCTTTTTTCCAGACTCGCAGCAGGCTCAGCTGAGATCACAGATGCCAAACTCACTGTACTGTCTTCTGTCTTCCCTCATCTTTCTGGACTCCCATTTAACTTATCTTTTAAGATCTCATCAGGTTAGGGTACCTCAGGTGTTCTTAGCACCTCCCTCTACACCCTTCTTCTCCCTGGACCATATCAAGTATCCCTGCTTATCCTTCTTCTCATGCTTTTCTGTCTCTAAGGAGTACAGCTATGCTCAGTGACCCAATCATGCCTCCAGAACAAGAAGGTGCTTTTCTTCCAGGCTGGTGTATTTGTTTTGGAGGTTGTCTTGGTTCAGGCGAAAGTGTTTGCAGCCTGAATCTATCAGCTACTTGGAGTTGCTCAAATTACTTTCAAAAAGTAATTTGTCGCTGATTCCCACATCCAAAAACTTATTGTCAATCTCGCATTCTTGGTGACCGTCTCCGTAAAAGATAGTCACGTATCCAAAATTAGAACCCGGCTGTTGCAAGCTCAGGGGAAATAAACCTGAGGTGCAAATGAAAGAGAGGTGTTTAGCGACAAATATAGTTTGGTTTCCAATGCTTTCTTTGATGGCTTGCTAGAAACCAGTCTCCAAACTTTCTGGCCCTTCAGCAGCACTTCTAAGTGAGTTATACATTGCAAGTGACATCATATGGTTTTCCCTCCACTGCTCTCAGATTAGACACATGGTCCCATATGCCCATGAACTATGTCCAGGAGCCAGAAGATACCAGGGAACCAGACGGAGGGATGATGATTTGTCTATAACAGGGCTCGAGGGCGTTTTCTGCCATTCCAGTTAGGGCAAGGTTCATCTTCCTTGACTTAGGTATCCTAAAAGCCAGATGTCTAATTGGGGTTAGTCATACCAGGCTTTTCTTATAATAAATACACACGAAGAGGTGTCTCCAGAGGTAATTTCATTGCCACCAAAGACAAATGTGTAAGAAATGCCAGACTAATTGCCCTCAGGGGGTGTTTATATATACAAAACAAAAATAAGGAAACCTTTGGATGACCACCTTAGACATCCAGCTTTTAGACATCCTCAGCTAGAGAAAATGGATCCCACACTCTATTGGGAAACTTCGTTGTCCAGATGAAAGCAGTTCAAAGCAAAACGTTGCTTTCAACATATTTCCCAGTGCAAATGATACCAAGTGGAAATTATGCCAATTTCTTTTTACAGAATTGAAATATATATATATATATGTTTGAATTGGCTTTGGTTGTTGAAGAAAGCACAGACTATAGCACTAGAAATGTGCTAGAAATGTGTGAAATGCTGGCAAAGCTGTAGGGAAGCAGAGGAGAAAGGGTTATCATAAAAAGGGCAAAATATGTAAAATGTTAATATCATAGCACTGCATTGTGGTGTTCACATGGTTAAGGAGAGGGAAAGTCTCATGAGCCTGAGCTAGAGAAATAGTTCTTTCTTGTTTCTCAGATTTGTTTTCAAGAGAGAAGTTCAGCAAAAAAACTGCACCTTGACCCCAATTCAGTAAAGGAAAAAAAAATTTGGTACTTCTGAAGCTTACCTCATTCCTAATTTTCCTGATTTTCTTTGAAAATTACCTGTATTCACACATGGAAGCAGACAAACTGCCTTATAGGACATTTCTGGATAAAGAGCTGAGGTGAGCACAGATAGATGATGTGTATTACACTTTCTACTAGTGATACAAATTTTCAATTAAAGCCGGGTCTTTTTGACAGCATAAGATTAAGATGTTTTTCTCTAAATCACATTTATTTTCTGGAGGAAGTGAAATGTCTCTCCAACAACATTTAGGCACTTTGCTAGAAAAAAACTTCTCCATTAAAAGGCTGGATTTTGATTGAAAAAACATGAGTGAAAATGGCAAAAACATGTACACGGAGTCTGAGCTGAGGGAATTGCAGCAGTAAACTGCAGAGCTGAAGCAATGTAAACCCAAGGTCCCTCACTTACGCTTAGCTTGTCATTCTGACACGCTGGAGGTATTTAAATATATCGCAGGGGCCGATATAGAGGGGGGAAATGCCTTTCCTTCTTCTTTTATCTTAAAACCCAATAGGTCATTACTGCTCATTCTGACATCAGTGCTGTGAGGAGGCAGAACAAAAACCCTGTTCAAGCACAGTGCCCAACTCTCTCTGCCACAGCCAAAATCCAGCTCTGTCTGTCCTCCCAGCAAGGATCCTCCTTGTCATGTAAAAATCACAGATTTTTTTAACCCATCCATTGTATTTACACTGCCTTACCCAACCATGGCAGGGACCAATCATTGATAGCACTGGTCTGCTTAACCTCTGCAGAGCAGAGACATAAGCTAGTCCCAAAAGTAAAGACGGTTCTCACTGACAGTGAAACAATTAAATTTGTAGGGTGAAAAGAATATGGGGTGGAAAGCAGAGCAGACTTTGCCATTGAGGGATCATCCAGGTTGTCATAGGCTTTCTGTGACCAAGGTTTTTGGCCTGATTGAATGTACTGATCCAAACTTACTGTTTAATTTGGCCCAGAGGAAGCTCCAGTCCCTGTGGCTCTAATTCCATGGCTGCCCATTTCTGCAACCAGCCCATGTTCAACCGGCGAACAAGGAGCCATAGCATTTGGGAGGGAACCAAAGTAGCTTTGAGGCTAAGCAGGATATATGTGAGTCAACTCAAAGAGAGTAGGAAATTGTACCACATGCTGACCCCTTAAAAATGCTCCCATATCCAAAACTGTCCTTGGTTTTCTTCTTACTGATCAGAAAAAGTACTTTTCACAGACAAGACTGTTCTATCAGCCTCACAAGGAAGTCACCCTTCCTCTAGGTTGTCCCTTACTTGCACACCAAAAGAAACATGCTATTTATGTTTCCAAAAATGTGGAAGTATGTACATATATGCACCTTGCACAGTATAATCTCCCCTGAATGGGAAGAAGCCTAAGATTGGCCTTGTTCCAAATCATGTTGAACACGCCACCTGGAAGGAACAGAGACATCTGGAAAATCATTCCACAATCTCTGAGGAAATTACAGGAGAAATACCGGATGATTGGAAGAACAGCCCTTTGTGGGATTCTTACTTTATCAGCCAATTTCACTTAGATTTTTTTTTTCATAAGTAGCATATGTTCAGAACTTTAATAAGAAATCTTTGAGTTCTGGGGGTTTATTTATTTGTTTATTTAATTCTCCCTGTAAATGAAAAAAGTTTTAGAAATTTTAGAGGTGGCAGGGCAGAGGATGAGGAAAACAAACAAATCAAAAAAAAGTGGAAAGAAATATCTGATAATTCACACTTTAGGGTGCAATAGTGGGGAGGTTCATTCCCTGGCCTGGAATGTGGTGCAGATTAAACGAGCCCACAAGAAGTCTTAGCATGCCTGGACTGCAAAAGGAAGACTCATTGGTTAGTGCTTACCAAAGTCCTCCAGCAGATAAGCAGGGTTGTTTAAAAAAAAACAGCCGAGCTATGTCTGGTAAGAATAAAGGTCTAGAGATTAATAAATAATAAAGCTGAGATTCTGTGTGCCCATGCAAAACATTGACTGCAGTGTGCTCTGGGTATGGGAGAATGAGGGGAACAGAGCACCTCCCCATGAGCTGCTCTTCTCACCCATGTACAATGCCCCTGATGCAGAGCTGCTCTACCCTCACGTTTGCAATCCCCTCTTAGATATGTGGATTTTATACAATAAAGAAACCAAACAAGAAAGAGAAATAAAGCATACATCCCACCAAAATTCGCACAATACTCACCTACTTAAATCACTTAAGCACTTCATCCTAAGTATCTCTAATGGAATTACGTATCCTCTCTGTTAAAAATATTGCTTAAAATAGATATGCTGTCCCTTCTCAGTTACTTAGTTAAATATGGGGAATTTCATGGTATTTACTTTAAATATCCCCTGGAGATAACAGGTAAACTGTACTCTTCCCATTGCTATTGTGAGGTGAATGGCAGAGAAAGCATTAGCGGAGGTCATGCAGATGTTTGGGGAAACCAAGCCATATAAAGTATAAGAAAATCACAGGGGTCTCCACTTGAGCCTTACATTCATTCTGCACTTAACGGAAATACAATTTGTGCATTGTGTCTATGCAGCTCACCTCAAGATTTAACTAAAATTCCAGTGTCTGCTGCTTCTGATTGACTCAGAGTGCTGTTCCTGTTTGCATATACTTGCTCCAGTAACCTGAATAAATTTCTCACATGAAGTTTATATTATGCTTCTACATCTGCAGTTGAAATCACACTCAGAGGTGAGGAGTCTAGATCTTTCCATTGGTAATAGAGAGAGTTTGCACAGCTCAATTTAACTTTATTTCAAATTTTCAGGTATTTGCTGCCAAGTGAAATGAATTTCAGAGATTCTCACCCAACAAGTTTGGACTTTTCTTTAAAACCAATAAGGATGAGGGACAGACTCCCTCTAGGGTCTACATCTAACCCCTCCACAAAATCAAGCTTCAGTTTCCTTCTTCAAGTTGTCCGTCACTTACACAAACACCTCCTCAAACCATAACCATGTTCATGGCACAGCTAAGGAATGGGGAGCCATATCCACCCCCAGTGCTTTCAGGGGATGCATTTGTACCACCAGCAAGCAGAGGCACCTGCCCCAAGAGAGGAGAGGATCCCATGGTCTGCAGGCCTGCTCACTGCCCATCGTCTTCCTTGCAAAGTCTGAAACCTGGAAGAGCAGTGTGTAGGTTGGGACAAATGCTAATCCCTTTGTGCCACACGTCTGCCAACACACAGCCTTGGAGAGGGAAGTCCTGTGTGCAGAGCTAGGGAATGGTGGCACAGAGGAAGGACTAAGTACTTTGGACAAGTAAAACACACTAGGCTCCTAACTCTGCCATAAAATCCAAGAGAAGCATGGATGGAAAGGATGTTAGATGAAGAACTCACCCAAAGGAAGGCTTTCTCAGTGCACAGGAACCCCTCCAGTGCCATGGGTGTGAGCCCATGTAAGATAACATGAGCCAGTGAGGTACACACCCCTTTAGACAAAGCTCTTTTCTCCCTTCACTCTTCCTCAACTTTATCACTCAGTTCCTTGTGAAAGCATCTGTTAACTCTTTCATTTAATTTTGTGAATACGCTCCCAAAGGGCTGGCAGAGCACGTGTGTCAGTCCTTGCTTGCTTCCAAAGGCAAGGAATGTAGGCTTCTGTCCTCACAGGACGTCCTCCATCCTTGCAGGACCCTTCTCACTGTACATCAGCTGGAAAGCTGTTTAAAAATGGGTTTGGGTGATTTCTGCACATACCTGGTGTGTGGAGGTGGTCTAGGGGCAGTGGGAACTGTAGACATACCTCAGATGTCCCTTGCATAGCCGGACACAGAGGATAACAGACACCTCCACAGGGCTCAGATGTGTGATGTCAGATGTGTTTGGCCCAACAAGCTGTTATGTTTTCTATGAAGTACAGTCATATCTGTCTTGTAGACAAAATTAGTAAGAAAGAACCCCACCAGCTTTCGTGCTAAAGATCACTAAGTATGGAGTGACGGGAAGAGACAAAATTTTGGAGTACATAAGCGCTTACTCAGATGTACTAGCTAAAGCAAGTAGGGTCTTTGCATTCCCTTTGCCATATCATTACTTCAGATAGTCTTTGGGCTGCAGCTCAGTCATTTACAGAGTCCTTGAGACCACAAACTTGTCACCAGCTTATGTGATCGTTCTGCCCCACAGCAGACTGTTAGAGGCCTCAAGGCTTCACCCATGATTGTTATTGTTACTATAAATGATCTTTTTATTGCACGTTGAAATCCTCAGGCACCAAGCACCTACAAAATCATGTTTCTTTCAGCATCAGGTGCAGGCTTTCAGTTCCTGAACACCCGTGTATGGCTGAGAAGACAGCTGAGACAGCCACCTGGAGACTCGGGAAGCAGCCTACCTGGTTCTCCAGCTCCTCAGCTCTCTCACTCTCTTCATGCCTGACAGAAACAAGTCTTTCCTCTGCCTGGCAGCACACAGACTTTGTGGGTGACATGGCTTGTTCTGCTGGGTGTGTTCCTCACCAGAAACGCAGAAGCAGCATCTTATACACACACGCTGCACCAAAAATTGAGTCAGAAGTCTGGTTTCCCATTCTTTAACAAGTAAACACCTGGAAAATGTGTTTCTTTCTTTGGAAATAAGTGTAGACTGATAGCTAAATAGCCATTTAGCTCTTGATCATTTTTCCTGGCTATAATTGTATTTAATTGAGGGTATGAAGGGCCCATGGGACATTTTAAAAGAATCATGTTAATCCCCTATTGACAACACTGTAACGTGTTTCATGTCATCTTGCTGTGTTTGGTGTGCCCTGGGATTAATCTTCATTTCTCAATCCTAGCACAAAGCAGGTGATTGAGACACGGAAAAATGGGCAACATGCCCAAGCTAAGCCAGCAGGAAGGTGGCTGAGCCAGTTTTAAAAGTCAGGAGTTCAAACTTGGTCCAGCACTTTGGTTCCCTAAGATTTCATCTGTTTCTTTCAGTCTGTAGCCTGCTTGCCAGCCCCACTAAAGCCAGAAGCCCAGCTGGGGTAGGAGAAAACTCTCCAGGCAGCAGCATATTTGCTCCCCTCTCCCTCCCTGCACCTGGAAAACATATTGCAATAAATAGGCGGAGACAATCAGTACCTTTACAGACAGGCCTCCATACCAAGAGGGATTTCATCCTTGCCTGCTGCTCTAGATTGGGCTGATTGGCAAAGGCGGGTAAATCCCTACCCTTTGTTTAACAAGATGTGAAAATGATGGAAAGAAAGAAACGCCCACAGCCCTCCCAGGTACGAATGCTCAGGCTGATTCAAGCCCTTTCAAGTGGTTTTGTCTCCAGCGATTTGCACTTTCCTGCCTCCCAGCCCTTCCCCACATTCCCATTCCCTCTCCCAACTCTGTCTTGCCAAGTTCTTCCACCGCTGTTATTATTTGTGAAGCGTGAGGAGAGTTATGACAAGGGAGGGATGTCATTAAACCACGCCGGGAGGAGATGTCAGCCGCCATGCAAACATCTTCCTGACACTCCACTTTCAAACGATTTCAGAAACTGCACTCAGATGATTTCAGGTTGGGTAGGCCTGTCAACTTGGATGGACGACACGCGTTGCTTTGGTGCCGGAGACAGCTCCGGAGCCTCTCAGCCGGCTGTTGCGCACACGCGTACACAGCCCCGTCCCCACACACACAGCTGCACATCATTATTTTTATGCCACTCCAAGACAGATATCCTTGAATGCCGCTGGAAGCGTCAAACTTTCACTGCAAGAGAAAGCTTTAACATTTAGAGGGTTCTTGTGTAATGCAAATGAACCAGAAAGGTAGGAAGGCATCCCAAATGCCACTCAATGCATTTATGAAAAGATAAGGTGACTTTGTCCTACCCTACCATATCACTTCATTACCAAGTGTCAGCAAAGAGCCTGGCAGCTCCATTGGTTGATGAAATCACATGACCCAAGTGTTATCTTGCAAAAACACATGAAATTACTAAGTTTGAACAGCAAAGAAGTATAAATAACCCTGCAGTTTATTCCCATCAACCAAAAAAAAGACTATGTGTCGCTTTATTTCCTCTCATTTTTTCCTCCCATTGGGGGGAAGTAAAAGAAATTCCCCATCTAATTTATAATTCAAGCTATTTTGCTATCTAATATATTTATATTACTTTTTTCAATATCTAATTGAAGTGCTTTGTTTATGCATTATTCATTTGATCTTTGTTTTCCATCCTTATTGTTAACTTCCAATGCAATTTTAATGGGCTCATGGTCAGAGATCAGGGTGGCAGAATCTTTGAAGACGTGTTAACTCACTGACAAAAGGGCAGGAGGAAAGTGTGAGTTAGGAAGACTTTAAAGCCATCATTTCTGATCCAGATCTGAGCTGTACCATGCTGGTACGTGCCTAATTTTCACAGGGGCAGATTTCCTGGCCTTGCTGTGGTAGTCAGTTAGGTGTTTGGGTGTCACACTATCAGCAAGCAAGAAGAAAAATGTAATTACTTGAGCTTCTGCAGAAGTGGGACATTAGCCAGTGGCTGCTGAGGTCTGTGGAAATAACGCACTCTGCTGCTCTTCAGCCTTTCAACGTCTCTGCTGAATCACTCACACAAGTAAACAGAGGTGAAGGTGATGGATGTGGCGTGTTAGACAGGAAAATGGGTTGGTGTTCAAGATTTTCTAGTACCTAGGGTGGTGCTGCACAACCAGGAACGCACACTAGACTCGAGTAACATGCTGCTCTGGAGGCTGAGACTCAACCATTGGACAGCACAATCTGCCTTGTGCTTGAGCAGGTACCAGGTATGGCCTTTTAATTCAAAGCATTGGGGTTTCAGATGGGTTTCCACCTCTTGAGAGTCTCCTGGGCATAAATTTTGTTACACAGTCGCTCATTGAACTCATAGTTAAGCTGTCTTCCACAAGCCAACATTCAGCATTTCTGTTTCAGCTGAAATATTGCAGCCCAGCCCCACTGAGACATGAAACATTCAGGTTCACTGCTCACTCCAGCCAAAAGCTTACGTTCATTTTTACTCTTCTTTCTCAGCTTAGATCTCAACAAAGACATTTTGCAGCAGACGAAGAGTTAATAAAAGTATAGGAACTATAATTCAGCCTAAGAAAATAATTTATGGATGTTCTTGGCATTTCTGGATATCAGCACAGCTGTAGCACTGTCTCACCCATGAACAAATGTTCTTGGCCACGACACCGGCTCTCACAGACCATTAAAGGGCTTCTGTAGGAAGGAGTGCATGCAGCAAACAATGCTAACCTGAGTTTACAACTGCTGCCCACTGAAAGTTGGCATGGACACGTAGTGGAAGTATTAAGTGATAGAAGACATAGAGCATTGAAAGTGACAGGCAGCAGATGTAAATAGAGGTAATTTTGTGCAATAACCCACCAAATTCCATTTTAATGAACTTAGCTCTCCAGTCTCCACAAGACAAGACATTACTAGACAAGAGAGAGTGAGAGGGAGGTCCAAAAATAGTGTCATGAAGACAGAGGCTGCTAAAAAGTTGCAGCAGTAATCCCACAGAGAGCAGACCCCTGGGAGTAAACCCACCAGCCAGCTTCAGTTTGCACCCGTGACAGGAATGGCAGTAGCACCAAGGATGCCTAAGGAAGAATCTGTACTCACAGGATGATGGAAGGAAAGACATGAGGAGTAAATTATGCATTGCACATTCCAACAAGAAACCTGGCAGCGGATGGTGGAAATAAGGGAGATTTGTGGGATCGATGTTTGTCTGGGACCAGTGTGTCTTTGACTTCCTTCTTTCCTGTGTTTTGCACATTTATTCCCCTTGAATTAACTCATGGAAGAGGAACAGATGCTGTCAGGCTTGAAAACAGCATTTTCAGTAGCTTGAAACTAGTGCTTGAATGGAGAATGTCAGCATTTCCTCTGAATTGTACAAATCAGTGGCATTGTAACAGGGCTATTGTTTATAGATGATTTTTTTTTATTAGAGATTCTTAAGGTCAGTTGCTGACAAATGTTTTTCAGAAAAATTTGGGACCATTTTAGGAATTCTCTCTCATCTAATGATACATAATTTTCAAAAGTTGGAAATAATATCTGCCAGGTGTTCTGGATTTTCACACTGAAATAAATCTCCATGTTTTCTAGAGCAGAAATTCCTGGCTTTGATTCCCTTTCCCTCATGTTTGACTGACAACCGTTGACACACTGTTGTGAATGAAGAGTTGCTGCCTATCTGAACTCAATGGCCTCAGACTTTCCCCTAGATGATTCATGTTATTCAAATGATCAGAAATCTATAAATCTCAGAATGGAAAAGTGCAGAAATCGCATCTTCATTATTCTTCTGGTTCTTTTTTCTCATCAAGGATATAAGAGTCAATTTTTCATATGTAGTTGCTGTTTCAGATTCAAAATTCTCATCCTCAAAGTTTGAAATTCCTTCACATTAGTCTTTGCATGTGGTTAGAAGAGATGACCATCTCTGTTAGAAAATATTTTTGTACAAAATGCATCAAATGCAAATAAAATATCCTCATATAAACTCTTTCTAGCTACTTTAGAACCACGCTGGCAAGTTTATTTCTGAACATAGGAAAGAAGCACAGTATAGCTGATGGGCTTACCATAGGGGAAAAAGCAAACAAAATGAAAACGTCAGTTAAAATATTACCCTTGTCTGTAGAAAATGGAATTTTAACTCATCTCTATCTGTTGTAAGATCACCTCCTTTAATAAGGCCACATTCTTCCAAAACCTAGACAGCACTGGACATTAAATTTTCTATCTCAAAATAGTTTTGATGGGGAATCTTTAACCTGCCCTGAAACAGCAAGTGTGGTAAGACAGCTGTCCCAGTCAAGGCCCTGGTTGTGCTTGGTCATTCTTAAAAGCTGTTAATGACAACGCAAAAGAGTCCTATGCTTGATGGTGTAAAAATGCAAAAATTACCAGAGGCTCCATGTGTGAACAGAAAAGGGATTTCCTCCCTTTCCCCATGGATCTGGTCCTTTCTCAGGGTTCAAAAGACTTTGAGCGCACAGTGGGGAAACATCTTTCTAGCCTGAGAGAAGGAGTAAAGGGGGGAACAAAAAGAGACAGAAAAGGAAAAGAAAATTCTACTTGATTAGCTTCTTAGCATCAGTTGGATGTGACAACTCTTTGAATATGGATGAAGTCTACAAGAGGGATCATCTGCCAGCAGTAGTTGTTACCAAGGAAGTAAGTGATGCTGGAGGTCGGAGGGCACCTGTCTCGCCAGCTAATGAAAGAATTGTGGGAGACAGAGCTTTTCTATCTGATTAGTATAAGGGCTGTAATTCCTGTCCTTCCCACCCCCACACCTTCTTTGCTCTCCTTTAAAATCATTCCGAGGCTATTGTTGTTATTGTAAGTGGGATGTGAAAGAGACTGTCCTAGGAAGAGCTTTACCTCTCTTAAGTGATATTTTGGCCAACAGCTTTTGCCAATATCATCATCCCACACAGGTTCTGGAAGGGAAAAGCAACTCTTTTCCTTAATCTCTGCCAGACTTCTTTCCCAATCATGCTGGGAGCTGAAAGTCACCCTTGATTTTCAAGGGGTAGAAATGCAGTTGTTGGAAGGGACTGATTAAGCAGGAATGTATATGTGGGGGTGGGAGTGTTAGAAGAAATAACTCAGGAATGCTCTAACTGTAAGGGCAACAAAGAAAAAAAAGATTTCTGATAATCACAGGCTATTGCTTCAACCCACTTTTCTCACCCAATTTACTGCAGAGATAACCTAAATAATTATACAGTTAGTCCTCCTTTTAGGTGTCCTGAGAACTCAATCCTCACCCTTCCAAAACTCCCACAGCACAAACAGACCTTTAGGCAGAGCCATGAACACAGACCAAAAAGTGGCAATTTGAGGATAAAGTCTCTGAAAGTCTGATTTGGAAGTGGATTTAGGCATGCAGCATTGTACACTAACCAGTGCATTGCAAACACAGGGAGGCAGAACATATAAAGAAAGAGGTGCAGAAAAGAAAACAGACCTAGGAATTTTAGGGATCACTCTATGTTTTCCAAGGCAAGGCATAAACTAGAGCCTTCTCATTCCCAGGCAGAAGGTCCCTCTGGTTATCTCAATCCCTGTCACTCTCTGGCTCAGACTTTCCTTTACCTGCAAATTTGTTACAGAAGCTCATCCTTTCATGCCGTAAATCAGTAAGTTTCAGGACAGCTTTGGTGGTTTTCAAGAGCAAATAATTTGGCCCATGCATTTCACAGACAGACCAAAGATTTTGCTTGACCTCTATAAAGCAGTACTGGTCTGATCCTCTTATTTATTTACCAAGTAAATGCCACTCAGTGAATTTAAGATGTTGTCAGAGAGTATGAATCTATACACAGGTCTTCCATAGCCAGGATCAGGCTTCACAGAGTTTAATTAATGCTGAGGATAAGACATTTTCCCTTCCACTAGCAGAAGAAAGAGAGAGGGAGTCTGGAACTTCTTCATTGTTGAGCTATCACTCAAAAACTTTGCTACACCATCAATCGATACCATGCAATTGGGAAAAGATGGATATAGCGAGGCAGCTACTCCCATGATAACACCCGAACATGGATAGTTATAGGAGGCTGCAGTGAAAGACACGTCTATACCAAGGCACTGTGATTGAAGTGTCCTACTTCAGATCACTGTGAAAAGCACAGAGAAATGCCTAAAAACCCCTTGCCCTAAGCAAGGTCCTCCAAAAGTTTTTCACTGCTGTTCTTTTGAGGGCGGATGTAAGTTAATTTTCAGGTATAATATCTTATTGGCTCACACTTTCAAAGGTATTTACTAGCAGAATTTACTAACAGAATTTACACTCCATTGGTGTAAAAGTCTTAACTTGCCACCTGATAAAAACAAAAGCTGTGTCATGATTTTAGACTGCATTTTTAAGTGGAATTTATCTTTTGAATATGTACATATGTACAGAGACATATAGATATGTAGTTTACCTCTTTTGAGTGTGTTTTCTTATGTAAGTGTGGATGGTAGGAAGAAGAGGAAGAAGGGAAGCAGTTTATATCTCACTTCTCGTTTTTCTACGGATTTTAAAGTCTTGATAATATTAAAAGATTGAAGATGAGTTCAGCAGAGATGGGACACAGCTAATAGTGTTTCCTCTACGGAGTGAGTGTCTGCAATTGCAAATAAATTGTGCACTATTGTGCACATTTGGTGCCTCTGCCCATAGGCATTCAATCTGAAATTAGAAGTATTTACTTTCATGTGCTGTTGCACAGCCAGCTTTAGGGAAACCATGGCCCTGTTAGGTTCTGCATAATCCTGTTAGCATCCTGAACAGCTTTAAGGAACAAACTCACTTTTAAACTTGTTGGTCTGGTTTAATGTTCCCTAAATTTACCCACATCTAAGACATCTAATTAAAATGCAGATCCTTCCAAGGATCCTTCCAAGTCAGTCAAGACTTGCAATATAGAACCTGGAGAGAAAAGTGCTTTTTTAGAGGAAGTGTGATTCGTCTGAAAGCAGATTACTATATTATGAGGAGAGTTGTGCCCTCGACTTTGCAGAGCAGATCCCTGTTAACAGAAGAAGGACAAGGGTAATTTTCTCAGATAGAGGCATGTCTTGTAGTAAACACTTAAATTTCTTCAAATGGATCCCACCATTTCAAACCCAAACTCTAAATCTGCATATTATTGAAGTCAGTATTTCTTAAATTTCTCCAAATGGATCCCACCATTTCAAACCCAAACTCTAAATCTGCATATTATTGAAGTCAGTATTTCTTAAATTTCTCCAAATGGATCCCACCATTTCAAACCCAAACTCTAAATCTGCATATTATTGAAGTCAGTATTTCTTAAATTTCTCCAAATGGATCCCACCATTTCAAACCCAAACTCTAAATCTGCATATTATTGAAGTCAATATTTAGTTTTCTTTTCAGACATAGTGAAAATGCTGTTCCAGATTACAAGTGAGAAAGGATTTTGTACAAATACTTTATCCCCTGGGGAAGAAAAACAGTTAAGGATTGAATGGAAATATATGCATGCTCCTATCAAATAATAAGATACCACAATCAGTTTACTTGATTGAAAATGTGAAAAATTTTGCTGATAAGGTATTTTTTAAACAAAGCTATTTCTTTTCCTTTTTCTCAATTTCCTTTATTAATCTACTTGCTTTTAATGAAGAGGGAACAAAACATAACAAAATGAAACATTGTTACATTTTGGGTAAGGAGAGACACTCTTGTAAACTGAAAATATTTTTTTATTATTATTTTGGACAGTAAAGTAAACAGTATTCAGACACAGCTCAGTCTACGTGTATGACTGCCAGCACCTACACACAGACCTGGGGAAGAGCTGCCCAGGGCAGCCTTTGAGGATAGTGAAAGTCAGGAGTGTGCATGGTCTGGGAAGTCAGGATCAAACAGGTATATTAGATATTGTATTTAGATTGGATATTAGGGAAAATGTCTGCATTGAAAGCGTGGTCAGGCATTGGAACAACCAGCTCAGGACAGTGGTGCAATACTATCCTTGGAAGTGTTCAAAAGGTGTGTGGATGTGGCCCCTGGGGGACATGGCTTGGTGGTGCTGAGTTAACGGTTGGACTGGATGATCTGAGAGGTCTTTTCCAACCTAAATGATTCTATGATCCTATATGGATCCTACGTTCATTTGTATAGCTATAGATGAAAGGAAGAGCCACTCCTTGGTCAGTTTTAGCTATCAGTTTCCTTCCCCACACAAAGATGCAGTTTGCCACAGCAGCTGGGCCAAGCGCTCCAGCCCGTCAGGCACAGTGCCTCTAGCAGTGCCTGTGCCCCGTGCGTGTGAAGCCCTCCCTCCTGGCAGCACCCGGCCAAATGCACGGTGCTGGACAGAAAGGAAAAATTTCTCCTCAGGCCCTGCAGCACTGACCTGGTGTACTATTGACACACACACAAAGGCAAATGCTCTATCCAAATCTTGGGCTGCTGCAGGTCACCTTTGCACCTGCAGAGTCAAGAGAGCCCCTTAGGTGATGTCTGGGCATGACATATGCATGAAGTCAGGGAGATCCAGAGACAAAAGGCATCTGTGGGGACTGAAACATGGCCTGCAGGAAGGGCCTGCAGCCCAGGCCCGGGTCATCTCCCTCCACCACAGCCTGATCATCATTCATAACAGGAGAGCCTGACACGGAGGATGAGCCTACCCTTGATTTAGATTGTCTAAGGCACCATTTCTCTGCTTTAGATTTTAGGATGATTGATATATCTGGGCACTGCCAGTCATTTCCAGCAGATGAACGCCCACCTCTATGCACATACCTGATTTTGAACAGAAAAGGTCCAGGAACCTGTCCAGAGACATCAGGCAGAGCACCAGAGAGGGAAAGAGATGAACCATGTGCTCAGTTCTGCCCAAACCCTCAGAACCCTCAGAACCCAGCACCAGGCCCAGCTGTGGCAGGCTGGGAGGACACATTTGCCTTGGATATTCATTATGAAAGCCTTGTTAGGAACCCCTTGATCTCATGAGGAATGGGAGCAGCTGCAGGAAAGTTTGAAGAAGAGAGAATCATGGAATCTCCAGAGCTGGAAGGGACCCATGAGGGTCATGGAGTCCATCTCCTGTCCCTGCACAGGACAGAGGAAGGAGATTGGAGATTCAGATCTGCTAGGTGAGGAAGTAGGGTGAATGTATTAGGAAATGCTTCCTTGGCCATTTTATCAGAGACTTGAATTATTGGGGTTTTCTGAAAAAAATTTTAAAAAGTGTTTAAAAAAAAAAAGAAAGGAAAGCTTGCCATTCAGCAGTTCAGCTCCAGATCTCCATAACACTTTCAAATGAAGGCATTACCACAGAGCACATTTTATTCCCAGAGACACTCTTGAGCTTGAGCAGAGGGGATTTGCATCTGTAAAAAGGACGGAGAGAAGGAGACAGCAAGGCTTAGCCTTTGTATGCATCGCTAGAGATGGAGGAGGGGAAAGCCCAAGGAAGGGGATGTTTGACCCTCACCTGGGTAGCAAAGAGATTGAAGACAAAAACATTTTACTCCAACAGGCCCACTTCCTTTTTGTTCCTTCAACTCTAGCAGAGAAATCAGAGCTGCAATCTCCTGTTGTCAGGGGCTAATACATAAATAAATAAAGGCCCAGATAAGATAACAACAGCCACAACAACAACAAAACATGTAGCAGCATCAGGGGCAGGAAGGATCAGCATCTGCTTTAATTAAAAATCTGCCTTCATTGATTTTTTTTTTAAAGGAACACATTTGTAGGGATATGAAGAAAATGCTTCCACTCCATCTTAGTTCAATGACTGGTGTATGTCCGCTGTTAGCTACAAATAAGCCTTTGATCATTTTACTGCTGTCTGTAAAAAAATAATTTTCCTGTGTATATTCCTTTTCTTTTTTCCCTTTAAATTGGGAGTTTAAAAAGGGGAGTGGCAATAGACAGATCTACTTGCAAAACCTCCAAATGAGGGGGGGAGAGAGGGCAAGAAGAGGAGAAATGAGAATAAATACACAAAGCTGCATCTAGCAAGAAGGCATCAGGTTGCCAGAGCCCAGGGGCTGAAACAACCGACTATACCAGCCTCAGCTCAGAAAACCCAAAATACTGCGCCTGCTGCTCCAAGCTGCCTACACGCCTCTCCAAACATAACAATTAGAAGCATGTTGGTGTATAAAAATTGAAGGAAAGCATGCATTTGAGCCCAAATTTAACTGGAGTGCTTCATTGTGCTCACTCTCAGAGGAAAACTGAGGGATGAGGGAGGAGGCAGTGTGGGAAATGCTGGTCCACATAGAGGTAGGACATGGAGGACAGAGTTTTCCTTGCCAGAGATGGCACATAGCAGTGCAAAGCCAAACATGTGAAAATGGAGGTGAGAGGCAGAGAGCTGCCCTCCTTCTCATGGAGAGAGCCTTGGTGGATGCAGTGTGGGTCCCCACTTCTGCTGCCAACTTGAACAGTATTTGTATGGAAATCACTCATGTTTCCTGCTGTAAAATAAGCTTAAGACCACTTTGCCTGCCTCCCAGGGCTTCCTGAGGGTAAGCAGATTAAAGGTTTGGAAGCATGTGGGCGCCACAGCAGTGGGGAGCAGAGGCCAGCGCAGCACAGCCGGGGCTTGGGGGGATGCAGAGCCAATTGCAGCCACCAGGGCTGGGTCCTGCTGCCTTCCCGTGTCACACAGGTGTGAGAAGCCATTGCAGGTGGTGGCACTAAGGCAAAGTAGGCTCATTGCCTGGTCAACAAGGGATTTTAATGCAGCTTCTATCTGCCTCCCTCCTCTTGCCCCAGCAACAGCAGCTGGCTTAGCACGATGGGGGTCTCTGCTGCTTTGTGCAAAATCCCTCTTCATGCTCCTGATAGCACCAGCAACCCATCCTAGGGCTGGCCATGCTCTTTTATGTTAAAAAGAGGGCAGAAAAAAAATCAGTTTTTCCTAAAGGGCTGAGGAGTCTGGAGCTGGCCTTGGTGGGAAGGCAAGGAGGGCTGTCAGGAGGCAGGAGGGGACAAAGTGGGGCATCTCTGCTGGGGACTGTGTGGTGGCACAAACTGCTCCGAGATCCCAATGAGTAAATGTGTCCCTTTTGGCTGTAGGTGTTGTTCTGCACGGTCTCTGAGAGGCATTTTTCCGTGGCTGTACATCATCATGACCGTCAGCCCATGACTTCCCAAGGGTTTGGGAGGTGCACGGAGCAGGAGACGGTGTGTCCAAACAGTTGCAGCTTCCTACCTTTAAACTGTGTGCCTCAGAGCTCAGTTTCTACCAGTGGTTGCTGCCAAGGAGAGGAGAAGGAAGGTTTTTCTGTCCCCAGGGGCACCGTGGCATGGGACACACATCACAGGGTCAGAGCTTTGGTTCTTGCTCCTATGTGGCCTCACCTCCGCTGGCTCTGCACATCCCATTCATAGGCAGCAGTGACAGCGTGAGAGAGCCCCTGCATGTGCATGTGTACCCACTGTATTAATACATATGTATGTGTATTTTTACATATCAGTTCTATAGGGCTCAGCAACATCAAAAGGAACCTGGATAATCAGAGCAGAAGATATAAAAGATCAAACAGAATATCTTTTAAACAGATCTGAGAAGCTTAATTTTCATCCAATGTTACTGCAGGAGCTTTTCCTTCTTTTTTTTTCTCCCTCTCTCCATTTTTTTTCCCACTTCCATGAGTTTCTTTGATCTGTTTTGATGTCTTTTTCAACTCCTCTTTCAAAAAAACTCTTTCAAAACCTTTTTTTTTCCCTTTTCCTTTCCCCGAAAGTCATGGAGGCTTCTAAGAGTAAGAAACCAGCTACATGCAGCATCTCCCCACACACTTTCCTCCCCACACACACTCCACAGTCCCTGTTCTGCTCAGAAACCTCTGACTCCAGGGCAGAGGGATGAAATTAAAATTGCACTGAGTGAAATGTTATTTCCTTCATGTCAAGGGTTTTCAACTCGGTCACTTTTGAGTCTTGTTCAGGGTTTGAATCGGACTACATTTGTGGCAAAAGCTGTTCCCTCAGTTGTATGTCTAGCAAAAGGCCAACTTCACAGAGAGAAACCCGGCAGGCTTCATTTCATACCTGTGCTATCAGTTCACATTGACAAGGATGTGAGTGTAGGGTCAGGTCACCTGAGTTTCCCCTTTGATTTCCTTAAGGCCTGGGCAAAGTTACTTAACTTTTCAGCCTAACTGCTGAAGAAATTACTAACTTCTGCATATCTGCTATGCCTATAGGCAACAAGGTAAAATTAAATTTCACCCATGGATGAAAGTCCCCAGAGAGGAAATGCTGTCTTCACAGCTCTGTGGCACATTTTTCACTCTGGTTAGGGGCACACCAGAACATCTCCTCTTAGTTCTCCCAGATGGTTTGAGCTCTGGTGTCCCTTCAACATCCTGGGGTACCAAGCTCCCACACACAGCATTGCCCCATGCCATGCTCAGATGTACCACCTCAACCTTGACACCCTGGCATTGCATCCCAGCAGTTCTACACAGGTCACCTGGCCACATGTGGGGCAGCTGACACTCCCCATATGGTCCCAACAGCTTCAACTCTCCCAGCTGCCTATCCCATTCCTGGTTTTGCTACTCTTTCTGTAGCAGACACACTTTCAAAAAGCCCTTCTCCAGTGAAAGGAGCACTCACCAGCACTTCAGGGCAGGCTCTCCACAGCAGGCACCAAGCACAGGCAAGAGCTAAACAATATCAGTTGAGTGAAGTCAGGTGAATATATGTGGCAGGGCACTGCAGGGGATGGCTGTCTGCTGGGCACAGGGCAGATAAAGCCAAAACTCTTTTTACGCTAGCCTTAAGCAGGCTGCAAGCAACTTCTCAGGATGCCAAGGCTCACATTCCTGCATTAAGGCTCTCCCTCCCTCAACAGCTAGTGCCAGAGCAGTAGGAATGCTGGTCCTGTTCTTCTAATTAATATGATTTCGATCTCTCAGAGTGTCCTCAGAGCCCAGATAAAATGTAGAAAGTGTAAATACTGTACAGAGACACACAGACTCACAAGACTGCCTCGTCTTTCAAGCCGAGTTAGCCTTTCTTGCAGCAAGCAGATGAGCTCAGAGGAATGGAAAAAAAAAAGCCTGAGCTATTACAGCAGAAGTTTTGTGTGAAACCAAAACTGCCCTGCAGATTGGAAATCTATTTTCAGTCATTCCAGTTCCTTCCAAAATACTAATAATAATAATTGAAGTTCTGAGGCTTTTCAAGTAATTTTTATCCACCAGCCTCCTCTGAAGTACAAAGCCAGCTCATGCCTGTCAGGCCAGCTGGGCTGAGCTCAATCCGAGACACAGGGTGCCAGAAATTTAATCCTGAATTTCCCAAATCTAATCGAAATGGCACAAGCCGTGATTAATAATTCACTACTTTATTACTGATACGATGCCTCGGACTATCACAGCGTCTGAATAATTGATTTGCCAAGAGGGGCGACATGCCCTTTCCTAAAGCAGAGAAAGTTTGACCAAAGAGTTGCTGTGTAAAGCTGGCTAAATGTTTTTAAATAGTTTGAGACTAGATCTCTGACATTCACTTGGTATCTAAGGACAAGCTGGCAAGAGGCAGGCAGGAAGCTTTATACCATCCTCCACAGTACAGATCAGTCTGTACACAGTCTAGAAGCAAAGGGAAAGAAAGGTGAGAAAAGACTGGAAGAGAAGGAAATTAAGTTACCAGAAGAAAGAATCTTTATCCTACAAAGTATGCATAGTATAAATATTAGCTGCCTTTAGATTTGATTCATTAGTTCTGTGTCCCCTTTCTCCCACACTGACCCATGCTTTGACTAATGATGGTTCAGATCCATTGAGTGGATGGTGAGTGTCTGTAGAAGAGCTGAGCAAAATTTGGTGTAACACAGCCAGACTTTGTAATTTCCCATCCTGGAGGGCTGACAAAAATCTGGATGACAGTCCTACTGTGCTTTAGGATTAGAAGCAAATTTGGGCTAAAAATGGTGTTTCAAAGTTCTCTAGAACTGACTGACCGATATCTGGGCCTTGAAAATGCCTAGAGTTGAGTATTTCAGTTTGAACAGTGAGCAAAATTTCCTTGTCCCATCAAAACTGGACCTCAATTTTCCCATTTGTGAAATAGAGATATTGAGTGCTGGTGCACTGTTTTCCATGTATTGCTGTGGATGGACAAGAACTTGGAGTACTTTAAACCACTACTATCATCTCGACTGGTGTGGGATGGTGACAGTACCATGCAAGTAGAGTTCTGAAGAATCAGAGGGACCTTGGTGAGGGCAAACTGCAGCCCTGCATTTAGAAAAATTGTGATTTGAATTGTTTATCTCCTGCCATATATTCATGGTGACAGGTCTACCAGAAAGCAATCCCATCTACATGCAGTTTTGTTGAAATTTTCAGAGCAAATGGCAGCCTCTGGCACTTTCAGGGAGCAAAACACAACAAAACAAAGCATTTTAATTGCTAGCTGAAAAAGCAGTCCTCTGCCTTTTTTCTTCTCCATTTTATTTTAATACAGAATTTCGTACATATAAAACAAGTCACCTACTGAGCTAGTAGCAAAGGGGTTAACATAATTGGGGCTGTTTTCTCCCCCTCTCCACTTTACCTTTGGTAGTTAAATGGAAAGCAAGTGGTACTGCCTTATTACTATCATTGTGCTGAGATATTGCATTAAAGGAGTTTAGGGTTTCAAATTGAATGTCAAATATAATATCACAGTGGAAACTTGAAGTGCACAGCTGAGCTGCTCAGCTCCAGAGGGTTAACGCCACCCGCCCGTCTGCCCAATAGCACTGCAAGCCACTGATCTCCATTTCAGCCCACTGAGCTATCTTCAGATGCTCACCACGACTTGCAGGCAGGAGAAGGGGGCCCTGATGGATGTCAGGCAAATGCAGATGGAGAGAAAGAGAGTTCAGTGTAACGAATTGATTGCTGGGGAATTGATTGGAGTTCTGTATTGCCTCAGCTGTAGCAGCCGATCATAACTAATCAACCCTTTGTCACTTCAGACTGGAGCAGTGTCATGCTTGGACCAGGGATGGGGAGAATGTCTTTCATTTTCCTTGGTAGAAAAGTTCCTTGTTGGAAAAGAACCGTGGCCATTGCCATATGATTTTTCTACCTCAGTGCTTAGAAGCTGAATGGTTTCAGGTTTGGAGTCATTTTCTAGGGGCATAGACACAATATTGCCAATGCTTTCCTCTAGCTCTTTTTTTTTTTTTTTTCCCACTTTCTTGGTCTGATTTATCCCTTTTCTGCAAGGAACATTAATGAAGTATGCTGTGTGATGGAAAAAATGCATAGTACCACATACAGGCTTAATACTGGAAACATGTTTTTATCCTCTTGTTAGTGTGAACTAAAGTGTATTAAATCAAATCACTGAGAATAACAGATTAGACCCATTCACAGTTTGGAGGAATCCATATGTAGCCCGGAGAACAGATTTCCATTGAAGCAAATTTTCATTCAGTGCAATGAGTTGTCACAGTAATGAGTTCTTGGGGTAAATACTTTATTCTGGTACCTCTTCTTAAGTGGTTGGAGGTCTGCCAGTGTTGTTCATCTTTCCAGCCTCGCTGACATCACTGCAGTTATGTCCTCCTTATACCAAAACTAGAGCTGTTTAGAAAACTGACCTGACACCGCAAAATTGTCTTTCAAGTGCTGTGAAAATCTTAGACTTAACCTATGCTTTTAGTCTGCTGAAATAATTTGAGAGTGCCCTGGAAGTCTTGTTCATAGTCTTTGTGCAGGATTGGTTTGAGGATCAAGAAAACTCTCTTTTCATCCTCCTTCTCTCCCTGCTTTCCTTATAAACCCTCCCCGAGCATAGCCCGTGTATGACTACAAGGTGCCTCACTTTCTGATTCCCTGAAGGACTGTGTCCTGGGATGTCAGGCCCAGTCTCAAACTGGCATCTGAGACTGCCCAGAGGGACTGGTTCACCATATAGTGTGGGTAGGAGCTCATTAGCTACTTCTCCTGATAGCTGAGACAGGTAATGCAGGGCACACCCCACCTACCACATCACTCCGGTGAACGAAAACACAGCAAAATCACCTGCTGTGCCTGTGCATAACTTGCAGAGAGGAGAAGGGGAGGCTTCATCTCTCCATATTCACTGTTCAGCAAAGAAGTTGCATGTGTCCATGCAGATCTCTGCTCTGAAGGGAACTGTGACACATGCTGGACTTAACCTATATGTAACTTCATGCACAGCTTTAGGACAGGCTTCAAGTCATCCATGTGTGCCAGTGCTTTGCTGGACAGGAATGGATCAAGCCAGGCTTCTCTTTGGAAGAAGCATTGGTAATTACCAAAGAGTACTTTTGCACTTGGCATCATCTTTTGCTCATAAAAATATCTACAAGCAATTATGAAAATAAAGTCCACTCATCACGTGAATTGTGGTGTACACACCGTTGACCCATTGCAAATTAAAAGAGAATTTTGTCAATGTAAATATCTGAAAGAGATAAACCATCCCAAAGCAGGTGAGAATGTATAGATAGAGCTATAGAGCAAGTCTGCTGAGAGTGAGAACACCTCATGTAGGAAAATCTTGGATCAACTCCACAAGTGTGATGCAGATTTTGCCCTTTCATTACTCCACATCCTTGGAGTACAATGAAGAAAGATGGTAACTTTAGTTGATGCTGTGTCTTTGTTTAGCATGTTGCACATTGTCTTGTAAAAGATTAAAAAGAAAAGAAACCTAAAAACCTGTAGGGTTAAGTTAGAATTTTATAGCCCTGTTAGGAAATAACATGGCGGGAGCAGCAGGCTCATCCTACAGATGCATTATATTTTGTGACAAACTCTGGTGCATGCAGAACACCCATCAATCATGGAGATAATTTTCCATCTCATCAATTATGCAAATTAAACCAGAAAAACTATGTTCAAATAATGCTAAGGGCCTGACATAAACCCAGGAAAGCGAGGCAGCTTGGAGCGAAGGTTGAAATCCTACCTTCCCTCTGCCCTGCCGTGACTGGCTTTGCAGGAGACAGGCTGTGCATGACCGCCATGGCAAAGCAGTCTTTTTGTTCCTGACAGAAGCTCCAGTATCAGCAAACCATGCCGTGGCTGCTAACAGGAGTCTGAGGGACAGACCTTCATATTCCTTTTGCTGATATTCGATATCCATTCTTTCCAGACTGATAAGGGCCAGGACCCACCTAAGTTGGTTGTGAAGGTGTTCCACAGCCTTTAGCACCACAGCCCTGAATACTGTGATGCTGATGGACAGGCTGAGCTATGACCCACTCACTGGGTGTGTGCAGTCAGAGGGTGGGGGCAAAAGCACCAGCTCTCAGTGGCTGAGTTCATCTCCCATCTCCCAAAGAAGTGCCGGCACAAAGAAACTCCTCCTGTGGCAGTCCCACACCTCTCACATGACTTAATCCTGCTTTTCTAGTTTTTCTCTACTATGACATGACTTAATGAACAGAGCCACACCTGGAGAGAGAAATCCATCCTTTTTGAAAGAGTAGCATGGGGCTCACATGGGTGGCAGGCGCTGCCCACGTGAAGATATTGTCAATCTCCCAGCAGATCTTCCTCAAAGGCAGAGCAGCACAGTGCGAGTTAAATACCTCAGAGCTCAAAGCTCAAAGTGACAAGAATGACAGTGGATAAGACATTTGTTAGCTTTTCAGAGCTTTGGAGCAATCTTGCAATCAAAACTGCTGTCTTCTCATTGATGCCATGTTGTCACCATGAAGCCTTGAGGAACTACAAATATCAATGCGGATAACCTAAAGCAACTGCTAAGTCATGGAATAAGGAAGACTCTCCAATATGCTGGTTATTTATTACTATTATCATTGTTACATAATAATAATAACAACAACAACAACAACCACCTGCGAAGTGCTGGGCTTCATCTTCTTCTCTTTTGTTTACTTCAAAATCAAGGCAGTGACTGCTTTGACTGAGTATGTGTATCTGCAGGATATACGTCTGTATGAGAGCAAATCTCTCTTGGCTGCCTCTATGGTCAGCAGGGAATTAGGCAATATGGTCAGTGGAGTTTGATCAAGGTTTATTTCGGCTCAAAGTAAGTCCTCATCATTCAGTCACGAGAATTTTATCCTGCATAATATTTTATTGATGAGATCTCAGTTCCTGTCAGGGCATCTGGGCACCATTTGGACAATGTCTCAAACATTCACACCTACACTATAAAACCTGCTGTTAGCTGGGATCCATTTTCTGGTTGTTCCAGGCCTGAAGCACCTAGTTTTAAACAGCCCCAGAGTTACATAACACTATAGGGAGGGCAAGTCAGTGATTGTGGGATCCCTTTGTTTCTGCGTCGCTCTGCTCTTGGAACTTTCTTCCAGTTTCCAGAGAACTTACTGCTTTTCATCAACAATAGAGTGATGCCTTCTCAGCTGGTATATAGAGCAGTATTGCTGTAAGAGGAGTCAAATGAAAATGCACAGAGAATTAAATGCTTTCCAGCAAAAAAGAAAAGATTTGGAGACAGAAGGATAAAAACAATGTACTTCCCTTGCCAAAGGACAAAATGTTTTTGAATTCCAAGTGCAAGCATCATAAGACAAAAAACTCATTTTTAAAAAAAGCCCACTCTATCTATTTAGCTATCTAGCTATCTACCAGAAAACTTGGGAAAAAATACAGACAATCAAAAAGATTACTTTTATCAGTGCACCCACACCACAAAACTTTTTTTGCCCGCCAAATTATTACTAGTGAAGCTGTTTGGTAGGCTTTTTTCCTCCTGCACCTCCATTTCTGATCACAAATGCATTGCTTGTACTCCCCGTTGGTTACACTCCACATTTGGTATGCGACCACCAGCTCTTAAATGTAAGTGAAGAACTATACTTCACTGATTTGTGTCAGTGAAGCTGTGTTTGGGAGATAATTGTTCACTGGGTTTATTTATTACAGTCACTCTCACAGGATCTGCATCACAGTATGGTCACAGCATGTCTCTGGAAATAAAGCAAAATGAATTGTATAAATAAATCGGGTACATTAACTCAACATGAGCTTTGCAGGAGCAATATAGTCAATAGAACATACTAGTAAAAGTGACAGGACATTATATATTCAATGACACATGCTAACGAAGGTAACAAGAAGCACTTATTCCATAAAGCATACAAATATCAAGTAGAGACAGAGGAAGTTTGAGTCACATCCAATTAAAATGGCTCATTTCTGGCAGGTCAGCTGCACTTGACAGATGTCCTCATATACAGCAGCACCTTGCAATGATCTTTGTACCCAGCCCAACTCATCTCTTATTAGCAAGACATTTCATTACCAGTCTGTGGGACCATCCTCTCAGCATTGCTGATTTCTGTCTGCCCAGCAGAAATGCTGTCGAAGCCAAGAGCTTCCTGTAGGTGACTGTCTAGCCAGAGAGGGAACTTGGCGCTCAGTAAAACCCACCTACTCGAGAGGCACCTGAGGCACTTTCAGCCAGCACTTTCAGCCACATTTCCTGAATGCTACTCACTGCATTCTTTTCTGACTCTTTTTTGTACAACTTGTAAGATTTTTTTTTTTCACCTGTTTTTCACCCTTTGTCCCTTCTTCCCCTATGCTTTACCTCATGAAAACCTCCTAGCAGGATTCTGATACCTCTTTTTCTTTGTGGAGAATAGCAGCTGACAGTAGGATCTTCTGTGCTGATGGGAGAGCATGGGAATAGGGAGTGGAAGATGCTACAAATGTTCTGCTTCTCTTGCTGGGAAATAATCCCTCTCCTTTACGTAACTCTATCCAGTTATGTAAACAGTTACAACAGGAAAAAAAGTGGAACTTCTCAAGCATTTGTCTGTCAGGTAGAGGTACACATTACCTCTGTGTTCAAAAACATAAGCATACTTTGGTAGTTCTTTGCATCTACAGGACTTATCCAGAGAATTCAGTTCTGGGAGAGCTGCCAGTGACCACGGTAGCACCCCCACATTCACCAGCAAATTAAATAAGAAAAGAGCCGATTTGTGCTTTGGTTTTGCCAGAATGCTGGAGGGTCTGTGTAGTTTAGCTAGTAGACCATAAAAAGTACTTAGTGGTTCTTTCATTCTCTTTCTTCATACGCAGCTTGATTCTCTCAGCCACAGGTTTTAATTAGACAAAAACTTTGCTTTGGCTTTTTTCAGGCCATGAAAATTTTGTAGAAGTAGAACAGAAGTGATTATTGACTCATTGAAGGAATGGATGGTTGTAGAGTAAAGGATCTATGTGTGTGTGCATATATGGACTAATGTAGTAGACGTAACTCCGAAGGAAATAAATGAATCAGAAGCACCCTACTGCAGCTCCAGCCTACCAGAAAAAGCATAATTTTATGTTATTTTAAAAAGTATACCAATTATATAGTACATGTTATGTATATATACAATATATTATATGTGTATAGTATGATATACTGTTGCTATTTCCCGTTCCTTCCCCTTTCTCATACCTATCATTTCTTTTACAAAATGGTTAATACTTGATCCCCAAACTGATGAGCAAAGGCATGATTTCAAGGATTACATTTCCATTGTTAATGTATACCATAGTATTAAGCCTGGGGGAATCTTTATCCCTTCAATTAATGAATAGCTTAGTGACACAATTTCTAGGTAGCTGCCCATGACTGACATTCCCCATTTGGCATCTTGTTACCTCCAGCACTCTTCCCGCACGCTTGGGCCAAGACCAGAGGCACCTGCCCTGCCTTTCAGCACACCGGTAAGGGAGAAAGTTGATTCTTGTTTCTATGTCCTCGGAACCAAATGATACCCGCACCACCACACACTACTTTAGCTAATGAAAGCCTTCCCAGATCCACTACTGCTGGTGAAATCGACCTGCGATTTATGTTCATTAACATCATGAACATTACTGTGAAATTTTTCACCCTGGCACTGTCTTTTTCAAGCAATAAAAAATGAATGACTTCCACCAAAAACTCTTCTGTCACAGCAACAGGAAAGCCATTTTCTGAAAATGTGGTTACTTGGCCTCAGCTTGGAGCAGAAGTCAATGAGTGCAGCTCTCTAGATTTATAAACATTTCTTAGAATTAATTTATCTGTGAAGGCTAACGTCTTCGATGTAGTTGTACCTGTCAGATACAAATGATTCAGCTATGCAAGATGAAATCCCAATATGTCGATATGATCTGCTGTAGAAACAGGTTATTTTTCTTTCCCCTTTTTCCAATATCAGATAACTAAGTCTCCATCCAGATACAAAGAAACAAAAGAAACCACATAATATAACCAATAACATTCAAATGCAATATTTAGTAGTAGTCTGACCAATGGGGTGAGAAAGCCTTATGAAAGCAATGCTGTTTTTCAGTATCTCAGCTCTGCATGCTTTTCCAGACACCCATACAGATCCTCATTGTCATGGCGATGTTTGCTTCTCTCTGGCCTAAACTGAGATAGGTTCAGCCTAGGGTTCTGTCTCTTTGTGGCACTTTTCATTTGTTTTTTTTCTCTTTTTTCTTTTTTCTTTGCTTTGTTTTGTTTTGCTTTTTTTCACAGTACACCTGTGGTAACTGGAGGACTATAGCACATATGATTTGCTCTTACAGAGCTTTTTTATTAGTTCACAGCAGCAAAGTTAAGATCTCATATTCTGATTTGTAGGAGGTAATCTTCAGAAATGAAATTTGCTGAACGTTCATTTTGTATCCCTCTTATGTCAGATGCAAGAAGGAGATGGAGCACCTTATATCCACTCCTGTAAGAGCCTAAGATTAGAAGGGAAAGATACTGCTCGTGTTTCCATTTCATTTTAATTTGGTCCAGACTTCGAGGTCAGTTTGTCTTCTATCATTCCATAAACACATAAGCAGTGAACAACACAGCAGTGAAAAAATTTTGAAAAAGCTACCCCCAAATTTTAGTATCTCCATGGTAAATATGTGGCATATGCAGACCAAAGATGCAGCTGTGATATTACTCACTGTGTAGATTGTCCCCTTTTGAGGGCCAAAATAGAAGGAGTGTAACTGAACACACAAGACAGAGAAAGGCACAGCAAAAGTTTTCACAGAAAAGTACTTACCGCTTCAAGCAGAGAAGTCATGACAACCTTATATCAGTGGGAGGGGGAAAATTGAAGATGTGGCAGTCTTGTGAGCACCAAATAAATTGCAATTAGGAAAAGGCTGAAAATGAAGAAAACCTCAGAGAGTGTGACAACTATAAGATTCTCTTTTGATGGTGGAAGTATGGTTATTCCAGTGAAGTGGCAAAGGCTCTTCTGATTATGTTGCCTAATTTGAAATTGGATTGGACAAAGTAGCTAATTTCCAGTAGCAACAAGCTGTGCTGAAACTTAGGTGAGGGAAGTTATTCTAATGGGCTTTGGGAACAGAAGGAGGGAAGAGTCTACTGTGATGATCAAAGAGTTCTAGTTTGGGCATCACTGTGCAGCAAATTGTTCATTAAAACAGTAACTACTTCTGTCTAATTATTATACTTGAACATTTCTGAGCACCAACAAGAAAAATTCTTGTTAGCAGCATTAGCCTACCTCTGTCCTTCACATTTTTCACCCCAACCACCTACAATGGAAAGTGAATTTTGATCTCAGTACCTATATGATCCATCTAAAAGTAGCCCTTCTTGCTCAATCTCATAACTAACACAATCATATCCTATCTGAGGAAAGTCAGGAGCCACTACCAGCCCAACACTTAATGTGCAAATAATGAGGAAAGTGAGGGAAAAACACATGGCTAGCAAACTAGAAGGAGTAGTAATAACAATAGCAATAACAATAACAATAATAATAATAATAATAATAATAAATCATTTCCCTTACAGATGATGATTTAAAGATCACAAAGTACATTATAAACGTTCAACCATTAAAGTTGCACAGGCTTTGATAACCTAAGTTCTCAGGATTTGCATTCTGGACTGCTTATTACTAACTCAATTAATACTGTTTTGCATTACAGCAACAAATAGAGATCTTAATAAGGGCCTGGAGGCCTCTTTCACTACATCTTACAAACATATGCTTAAAACAATGACTAGTTTCAGACCTACAGCTTTATGGGGTTTGGGTAAGATTTATCTCACCTTTCACTATCTAAAAGCAGCAATCACAAGGTTGCAAAATGAGCATGAGTGTCCTAGATAGCAGCAGACAAGCTGTTTTTCTGTCAGCCACAACTTCCTGGGCTTCTGCAAGGAAATAAGAACATAGGTTAAGGATATCCAGGGACTGAGATAATATGCTGTCCCGGGTCTTTAAGTGTTATAAGTCCTTGAAATGTAGCAGTCTGATTTGTGTCTGTGTATTTGAAATGGTTTGTGTGTCCATCTGCACACAGAGAGAAATGTATATACAGATAGATGGATATTTTATATGACTCATTCCTATATTGCCATTCCTTAATGGATGCTATTTGCTTCTTTTGAAACCATCCCTGACTAGCATATCAATCCATATTATGTAGACATCATTGAAACAGGCATAACAAGGAGCAATGACTTGAATCCTAAAAAGGAAACATTTAGCTTAGACATTAGTTAAAAAAAAAAATCTTAATGATAAGGCCAATTAGGCACCAGAATGAGGCACTGGAGGTGTTTTCAGAGGAGGTTAAAAAAAGGATTTACATCAGGGGTGAGGAAGAAAATTATGCGTGTAATACGAGTGTTTCAGATAGATTAGATAGACAGACATGTTTGTGTGTGTGCAAATGCACATATACATATATGTAACGTGCACAAACATCATTGTGCATTTTGTGTATGTTCATGTGTTTACACATGTATGTACAGATGTGTATAAATTATAGTCCCTACATGAATTGGCCCACTGAATTTTTGTGAAAGAGGACCTACAAAATCCACTAAAGCAGAAAGTTTTATTTGTTTGCTAATCTGACTGTTCTGGAGATTTTTTTAAACTTGATAAAAAGCAAAGTTTGTGCAGTTGGAATGAAGTATGGTGAAACAGCACCTCTACCTCTTGGTTCCCAAGCAATGAATTCTTCAGTGGCTAATGATGTCTGTAAGGGCACTCTTAGTCCATATTTACCAAGCAGTCCTAGTTGGACATTCAATAGTTGTCCTCATCAATGCTGCAAGGCCTGCTTGGTTTTCGTCTCTGAGGCAGCCCTCTGTAATTTGATTCACCAGCCCAGTTCCTCTTTGTGTTTGCCCTCTTCCAAAATGGGGGTTCCTTCTGTTCCCTTCTTTCTTTCTCCTTTCTGGGATAGAGGGAAATATGGACAGAGACATATTTTCTCTCCAATTTAGGAGTACTCATTGTATGAGCAGCTAAGGAAGAGTGATGAAGCGCACCACTCTACCTGACTTTACAGTAAAAAGAAACTTTCATATAGATTTTTCGTATCTGTGAAGATCACCACCCATGGGGCCCAAGCTTCATTTTGGTCTTTAGGAAACAATTTTGCAATATCGGCCTGTTTAGTGATACCAAGATGGGTAAAAAAAAGTGTTCTGAGGTGTCAAAGAGATGTTTTTGTGCACCTGCTTCAGCACAACTTCCATTGGAAAATACCCAAATGGAACCTACTACAATTCCATCTGCTTCCAGCTCACCTTCAAGGCTCAGGTTGTTGAGCAAACCTTCCCTGGCCTAGTCAAGGCTGTATGCACATGCTTCACTTCAGGGCTAGAGCAAATCCTGATGATTTCCAAGGAATTGTAAGCAAAGCTTACACAAAAATAAAAAGTTTTGTGCCCCAGGTCACAGGAATTTGTGTCAGAGCCAGAGCTAATTCCAAATCTCCCAAATCCCAAATATTGCCATAACTGCTGGAAAGCACATGTAACGCTACGGGAAAGGGCCATGCTGTTTGGCTGTTACCAATATTAAGTATGTCCAAAAGTCCCAGTCTGGGATAGCATAGGGGGAAGGAGGAGGAAGAAAGTCCTGCTCACTCTAAATCGATCCCTTTCCCTGAAAATGAGATGCACTATGCAGATCTTCATGGCTTTCCTAGACATCTCTCCCAAACAGCCATCCTTTCCATGCCAGGGGAATCTGATGCCCAGCACTACTTCACTCTGATTTTCTTAGAAAAGGAGAGTGAAAAAAAATAATCTGGATAGCAGCCTCTGGCACATAGCTCTTCATATTTCTCTCACTTACTCTTCCCATCTCTCTTCTTTTTATTTCTTTTGGACCATAAGTTTTATTCCAGCTGGAAAGGACCAAAATGTATCTGTTGGATATGCACAGAAAAAGCCACCATTGTGGAAGAAAAAGACAAGCAGAAATAAAGACACACCTTTGGGCTCTGCCAGGATAAACACTGAGGGTGTTTGTGTGTGCATATATGTGTGTGTGTGCAGAGAAAACAAGCATAAACTTGTGCATGTGTCCACAGGTGTCATTTAATTCTCCAAAGCAGAAAAAAACAGGCTCCAAATTTCACTTCCCTGTTGTGGGAAATAGGCAGGCTGAGAATACCCGGCGCCAGCACACTGGTGTCCTCCACCAGCATATTTGATGAGCAGTAAGAGAGTGTCTCCCCTACACCATTTTATACCAGTTTACCTGTACCCTGAACTTCCCTGCACTGAGGCAGACTGAGAACCAGGGAGATCCTTGTATCTTTAAGTGTTACATTTGTCTAATTAACTGGACAATGTGATGGAAAATATCCTTTTAGAGACTACAAAAGTGCCTATGAAAGACGCATTCTTCCTTGCAGGGTTTTTTTGGGCTGGTATAGATCCAGCCCAGCTATCCTGAAATCAGCAGTGGTGTTCCAGATTTACACCTTAGCAGCACATGGTCCTGTCATGGGAAATGGAATTCAACTAGTGTATGGGTAGTGCAGGAAGCCTTAGAAAGGATGGATTTGGCCAGATTGACAGGTTTGTCTGTGACTGCTTACCTGTAATACCTGGACAACAAATTTATTTCACAGGGAATCTGTGAGATTCATTCCATCACCACATTTTCTATAATTCCCTGACAGAAGCTGGACAGTTCTATGTATTTATGAGTAAAGGTGATGGAGACAAGTGACTTTGGGGCAGTGTAAAAGCTGGGAGCAGAGGTCTGATACAGCTTTGCATGGTGAGACCAGCTTATGGTTTCCTCCTACAAACAACCCTTCTGCCCAGCTTGCAAGACATGACCTCTGCTGCAGCCACTCTCTGTCCCACAGGAGATCAGCTTTGGCAAAATACTTTTGGTTTTCCTCCTCTGAAAATCAAAGAATGAAAAACACACAAGAAACCACAGTGAAAGTTGCAAAATTGCCCAATGCTTCACTATGCAGGCAGTGGTTCCCCTCACAGTCTTTCTTTTCAGCACAAAGTGAGACTTGTCGGCCACCTAAATCCAAAATGGCCTAAAAGATTTTTTCTTCCCCTCGCCACTGATTTGGGGTTCTGTGTACCCAAAAGAGAAGCGGTTCTCTCTGACAGAGCTTTGCACTAATTAATTGCACCACACTGCCCAGCACTGCAGTCCTTCAGATGTAGACCTGCTTTTCATAAGGGAGATTAATAGGCAAAACCTGCCTCACTTGGGCTCTTTACTTTGGCTTCCTTTCCTTCTGTCATTAATGTTATTTTCTGTAGTAGATGTTTTGAATTATTTGGGAACTTGGTAAATTAGATTCATTTATAGTGTCATTTAAAATAACTAAATAAATGTGCTGAGAACTGCTTAAGAAAAAACATGTCTTCCCAATTTCTGACAGAGATAAGACCTGTGAAACTCAGCTGAGCTGATGTCTTAGTTAATGGCAGAGCTGGGGTTTCTAGATACAGATTTTTTTCAAATAATGATTATGATATCCTATATTTGCCTAGTCCTTTCCACTCCAGCATTCCCCATAGCATATCCCAAATGTCTCGTCAACCCCCAAAGCACAGATTCTTTATTCCTATTTGGCTAAATCTTTCTTCTCTGCCATGGGCTTTTGCTTGAGTTAAGGCTTCAAGCCTTGCTCCTATGTACACTCTAGTTTTGCTTTATATGGTACTCAGAGGCAATTTCCTGTGGGATGTAATACATCAGCTGTTCCAGCAAGGGAAAGCCACATATCTGCCCAGGGGTCTGCTCTCCAGCTGCTATAAGTCAATGGAGATGCTCCACTGGGCAGAAGAGGAATCCCTTAAACATGATGCTAGAAACAGGGCAGGGAAATCTTTACAGCCTGCATAGTAAGGGCTTTTTGTGTTACTTTTTTTCTCCTGTCCAACAAGCCACCTGCCTAGTAGGCTTGCCAAAAGGCCTGAGGGGGATTTCTGCAATTGAGTTTGGACAATATCTTCCACCTTGGCTTGAGTGGGTAGGAAAACTTTCACAGTTTTGATTAATTTTTTCCTCTCTCAAAAGCTTGTCTTCCAATTAGACATTGCAGAAATACTCTTGCAGAAGTTATTGTAATGATAAGCTTGTCTTGTTTTTTATCAGCCCGCTCACAGCCTGAAAAACTGTGTCAGTATTTCCCTCTCCCTCAACCAGTTTAAGACCCTTTGTTTAAGGGCAAGTGTCCTCCAAGGAGAGAATGCAAAGCCCAGGAAGACTGATGAGCAGCACTCGGCTGTTTGCAGAGCAGTGTCAGGCATCAATAGGCTCTGCAAGGGGGAACAGGCTCGAGCAGTGCCAAAAGACACCTGTTCCCTATCTGTCCCCAGTGTCTCACACCTCTCCCTCCTGCTTTCACTCATCTCTCACTAAAACCTCTCTTTTTAACACAAGTTAATTGCTGCTGCAGGAACCACCGATACAGACAGTTAGTTGACCTCAGTGAGGAAATCAGCTTCACTGGGGTGGAAAAAAAAATAAAATCCTCAAAAGGGTGATCTTACACAGTGCATTTTAGCATATCCTCAGGACAGCTGCTTTTTGGCACATTCCTGTCACACCCAGGGCCTGCACCAAAACGGAAAGAAGAGCAGGCTGTACCTTACCCACATCTGCACAGTGAATTGGCAGGGATGTGACACCGTGGGTGGAAGAACAAAATTAAATTCAGTTTCTTGTCTTCCTCTGGCTATCCTCACTCTCACAGAAAAGGAAACTCTGAGGTGAGAGGTCCAATAGAAAAGCATCCCTACATCTTTTTTCAGGTGTTAGGATGGGCATCCTCTTCTGGAAATATCCCCCCGAAAGGCCCCGTCCATCAGCCAAATAAGAAATGTCACTTTGTCTGTCCTGCTCCTGGTTTCTTAAGGGCCAATAGAGCTACAAACACTTCCTGTTGTCACCTCAAATTGTGACCCTTCTCATCTCAGAAATGCAAATCACTGCAAGCCCAAGTGCTGACCTGTCATTCCCCTGATATACTAGGGAGCAAATGATATGGACATCTGCATTCTTGTCTGCTGCCACCTCTGCCACAGTTTTCTGCAGAGGAAAAAAACCCAGTAGATATCTGTTTACAGCCCTCCTTATAGTCCTCCTTTTCATCCTGCAGCTTGGGTGAATCTGGAGCGTCTCAGAAGTTCTGTGGTTACTAACTGAACCAAGTAAACTTCAGAAAGAATAAAAAGAGTCATGCAGGATTTCAGGAGTGTCTCTACACCCTAACTGAACCAAAGCTCACCCCTCCCACTGTACCTTGCACAGATGTAGCTTTGCACAGACAACCAAGCAGTTTAGTCTCAGACACAAAATTTAGAGCATTTTTGAGGGTATAAGAAACCAGTAAAAGAACCTAAATATACAGAAATGTAAACTCTCGTGCGAATAAAACTAACTTTCAGCTAATGAAATAATACTTCTGAATGTCTGTGCTTCCCATAGGTTTCCTTCATGCTGCTGGGAATATGCAATATATTAGTTATGTTCTCATTAGTGTAGCTCTGAGATGTGTTTGTGTTCTCCATTTAGCTCTGTCTTTTCTATCAGGTTCTCTGTGTCTCCAGGCTCATGCTGAGCAGGCTCAAATCCCTCACTGCTGGGCAGGAATGAGGGAGAGGAATTACAACTGCATTTTGTAGGAACAGGAATCCCCATGCTGGGGTAGTGAATGAAAGGACTGGGTATATGCTCCACTTGAATATGACTTTGCCCTCATTTGCCCTTTCCCATGTACTGATGGGGTACTGTCTCCATGGGCTTTGGAAGTTGGAGTTAGGGGACAAGTGTTACAAGCAGATGCATGCTGAAAGCTAAGGAATGCTTTCTTTTTCAGTGGGATTTTTTTTGTTCATTTGTTTTGTTTGTTTGTTTGTTGTTGTTTTTTTTTAATGAAGGTTGGTTTGAAAATACAGCAATGTTTGTTTCCAATTCGGGGCCCAACAGAAGTGCCAGAGCCTAGTTTCTCCAAGACATAGCCTGACACTTCTGATCTGTTTACATCTCATCAGCAGAGCGGTGTTAAATCCGGCCAAGGCAGAACAAAGAGTGCTCCAGGGGGAGAAATATTGCTGCTGTAGAAATCAGAGTTGGTCAATGACTGTACAGCACTTCCCTAGCACCCTTCTCCATAACATTTCTGGGTTGTAAAACAGAAGTTCTGGGTAGTGCTTTAAAGACTCCTTTTTTCATATTCTTTATGAGCTATACTCCAGCTTGGGCTATTGTGTTTTGCCAATTGTATGTGCAATGGTATTGAATACTTTTCTTTATTTTCCTGCAAAAACATAGAGAACTATAATGCCTCTTTGTGTATCCCCTGCTGCCCTGCCATATAGAAGCACCTAATTTTGCAAGAGGTAGTAAAACAGCTCCTCTGAGTAAGGAGCTACAGTCTGAAGGAAAGAAAAGTAAGGGACTGCCTCAACGCATGTAGTTTGTGAACACAGCCATGAGGAACTCTTGCACCTCAGAAACCCTGGAAGCTTGATCCATGTATAGAATATGTGCATCTGTCTCCACTGAAAAACATTTTGAGGTTTGGGAATTTATTCCTGCTCCAAAAGTAGTTGGTAACACCTCCATGCAGGCAGTTTGCATGCTACCCAGGACATAGCATAATGATAAAAACATGGGGAAAGAGATAAGCCAGCACTGCAGGTTTGCAGGACAGAGTGGCCCATTTTCGTCCCTTTTCCAAGTTCTTGGCATTCTCATCTATGCCATCCTCAGTTTGCCCGTTGTTATCCTCAGACCAGCATCTGTGAGTGTTCCAGTTTTTCCTGCATAGTTAGAAAAACCAAACAAACAGTGGGAAATAATGCCCAAGAGTTAAGTTCCTCTCCTTAATGCAGGAGTGGAGGGAGGATTGTCCCAGCCTTCTGAGTATTGTGCAAAAAAAACCACTATGAAGCCTAAACTTCTTTCTTTCCAACATCAAGGTGGCAAATGCAAGGTCTAAGCATTTATTTATCAAAATCACTGTAGATATTTTCTTCACTGGGAGGCTCAGTACTTTAGGCTGAAATCATCCATCACAACTAGGGAAAGGGAAAAAAAGGCTTTTCACCTTCATGGATTTCCCCCCTCCCTTCATCTCACCTTATTCGTGCTTAAATGGGTAGAAATTCATCTTTTTGTCCATAGATCCAGCTGGCTGCAACACGCTCTGTGCTTAAACAAGCTGCCTGCATTGAAAGCATTTTTCAGGCTCTCTGTCTCTCTCTGTCTCACTCCCCCCCAGCCCCCTGGGCCCTGATTGACTTCTCATCTCATTTTTATGTTTGACACCTCCAAAAAAAAAAAAAAAAAAGAGTAAACCACTTAAAAGAATAGCCCCTATTTGTAAAAGCAAAGCAACTTTTCTCAAAGACAAAACAGGCTTCTCACCAGGAAGTGTTCACACTCTCCAGCAAATGCTCTTTGCTACCAGCCTTGGCAAGGTGGGCTGTGTGTGTGAGTGTGTATGTGTGTATAGTTATCCTTGCACACAACGTGTGTATGTTTGCACCTTGTGTGATGTTTAATTCTGCCTTTCCAGAAAGCTAACATGGAAAACCAAACACACAGCAAGTGGCATGACTGGCTCTTCTGTGGCTCTGAGTGGAACATCTCTCTTATGGCAACAGCTTTGATAAAGCTGCCAGCAGCTTCTCCTGTAGTGTCCATTAATGTACCTGCGTCCTTAAAGCAAGAGGTTTCAGGATGGTTCACCCCAAATATACTCAGATTGTGTGTCAAACTCACTCTGAACAGGAAAACATGAGTTTTTATCAGTTCACTTCAGCCAGAGAATGAGCAGAAGCCTCTGAGGGATGTGGGTTTATGCTGACAAGCCTGATGGTGTGATGGGACCACTGAGTCTTCAGCTGTCTCTGTGGGGAGGGCAAGGCAGAGCAATGCCACTGTTTTTACTTCAGCAGCCATGAAACAGAGCCTGTAGACTTGATTGGTTATGAAAGGTGATTGCATCCACATTTATTGCACTAGGAGGGAAATTACTGCTCAGCAAGGGAAAAAGTGAAAAAAAAGGATTGACATCCTTCTCCGAGGGAACATGGGATGTGCGTTCAGAAATGAGGCCATGGCAAAGCATCTCTGTTCCCAACCTTTCCCCTGTCTGCTTCTGCTTTGGAGGGTTAGTCAGCTTGGGCTGAGAGTGCCTTCCTCATGTTTGCATAGGTCCTGGAGAAAGGAGTGCTGAAAGCCTTCTAGCTCTCACAACAAATAAATTCCTCTTTATGGGTCTGGGACCAGTTGGGTTTTTAAAACTCTAAATGGAGCAGAGACATTTTGATCCCACAGATCCACATAAACAGGTGTTATATCTCTTCTGCCATTCCCAATCCACTACTCATAAAAGAGATGCTGGGGTTGGACTAGTGATACTGAGACATGCTGGCCTATCTCATGCTGACGGAAGTTCCCTGTATCACCCCTTCGTTCCTTTGCACAGAGCAGCACTGGGTCTGGCGAGCTATTAACATCTCAGCAGAGACAGACAAATCAGACTCTGAATCAAGTGGCATTACTCTCCAAGACATGACGAAGCAACAACAAATGCATCTTCTCTGTCTTTGATCTCAGATGATTACAAACAATGAAGCTTCCAACTTTGTAGAAAGCAGTTTTCATTGCTCCAGTGAAACAGCTCAGTGCCTGATTCCTTGGCACAGCCTACAGCCTATAACCATAAGCGTGTGGCTGTTACAGATAACATGGCACTTCTGGGAAAGCTGCAATAGTTTACACATATTCCAGAGCCAAATTCCAATTTGAAAGGTCCATTATGCCTATCTACACACCCATTCAGCCTCACACAACCACAGCAACTGGCTACGAAATCCCACCTTGCATCCTTCCCTAAACACTTGGTTATGGTGTGGCAGAGTATCGCCACAACTCCCACAGAAGGAGCTCGGTTTTGAGGCCAGAGTGATTAATCCTGAAAGAACAGGGCATCCACTGTTTAGAGAGCCAAGCAACCCACAGGTTTTGGGGATATAGACACCTTCTCTGCTTCTTCACTTCCCTTCAATGCAATTCTGCACAAATTCATGAGCTCTCAGGTGCCCAGACAGGGGACATCACATGAGACGGAGCTACCTTTCCTAACAAGGATGGGCTGACTTCCCTAACAAGGAGAAGACGTGGAACCTCAGACATCCATATACTAATCATAGTCAAATGTATATCTTTTAATGGGGTATCTCAGGGGGTTTTACACTTTTCTTTGAGGCATTGATCTCTGCTGGATATATAATAATACTGGATCAGAAAGCCAGAAAGTCTTTGTGGTTTACATCTCTCTCCTTATTTCGGCTAAAATGATATGAATCCCCTGAACATTAGAGAGTGTTCTCTAGAGTGAGTCTTTCTCTTTTTAATTTTTCTTTTTTACATTTACTTATTTATTTTCATTTCAGGTCAACCGAAAACGTACTCTTTGCATAAAACATACACTTGTGGTTAATGTGGTGGTTATTTAACCAATTTGTGCTTCTATAGAATTCAGGTCAAATTTTATTAAATATTACTTTGAAACAAGAAGTCATCAACTGTTGTGCTTTGATACAGGATCAAATATTTGCTTCAAGAAAGGTAATATTTTTAGTTAAGCTTTTTAAGTGTTCCTAGATCCAAAATCACACGTGATTTAAATTTTGACACTAAATTCTCCTCTCCATTGAATGTGGTAATGGACCAAAAAAAAAAAAAACTCCTACAAATTCTCAGCCATCCATGTGCCATATATCCTCGGGTTTGCTTATCTTACTAATTTGCATATCTTGCATATCTTACTCTTACTGTAGGGTGATTACTGAGAGTCCATCGGGTCCAACTTCAGGATGTTCTCAGACTCAGATTTTCTCCCACATTTGAACATTCTGGTAAACCATTTCCACTGAGGTGTGCTGGCTATTTTGCATGAATGTCTGAGGATATATATGCAGCAATCATGGTGAATGCTTCACAATAACTCAGTTTAATAACCCAGTATTAGGGTGTAATTTTCGGTTGGTGCAATTCTTCGCATAGCCTTTAAGTGTGAAAAATTTCCACCTATTCAAATCAGCTGAAGATCTTGAGCCTGAATGTGGTTTAACCGCTTGGTCATTAAATTAGGAGCTTTCCAACCGCGATGCGATTGTATATGCAGTACTAATGCCTATTCACTCATATAGGCCACCCGAGATCGCTGACTTCAAAAGGCTCCTCATGCAAACAGCACTGTGAAATGCCCAAATTGCTCTGTGTAAATTCTGCAAACTGAGAGCAAGTGTCTTTGTTAAGTCCACGAGGAAGTGCACGAAAATCCTATTTGCTGACGTGCAAAGGCTTTGTAAGGCAGAGCCCCCAGCCTGAAATCGCTTGATTTGTGGATCCTTGCGATTAAGTTGAACTGAATGACATGCAAAGCTGGCAATTGAGATAAAGAATCACTCTAGGCTAAGGAAGGGAGGCAGCTAAAATCTGAAAACAAAGGATGTTAATCTCACGCTCATCATCTTTAAACAGGGCACGTTAAAGGAGCAGGTAAGGCTCAGCCGATGCCTTCAGATTACTGGACGGGATGTTGTCTTTTGTCTTCGCAAACCTCATTTTGATCTAGCTGCTGACAATTCTCCCCCCTTTCCTCTCCTCCCCCACTTCCATCCCCTCAGGCGGAACATCTCATCCCAGCGGAGCCTCTGCTTCAGCACTGCTCCTCGGCTCACAGGCAGGAGAGAAATCCTATCCACATCACGGAAAGTTTTCTCACCGTTCCCAGCCTCCCCCAAGAGTTTCTTTGTCCCTCTGCCCCTTTGCGTGCCTGGACTCAGGGGGTCCTGCCCAGACAGCATTTTGCAGACGAACATGACACCTTGCTATAGGACATGTGGCTAATCTGTCTGTCAAAACCCGGAGGCAGCAGCATAAAAACAAAGACGTTTGTCCAAAGTAGACGTGCACAGCCTGGAGCCGAGTCCCACTCCTAGAGTTAGGTGAGACACTTATTTCTGACAGCCAAAGACCTCAAACTGCGCCACAGGCTTGTGCTTCAGCACCCCTACCCCAGGACCAGCGATCTCAGGGTCTAGCACTTAGTGTAGCTTGTCACAGGTGGTTCCAGATATCTGTGGACAAGAAATATTGTCCTTGTGCAAATTAACGGCGTGGTAGGGTCTGGCAGCATCCAGCCACAGTGGGATAATCGGCAAAGGGAGATGCACTTAAACAGTATTGGAAACATTAGAAGCATTCCAGCACTGCAGGTTAAAAACTGCTCCAAGATTGCAAGTTCGGCATTTTAGGGATCAGTGGGAGATTTCTCTGGAGATTAAGAGCAATTGAAAAGATCGACTTCCTCTCTATAGAGAAGTTCTAATAAGGCTGAAAATAAAATGCTGTCTCCCTCAGCCTTCCTGGCAGAGGAGATCCAACATGCCCCCCTGTTGTTTCAATAATTCAAACTTCAGCTTTAGCCAGCCAAATAGGCCTGAAATTCACCTGTGAAAGTTCATGAGGCTAAGTGGGATTCAGAACAAACTCCTCTTGTTTCCAAACTCATGTATAATGCAGCGAGGAACTTTGCTCAAAGCTAAGCTTTGGCTTGCTGTTATATTTACGATGCTCCACAAAAAAAGAGCAGGAGGCAAATGGATAACACTGCGTCAGAGGCAGTGGAGTGGGAGGGGAAGGAAAGAGCACAGCCACCAGCTAATGATGAGCTGACATTCATCTGTAGCTGGGCAGCACCTGAACCTGCCTTTTCCTTCTCAGCTTGAGATTGTGGCATTGCCCAGATACAGCAGGGACAGATCTGAGTTCTCCAGCAGAGAGCAAAATAGACAAGGCAAGAGCGAAAGGACAGAAGAAGCAACACTATGAGGAGGGTCGTTCCATTAGCCAGATGTAAGAGGAAACTGAAGCTGAACACAAGCGTTTCAAGCCTGTCACTTTTGTTCACACAGACATAAAGGTGTGTCCAAGTGAAGCTGTCCATCAGTGCTGTCAGTCTGCTGGAGCACCACGGGCTGGCCCCGGGTTTGCCCAGTTAGCCCTGGCAGAAGGCATTTGCTAGTGTGACCACAGAGCACCATGGCCAGCTGGTGATGGGCTGGTAGTGCTGCTGGATCACTGGCAAGGTGGAAATTTCAGCTTCAGCAGGGTTTGTTTCACCAAGAGCTATTCAGATAATACAGCATGTACCACTCTGGTTTTCTGCCACAAACCCCATGCAGTAGGCTGGAAGCAGGTCCCATCTAAATTCACTTCCCTGCTGGCTCACTCTGTTTGTTTTAAAACCCTATCCACTGGCCGTAAATAGATTTCTGGAAACCCATAGCCGTTGCCCATAGATAGAATAGACATATAAAGTTTTAAGTAGCTGGTATTAACTAAGCTAAATCCATGACAGAGTATTAGGAATCAGCTTTTTACATCTACTTAAAATTATCATTGTTTCACTGAGGAAATACATACAGTGGTTATATCTAATCATGAATTCCAGTGCTGATCTGAGATCTTTTCTCTTTCCTTCCTTCCCTTCTCTCTTTAATTACCTCACTAATGTGGTAAGATGTTTGTTGTTGTTGGTTTTTTTATTTCAAGTATTTGATTTTTTTGCAGTTTTCTGGGACTGGAGTAACTGAAGTGCAATATGATTCATTTGCAAGAGTAAATATTTAACTACTAAATGACACCTTGTTTTTTCTAGATCCCCATGTTCTTTCTAAGTCTATTCATACTATATGTAGGAGCTGGAGCATATCCAAAGGAGGGCAATGAAGTTGGTGAAGGGTCTGGAGCACAAGTCTGATAAGGAGCAGCTGAGGGAGTTGAGGATGTTTAGTCTGGAGAAAAGGAGGCTCAAGGGAGACCTTGACAACTCCCTGAAAGGAGAGTGTAGCCAGGTGGGCATCGGTCTCTTCTTCCAGTCAACAAGTGACAGATTGAGAGGAAATGGGCTCAAGTTGCTCCAAGGGAGGCTTTGATTGGATATTAGTGGAAAAAAGTGTGCCCAGGCATTGGAACAGGCTGCCAAAGGCATGGTGGAATCACCACCCTTGGAAATGTTTAAAAAAAAAAGTGGATATGGTGCTTAGAAACATGGTTTAGTGGTGACTTCACAGTGCTGGGTTAATGGTTGGACTCCATGATCTTAGAGGTCTTTTCCAACCTTAACAATTCTATGATATTCATCTTAGAAGTATGAAATGACATTAAAAGAAGATAAATATTATAAAATTGTCTCTGAAAATGTTAGACTACCAATATTAGGCTGACCCAGGCAAATTTAATTCTTCTCAATTGTATTTCTATTTTATTATTTCACTACTCACTTCTTGATTCGATAATTACATTGTGTTTTTTGAGAACTACTAAAACTGAGAGTGCAAAAGCCAAAGCTGCAGTGAATTAGCTTGCTGTGTTCACTGAAAAGCACAGGCATCTTAGGTCGTGATGGACACCCTTTCCCAAATAAAACAGAAATTACTCTTTAATATTACGCTCTCCTTTGTGCCTTGTAGGCTGCAGTACGTTGATGTAGCAACCTCTGCTGTCCTAGGGACCATGATCAGCTGGATGGGCTTTGGGTTGCATTTTCCTCCTTTACACCAGGCTGTCTGCTGCTGCTTTGGCTGGCTGTTTTGAATGTTGACCATATTTACAGCTTTGATAAGTGTATCAGGGAATGAGAATGAAAAATTATACTTCAAAACATGTAGGTGATACAAGCTGAGGACATTCTGCAGAATTAATGTTGGTGTAAACTTGTGAGAAGTAGGAATGTTGCATTTATGTTTGTCGATGAAACTCTTTTTCCTGCAACATTTGCTGTATTACAGTTAATGGAATTTATGAGAACAGCTTGTGATTCTCCAAAACTACCTGGTGCGGTCATTTCAGCCAGCACAATGTGAATTATGCAATAAGCCATCACTTTAATTAAAACAAATTGCATTTACTGTATCAGTCCGTACTATAAATCATTCCCTAGAGCCCCTCCTCGAGGTTTGTGCTTGGCCTATTCTTGAGAAATGTTGACAGCAGCCTCCATTACCAAAAATATTTTTGAGCATTTTGTTCTAATATCCTTCTCCAGGATCCAGCTTTTGAGCTCACTGCCCTGATATACAAAACAAATTTTATCCAATAAACAAGGCAGAAAAAGAGTGAAAAAGCAGTATATCTCATTTTCCATTTCTCTTCTGGTCTGCAGCATGCACTTTAGTAGACTCTGGCAGAGGAATATGAAGTTTATTAATTGAAATAATGATAATAATGAAAGCCAAAAAGGGAAGCTGCAGATTAATTGTTTTCATCCAAAGTTAGGAGTCACATGGGATTCCTCACACTCCCTACTATAATTAGACTGAACAACAAGACAACCAGATTATTAGTCCTTTGTGTATCTCCAGTTTAATAAAGAGAATGACCACTGGGTATTTATATTCATTTGAACTCAATGCAGCTTAAAATGCAGTGCTAAATACAGCATATCATACTGCAGGATGAAGTAACTCACCTTATAAGGAGAAAACATCATCTTCTTTGTGACCTCTGATGAGGGGGCAAGGGGTTTTGGTTCATTTAGTTTGGATCAGGCATGCTGAGACCATTCAGCACTATCTAATGGTTAAGTGAGTGTTTCCTTGAGAGTTTGTTCAGGTTTCCTTGCTTTGCAAATTAAAATAAACTAGTTAAGTTCTTTTCTCAAAAGGGGTATAGTTAAGAGTTCCCTGAATTAGCATTTTAGACTCAGTGGTGATTTCTGCATTTAGCCGTATGAGAGAGAGGCTATTGCAAGTCTGAAGGAGATGCTGTTTAAGACAGTCCTGCGCAGGTTAAAATGCACAGGGGGTCTTAACAGAAGGCTAATGCAAATTTAAAAATTTCAAGCAAGATTTTGCAGCTACTTTTGCAGGAGTTGCCTAACTCTCATTAATTTGGTGGATCTTGTAGGTGGAGCTGCTTTGGTAAAATTTATGAGGAAAGTGAACCATTTTTATCTAACACCAGTTCCTTTGAAATTGCTGAAATCTCATGATAAACAGTTGGGTTATTGAACATAAAATAAGACCCTAGAGCCTGATGGGAAAGCCATTAAAGCCAATGGAAAGGGACTCACTGGCTGGAGCCAACTCTGGAGCAGATCCACAGAGAATAATCTAAACCAAAATCTGTCTTCATATTTATTTTCCTCTTCATACACACCTAAAACAAGCCCAGGTAGATTTGCAGCGGCCTTAATATCTACCTGTTTGTTGTGAAATTATTTCACTTTACATCAAAGCAGGTGTCCATCTCCTCCAGCAGCCTCATGCTGTTGTTGTTCAGGTCTTCAAATGAAAGCCTCTGTCACACAAACGAGCAAATATATCCCAAGAACAGATTTAAGCACTGAGAAGGAAAGAAGACAATACTCATTTTCTTTCCCTGAGACGTAGATGCAATTGGAAGCAGCATATGCCCAGACTGTGACTCCTGTTCTTCAGCCAAAATAAAGTCTGAAAATAATTGGCATCAATAAGCATTATCAAGGACCATCTGGAACACACATGTACTGAAAAGTGAGCAAATACCTTCAGAGCAGTGGATAAATACCTTAGTTGCATTTCTTATATATCTGTTGTATGGAAAAGACCATTTGGCTTATGAATTCAAGAGGCATTTATTGATGCTGTAGCAAAGGCCCACTGCAGAAAGCTCAGGAAGTTCAAAATGCTGAAGCCAGCAGAAAGGGTCCTTCAACCTCCAATAAACAAAAGTACATTTTCCATCTCTTACTATTAGGCTTGCATTGTATCCGAGAGGTTTACAATTTCTCATTGTCTTTAGTTTTTTTTCTTTGCCTAAATTTAATGATAATAAAGTGATGTCTCTTGGACCCTGTGGTCACCACATTTTTTTGTGTTACAGGATCTTTAAAGTGCATGTCTACATTTTCTTTTTAATGATCAAAACCAATTTTGGTTTGGTTGGTTTGGGTTTTTTTCCTGAAGTTTTGATAGCTCCAAAAGAGCTGTGGAGATTATCTTCCAGCTTTCTAAATAAATTCACTGCTAGCCTGTTAATAAGAAAGCGTAAGAAAATTTCAGCCCTCAAAGGTAATTCTGGGGGAAAGTTATAAACCACTGAAAACAGCAGCTTATAATGAAAGTGTCATCTCAACCATAAAAGGTACCTCAATGCTCCGAACAGGCACCGTAAAACATGATTGAAAGGGAGTTTAGAGATATTGCTAATGGCCCCGACATAAGGAGTGTGGCTATAAAAGATGAAAAGATGCATGGCTAAAACTGCCCACCACAAGTCTTTGAAGAGCATCTGACTACCCAGGCATGCCAGAGACAGCGGCTGCTGACCGACCTGGTCATGCAAATCTGCTCAGGCAGACACCTTCAAACACCTCATGCTTTTGCTTCCTCTGAAAGTGACGCAATTGCTCAGCAGAGACACATCTCACATCCCCAGGCTCATCCTGGGGGCACTGAGTGGCATTTGGAGGGTGGGGCTGGCCAAGGGTGAGGCTGGACTGTGGCACTCAGCCTCTAGATCTGGAGGAATAACATGGCCTGTGGTTGCAAAATAGCCTGTGTCTCATCAATCGGCTTTCCAGGTTTCAACATCTTGGTACAATTTTCATGAAATTGTGTCATTTTGGTTGGAATGGAAGTCTGGAGAGCATGCAGGAGTCTAGCCTCCTGCTCACAGCAGGAAAACTTCAAAGTTAGTTTTGATGTAGTTCTGCTGTTCCTATTTAAGCCAGGTGATTTAAAGTGTAATTAATATGTGCAAAATACTTCTGCAGGCTGAAAGTCATTTCATGGACTTTCAGAGTTCGTGTTTGGCCATGCTTATTTTGAAACATGGTCCTTATGATATCTTTAGTGGAAAGAGTGCTGGTCTGTGCTGAGATTCAGTCAGGAGGACTGTTTGGTTAAATTTATCCTACCCTTCAGGGAGCAAATTCTGAGTAGGAGCTATATTTTGAATATCTGTAGGTCAAGGTTATGCATGACCATGACTATGCATTTTATTTAGGTCATTTCAAAAGATGGATTGTGAGGCAAAACTGTGTTGAAGGCTATGTGGTAGAATTATTTTCTTTTTTAATCACTGGTCAGCAGATGAAATAATAACAATAAGGAGAGCTGTGCCTTGGAGCAAACTTACTTCAATGCTAGCTTTCTGCCTGAGACCTGTCTGTTTCTCATTCTTACTAACTTCATGCTAGAGATATGAAAAACAATGCATGCATCTAAAAGTCTGTGTTGTGGGTTGACCCTGGCTGGACACCAGGTGCTAACAAAGCCACTCTCTCATTCCAGTCCTCAGCTGGGCAGGGAAGAGAAAAAATACCACAAGAAGCTCCTGGGTCAAATAAGGATGGCTGGAGATCACCCACCGATTACCAACACAGGCAAAACAGACTAAACTCAGGGAAATTTATTTAATTTATTACCAATCAAATCAGGAGAGAGTAATGCAAAATGAAAGACAAATCTTAAAACAACTTCACCCCATGCCTCCTTTCTTCCTGGGCTTAACTTCACTCCCTGTTTCTGATTGTGGTCAGTTCGTTGCACATTGTCTCTGCTGCTCCTTCCCCCACAGGAGTTGGACTCTTCTCACTCTTCCCCTGATCCAGTGTGGGATCATTCCCACAGGAGGCAGTCCTCCATAAACTGCTCCAGTGTGGATCCCCTCCATAGGGTCAGTCCTTCAGAAACAGACTGTCCCAGCATGGATCTTTCCCATGGGGTCATTCCTTCAAACCAGGCTGCCCCAAAGCATCACAGGTCCTGCCAGGAGACTGCTCCAGCACGGGCATCCCACAGAGTTACGGCCTTCTTTGGGCATCCCCGTGCTCCAGCCTGGGCTCCTGCAGGGGCTGCAGGTGGATCTCTGCTCCCCCGTCCCCTCCCTGGGCTGCAGGGGCACAGCTGCCTCACCATGGGCTGTGCCAGGGGCTGCAGGGGAATCTGAGCTCCAGAGCCTGGAGCAGCTCCTGCCCCTCCTCCTGCACTGACTTGAGTCAGTCTGCTCCTCTCACATATGCTCACTCCTCTTCTCCAGCTGCTGCTGTGCAGCAGTTTTCCCCCTTTCCTCTTAAATACTTTATCCCAGAGATGCAACCACAGGGGCGCAGTGTTGACCAGGGGCAGGTCCATCTTGGAGCTGGCTGGCATTGGCTCTGTGAGATATAAGGGAGCTTCTGGCACCTGATCACAGAAGGTAGCCCCGCAGCCCCCTACTACCTTGCTACTCAAAACAAATCCAGCCTGACTTTGCAAAACCTCTCCTGTATACAAGCTGCCCAAACTTGAAAATGTGGATAATTTTCTAGTCTTCAAATGCTGACAAGTATATTTCTCTGAATATGTTTCCAAATATTATCAGAGGATCAAAGCTCCAGACATTTTCTTGGGGTTTATTAGCAATTTCAAGGACTCAGAAAATATAAGTCAGACCTAAAGATGTCATGAGGTTTTACTCGTTTAATAATAGAGTTTAGGTTCCTTTATTTGTCTCCTGCTGAGCCTTTAGCTTGAACTTGGGTCACTTTCAAACTTTGGTACACTCCTGAGGTCTAGAAAACCAGGGATTTATTGAACAAGAAAGAAAAAAAATCTCAAGTGTGCACATGACAGCAGAGGGCAAGGCCTCAAACAGCTTGAGATTGCTGTAAAAATCCTGATGGGTTTCTAAGCCCTATCATTGTCGCAAGTCTCTAGCAGGCACTACCCCTTGTAGCCAGTTAGGTTCCTCGTGGGAGGCTGCAGAGCATGCAGCCTTTCCCCAGGGCCAAAAGGTGAGCGTCTCAGGCAAGATGTTAGCTTGACTTTTTTTAGAACAATTTCATGTGAATTCTTCAAAGACAAAAAGAAATTGAAGACTAGCTAAAAGTAAAACTAATTCTCTTTAGTTTTCAGATTATTTTTGAGCTTACCCTTGCTCCTCAACATTGTAGTTAGCATCTCTTTCCCTTCCTCCCTCTTCTGGGCTAGAATGGTGCCTAATGTTGAAGATCATCTATCCTATTTCCCTCCAGCCTAGTGAGGGAGATGGAGGAGCACGGCCAGGAGAAGACTCTTGTTCAGTAACAAGAGCACCTCTGAAAAGCTGTGGAAGTGGTTTCATTCCTTGCGTCACAGAGTGCTTCTCAGGTTGTGCTGAGTGCTTCTGTGAGACTGTCCAGGACACAAGGATATGCTCAAGCTGAGTATTCCAGGTGTAAGCATGACCATCAAGGCGTGCTCAGGCATCATCTTTTGCTCTCCCACCTGTTTCCCACCTCCTGCAGCAGCAGGAGATACTTGGGGGCCAAATCAGCTTCTGCCCAGTTCCATACCAGGAGTTCTGATGTACCTGGGCTAGGAAAGGATAATTGGGAGATGCTACTTTCCCGCAACCTTGGGAGACTCCCTTCCACTGCTGTGGGCTCACCTCCTCCCCAGCCCCAGGACTAAGCTGTTCACAGAGCCGACCTCATCACCACAACAGCCATGCTCCTGCCATCACTGAGTTACTCACAGTTACCAGGGTAAGGTGACATGGAGGTGAGAAGCACTCTGCTTCTCCAAGCACTCTTTCTCTCAGCAGTGCCCTTCACCCCTTGGTGTTGTCCTCATGTCCTTCTGCTGGGAGAGCAGGACTTTGTGAGTATGCAACTCTTTACAGAATCACTGAATCATTAAGGTTGGAGAAAACCTCTAAGATCACCGAGTTCCACAACTAACCCAGCACCACTGTGTTCACCATTAAACCATGTCCCCAAATGCCACATCCACACGCCTTTTGAGCACTTCAAGGGATGGTGATTCCACCACTGCCCTGGCCAGCCTGTTTCAATGCCTGACCACCATTTCAGTGAAAAAGTTTTCCAATATCCAATCTAAACTTCCCCTGGTGCAGCTTGAGCCTGATTTTCTCTTGCTCCGTCACTTGTAATCTGGGAGAAGAGGCTGATGCCCACCTGGCTGCACCCTCCTGCCAGGGAGTTGTATAGAGTGAGAACATCCCCCTCGAGCCTCTTTTTCTCCAGGCTGAGCCACCCCCAGCTCCCTTTAGATGCTCCTCATCCAGCTGGTGCTCTAGACCCCTTACTAGCTCTGTTCCTTTCTCTGAGGAACCACTCCACCACCTCCATGTCTTTCTTGTCATGAGGGGCCCGAAAATGGGGCCAGGTGTGACTTGTGTCAGTATGACCAGTGTGATGGGGTGGTGATGAAACTTTGGGCACACTCTGTGCTCTTCCCCATCAGACAAGGAGGGTAGCAGGACACTGACTGCTGGTACTTGGGGTACTCAGGAGAAACAGGCAGCTCACTGCACCAACAGGCAGCTCACTGCACCTCTTCATTTCTCTGTATTATGACTCAAAAGGAAACCCATGCGTCCTTCTTGAAAACCTCCTCTGCAAACCCACGTGTCTGTCTAATTGAAACAGGGCAGGGTCTGAAACCATAGGAGTCCACAGCTGCTATTTCTATTGTGCATGTCTGAGTCAAGGTGAAGAGAAAAGTCAGCAAAATATCCCACAGGGTGAATCCTCCGTGTGCCAAGAAAGCTGACTCCACATTAAAGGTGAGAGCCAGAGCTTGCTAAGCAGTGATGGCTTGGGAAGAGAGAGGCCTTGATTCCTTCCAGTAGCCTCCAAGTGTTATTCCCATTAACACTGGCACAAGACATCACCCCGAATACCCCATGCACCAAAAGACGAGTGAAAGTGAGCAGGAGGGAGGGGTGTTATAAAGTTGTCAGGCTGTAGGCAAGGCTCTGGCCTCTAAGGACTGACAGGGACTCTGTTGTTTAGCGCTACATCCTGGGATGTGTTTTAAGAGTAGACTAGAGATGCTCAGGATAAGAGTGGGTTTGCTGATCTTGCTCAGGCTTCATTTTTGGTCAGCCTTCAGTTCACAGTGCTGGAAAATCAGGATTCCGCCTTTTTCTTCTCCTTTATCTTCATTACCAGGGGAAGAAAAGCTCTGTGTGGCACAAAACACCTGAGATGGCAAAGCCACTTACATTATCTTCCCACAGGTGACAAATTTCAGCACTTGGTGAGTGTTGCTAACCCCATGGTTCACAAGACACCTGCCCCAAATGCCTCCAGGGTCAAAAGCACTTTGAGGCCCCCACCAGCAAACAAAATCTGTCTTAAAGAGCTGCTCAGTATGCAGTCAGACTGTGCCATGGGGAGACAGGAGAAAGTATCACTTCTGCACTGGATCTCTGCTTTGGTGTTGAAAGCACAGCACTTAGGTAAAACACAGAGCTGCAGACAAGATGGTTTGTTTCTGCCACAAGCAAGTCTGAATGCCACAGAGAAATCAAAAGTATCTTTGTTACTGAAGATCCAACCTCTTTTCAGAGCAGTGCAGTCTTTCTGCAGAAACTTTAGCAATTGATGCTGAATCGACAAGTGAGTCATTCCTCCCTCCCTCTTTTTTCTCCTCTTCCTCCCACCTTGGCACCAAAGTGCACTAAGAAAACAAGACATCAGGAAGATGTCTTCTGGATCATTGCTGCTCCTCGATCATCTTGTCTGCCTTCAGGCTCTGGTGTCAAGTAGTGATCAGCCTCTTTCCTCCAGCCCTGAAGTAGCAGTTTTCAGACGTGACCTTCCACCCCTTCACAGCTCCTCGCATCTCTGAAATGTCCAGAGGTCAGCCTCCACAAGGAGACCTGTTTTGGAGATTCCTGCCTCACATCAGCCCCACCTCATGTCCCTGTCATCTCCCATCATGTTACCAAACTGAAGGGGATACCAGGAGTTTAGATGGTGTCCTCCACTGTGACATGGACTCATCATTTCACTATTTGTTGGGAAATGGCAGCTGTGCACTGCTCGTGGAAAGGTAGCCTTGACTGACTAGCTAAAAATTGGAGGTGACCTAGCTGTACAACTTACTGCTCAGGAACAATGTGACAAACTTCATCTTTCTTCACTGCCAGCCTCTAAGGTTAGAGAGGGCCACTACCTGTCATAGTGGGGAGGAGAGAGACAGCTCTATGGATGTGTCTGTCGGAGCGTATGGAGGGGGGAGAGAAGGGGTATGCTCTTATTCTTTCTTTCCTACTTCGTTATATTGATTTTCAGTGGCTTGAATGCTTGGAATGCAATAAGGGAGCAATTCCCTTCTATGCTGGCTAGTAAACATTGCCTGTAACTTTATTCTGGGTCAGGAAAGTCAGCACTTAAAATTAAAAGTGGTTCCAGAGGAGGAAAGCCATATTTTAGAAAATTCCAACCAGGGGTTCCTTGTTACTGTACTTCATTTTAAAATCCAGTGTCGTGTCATGTCGTGTCATATATGCCTTTAAAAAAGCATTTAACTGATATATATTCTCATCTGCTCTTTACTTGCAATATTTCAAGCAGAAAATATTTTTTAAAAATTAGTTCCCTGGCTCTCTGAATTTACAGCAGAGGCCACAGACTATAAAGTGGAAGGAGTTGAAATTAAGCCCAGGGGAGAGAGAAGTGCACTAGAGAGAAAGGCTCATATGCCAGGTGCTTAAACACATGCATAGTTTAAATCCTGTGCCATCTCGCCAAAGCCAATGGAGCTGCTCTTGTATTTAAGACTAACCTGCCTTAAGTTCTGGGACATAATCTCTAAAAGAATGTGTGTAATGCTGGGGTGCAGACTGGGATGCTCGTAAGCTGCTCGAGGTCTTAGGTACAATCAGCTGTGGGAGTTCCTTTTTTTCTGTGCAAAGCTTCTGTGCTCGGGTCTTGGAAAGCCAAAAGGCTACCCCAGGGCAGGAAAACAAATGTCCTGGACAGTCAGACTGAGGAACGAGTGCTCTTGCTCACATGTGGCTCCCAGACGCGAATCCAAGCCGGGACCTGTGTGCTTAGGATGAGCGTTTTTGCTAGTGAAGTTCAAGCCAGCAGGGGCTCGTTTCTTGAGTGCTGGGAATTCTGGGAAGCTTCTTTCTCGTGAATCAGGCACTCGCTTGCAAGTGTTTCACGTGTAGTTAGGCAGCAGCACTGAAAACGTTGCACTACTTGTTAGCTGGATAGACAGGCATTTTACAGAGCTCTGCTCCTGGCATTGTAAAAGCAGGGAGCTGTTGGGAAACACCTAGTGTAAGAAGCAGGACTAGTGGTGTGGGGCGCTGCACTTTGGAATGCCACATACTTCGCCAAAGCAAGCACCCCCAGTGCCCTATTTGCATTCTGTCCTGCAAGGGTCCCCGCAAATCCCCTGCCCACTCTGCTGTGCATCCACAGGCCCAGCAGCAGGGCTGTCACCACTTTGTCAGGTCTCGGGGATGTCTGTGGCTGGAAACCCCACTGGGGACATGAAGGAAGCCTGGACAGCTTACGAGATGGCAGGAGGCAAAGTACATCTACCTGGCCCTGAACTCTGATGCACGGTCTCCCTTGCTCCCCACTTGACACATACAAACAGTGACAAGCCCTGTCACCTGCTACCTGATGCGGCCATTCCGAAAGCTGGGAAAGCCAGACGCGCTGTTAACAACTCCAGCTTACCCAAAGAAAGCCCCAGAGACTTATGACAAGGATCTGCCTTGACTCAGGCCAAATGCACTCATGTTAGGAAACCTCCACACCTGGCTCCCTGAGTGAAACAGCCCCCATGAAAGGACACCAGCAAGGCAAGCAGACAAAGGGAAAGACATGGCACCAGCGTTTCACCCCAGCTCTCCTCCTTGTCCCTTCTCTTCCTATGGACGAAAAACCCCTGGCTGAAAGCTCCTCAGCTCTGGGAGTGACACAAGCTGCTGCAATTCTTTGCATCACCTCTGTCTATGACTCCCCGCTCACTGATTTTCATGCTTTCCCCTGGTCAGTCTCCTAACCACAACAAGGACTGATGGAAATCAGCACAAGAGGATCATCTGAGCACCTTCCTGGGCTCTCAGTTTCCTGCAGCTTCGCTGCTTTTGGTACCCAAATTGCTATTTCCTGATAGTAAATCACAACCAGGATTTTAGGGGCTAGAAAAAGTTGGGTGCTGCCTTTCAGAGGAGACAAAATCTGTAGATCTGTAAATCTTTGCCATCAACAAAAAGCCTACTAAATTTCCTAGATTTCATGATTCCCAAACGATTCTCACAGAGCATCTACTTTCAAGATGCATTTTCAGGATGCTGCTGTTATTCAAGTCTCCATCTAAGCAGTCATGCAACAAGCATCACTTTCAAACAATGGTCTATTGATTACTCGCTTTCTTAACAATGATGCTATTCCCTGGAGAAGTTTATTACTCTTGTTTTTTATTATTTTGTGCCTTATGATTTGGTCATTAATGGGTATACTTGTATTTCATTTCATTGTGACTGACTTTCCTGAGAGAAATTCTCAGTGCAGTCCAAGAACCTTCATGAATAAATGTTTACTGTCAGGAGATATGAGTGTGTTGCAGGGCTCAATGGATGTTTTCATCCTGATGATGCAGCAGTAAATCAATTAAAAACATGATTGATTGTAAAATTGTGGCTAACTTGCTTTTGCTTTGGGATTTCACATGACCTAAGTTAGTCAGTGTAAATCTAACAATGTATTACTCATGCAGTGATCATCTTGCTGGTATCTACAGTGAGGACTGCTATGCACACAGCTAAGGCAAGAGCAAGGGCTAAACCTGGCCCTGGCATATCCTGCAGCTCTACTCCTGCACAGAGCACAGAGCCTTGTCCCACTGGTGATTTAACTCCTTTTGGCAACATTTGACTAGAATTCCCCTTACCAGAGGATAAAATAAATCGAAAGGGCTCTTGAAAGGGCTCTCTACACAGATATGCTCATTCAGATTAGGGTAAAGTGTACATTTAGCAAAGAATAGCTTTTCTTAATTAATTCCCTGTCTAGTTGCTTTTTTTCAGTCAGACTAGTGTAGCCTAAATTAGATTAATCGACTTTGGATGTTCTTGCTAACAATCACTTTCTCTTATTAAGTATTATTAATATTAGTTCTTAGAAACTGATGATTCTGGAATAACTCGCCACATTCAGTTATATCCCAAAATCTCCAGTGGCATACAATGGCCAGTGTGCTCTAAATTGAGCAGAAGTCCCCACACTCCCTATTTAAAGCATTTGCCAAGAGCACTTGGTTGTGTCTGCTGAGCAGAGGTAATAGTTTCTGTTCTAAAATCAGTTTAGAAATCTTCTGTCTGAATCTTCTGCAGTAAAGTAAACCTCTTGGTAACAAGACCATATCCAGAAGCCACCATTCAGCACATAATGCTGCAGGGGAAATGCGGTGCAAAGAACCAGAGGGACTGAAAAGACACGAGCTCAGGACAAAAATTGCATCCCTGTCTCCCACATACCCATCCAGGGCTTCATCCAAACCCCAGAAATGTCGATGTAAGTCCTTCTTCGGGCTCTGAGTGCAGACCAGGGGATCTGCTGCCTCTCCACGTGTGCAAGTCTGCAGATAGGGGCAGAGGAGCGATCTGCATGACTGTGTGCTCAAAGCGAGATTTACGGAGACAGTGTGCATAAACGTAGATAATTTATACAGTGTCACAAATACAAACAAAAACGGGCACCCTTCACAAATTCACATACACAAATGTACCTCCAGTGTGAATAATGCAGTGACAAAGTGAGCTGCCTTTGTGTGGACATCATTGGTATCAGCAGTTAGGAATAATAGTTGTCTAATTGTAGTCTTTCATTGTGTGCTGTGTCAAAGCGTGGGCGAGTAATTGCAACCATCAAAACCCTTTCAGAGTGTGTGCAAAGCCCCGACCCCCATCACCTGCTATCAAGCCTATCTGATCCACCACACACATGCACTGACTGGGCAGATGAATTAGCTAGATGGGCTGCTCTCTTTTATTATTATTATTATT